>QEPC01000729.1:1500832-1535664 GCA_003113815.1 Sphenodon punctatus
TAACCAAGCCAAGCACGTGCACCTGAGACCTCGCATCTTCATGAATGTTAGACCCCTTGTCTGTCTCTCCCTCTGTTCCCCTTCCTATGTCTCTCAGATTGTAAGCCCTAGGGGCAGGGACCGTGTCTGTATTTTATTACTTTGTAAAGATGATGCCACAGGTACACTGCTGGCGCTATATAAATGTTTGTTAATTATAATAATAATAACAACAACAACAACAACCCTGGCTGGAGGAAAGAGCCTGCCCTTATTTAGGGGTGCATATGCATAGGGAATGGGATGGCAAGGCAACTGGAGAGTGGAACCCTTGCTAGCCTGGCACATGTTTGGGTGGGGCTGCTGCTCGTGCCAAAGCCTACCGCACTACAGTACCCTACCCTCCCTCACTGTTGCAGACATCCGCTGCCACCCGCTGATGCCCACTGTTTGTGCCCGACTGATGTCCACTGCCCATGCACCCACACGCACGCCGGTGAGCTCTCTCCAACAGATAGAGCCTTTCTTGTCCTCAAAGTAAAAATTTTTTTTACGAACCTGGCAGAAGCTCCAGAGCTCGCCGCTTCCTCCTCATCCAAGGAGTAAGCCACCAGTGGACTAGCAGCACCAGCTGCAGCAGTAGCCCTAGCCACCGCCGCCATAGCCGCCACCAGGGCAGCCGCCTCGGCCACCTCCTCCTCCTCGAGTGGCAGTAGCTGTGGCAGCACTGGCAAGTTGGCCCCCAGCCGGGGGATCCTCACCACAGCCTTCTTCATTTTTTCTTTTCTTTTTTTTTTTTAAACCAGATCTCTCTCTCACCCAACACACAAATCGAACCAAAACACACAGCCAGCCAATCCAACAAAGTCAAACACAGTCAAACACAGCCAAAAACACACCAACTGAGACAAACACACACTCACTCGCCACACAGCTCCGCACGCACACGAATTTCCATTTTTCGGTGCTTCCGCTTTCGATTTCGGGCTCTCGCGCGATTTCAATGACTGAATGGCTGAACACGAACTCGCCGAACACAAACTCGCCGAACGGCCGAACACGAACGGTCGAACACGAACAGCTGAACACGAACCGTGGTCTGTTCGCCCATCCCTAGTAAGTGCATCATGTGACTGCACCCAGTATGTTAACAGAAGTTTCTCTCTCACACACACACACACACACACACACACACACACACACACACACACGGTCCAACAATAATTGTATCTGCGGAGGGATTATACTATCGTTATCCATCAAACGCAGTACTAATCCACAGCTCTTTATTCAGTTCTTACTTAAGCAAACTCCTGATGACTTGATTGGAAGTATTGCTTGGCTAAAGACCTCAGGATCTGGCCCACAGATGTAAGTGTCTTGCACAAAATTTCAGTTGCCAACTACTCAAGTAACTTTCTATATGCAGTGCAAGCATCTGATTTTGTTCAATATTTTGTTAGGGCATGCTGATGTGCTTGTTTGTCTGCTTTCTTAGACAAACAAAGTATATGTGTTGTCAATAAACCTGACCTCAATATATACATACTGCATATTTATCAATCATTATATACTGTATAATATCGCAGTCTGCTTGAATTAATAGATGGCATTGAACTGCTCATATTATTGTGCCAGACTGCACTAACAAAAGAAGTTTCATGCCTTTATCCATTTAGATAAGACTTTATGCATGCAGTCTTCATCTTGCGTGGTGTGGACATCTCCCGTTCAACAATGTGATTGTTTTGCAGTTGCTCCTTACCAAAGAAGCCACCAGGTCTGTTCCAGTGGCATAGCTAAGTTTAATAGGGCCCTTTCACAAGTCAAATCCACTGGAAAGTTGGAAACGAAACGAAACAAACCAGGAAGGGAGTTGGGGGGAGGCAATGTACAGTGACCAGTTCCTAAGGTCACTGAAGTGGAGGTGGGGAACACCTCAGCAGACCAGTGCATGAGGGTGTGGGGAGGTGAAGTGCGGAGGTAGGAGAGGAAGCAATATGAGGTGATGCTGGGGAACGGGTGTGTGCAAAGTATCATGGTCGGGGAGGAGTGGGGCAGAAGTGCGGAGGGTGGGGAGGTGAGACTTTTGCATGGGGTGGCAGCTGCTGACAAGACACCACACCAGGCTCACTGGGGAAAGTTCTGGCAGAGATAAGGCCGGACATTTTGATGTCATGATGGGGCCGGCACCACTGGGTCCCCCTTGAAAGCCTGGGCCCTAGGGTAGTGCCCCCCACTATGCTCTAGGTCTAATCCTGCTTTCACTAAGTTAATGGGAGGTCTATCTTGCAGAAAGTGAAAGTGCTCTAGTTCATGGCAGTCATATTAATCAGCAGGAGCAGGATCGGGCAACATAACAGTGGATAGCCATTATTTTCTATCCTCACAGATACAACCCCTTGCATGTGTACGCTACGCAGTGCAGCTTCACCAGGCCCTGGGCTAGGAGAGAATTCACAATGTCCCTGAGCAAGCCCTGAGCAATGTCCCACACATACTGTGTCTATGGATATGAGAACCACACCAGCAAAGCTCAGCTGGTTGTGTGGCATACCTCGGATTGTCCAGGACTTTCTAAAATCATTATCTGTGTGCCCCAGAATTTGTGGGAAGCTCCAGATTGTCCAGGATGCTCCAGATTGTCCAAGACATCCAGAGGCATTAACTGCCTGTCCTGAATTTTGTGGGATTGTCCTGCATTTTGTGGAACTTTCAGCAGTTCTGTTTTGCAGGACTTACTTCTGTGTTTTTGAAGAAAGGAACAGAGAGGAAACATAAAGGGCATACCTCTCATGGGTCACAGATTGTACAGGACATTCAGAGACATGGTTGGAATGTTCTGGATTTTACAGGACTCTCAGTGCTTTTGTTTTACAGGACTATGGAGAGAATCCACACAGGAATAGTGTGGGGAAAGCTTTTTGAGAGAGGGCTGCATGCATAGTATCACTCATTTGGAGGGAAGAGGTGATGTTCAATAGCTGAGGACTGTGCTTTGAGAGAGCTTTAAAATTAACAAGGGAAAGGAAAGGGTTCAAATATGGCTAATGAGAAATGTTTGTAGGTGTGATACCTTTCATTTTTAAAAAAAAATTCAGCCAAATATCAGAGTGCTAAAATTTGCATTCATTTACATAAATCGACACATGCAAGTTATGTTTTTTTTTCATCACTCTACATTTTGAGTGCAAGTCTCCTTCATTCCAGAGTTCAAAGGTTGAGAGGTATGATGAGAACTAAACTCTTCACTGTTTGCTACCCATTCCCAATACTCACTTTAAATAAATGATAAATAAAATAATAATAATAATAATAAATAATATTTTTATAGTGCTCCCCCTGCCTTACACGGCACTTGGGGCCCTTCACAAAACAGGTAAAACCATATGAACACTATAAAACAATATAAAACAATTTAGAGCAATTTAAAACAATTAATTAAAAAAAAAAAATGGAACAAGCAAAAAGGGAGGGTAAAGTACAAGGATCCTAAAAGCACTTAGAAAACAAATACGTTTTAGGTACTTTTTAAACGGTATGGAGGGAACAACTGAAACAGACATCAGGAGGGAGCAAGTTCCACACTTCCCCTGCCACAGCAAAGGCCCGATCACCTGCTGACTTCAGACACAATAGTGGAACCCCGCAAACAGCGGGTAGTTCCTGAACATGGATACCCATAGCATATTTAGATTGTAAGCCACCCTGAGCTGCTGTGCAAGAGGTGTGGTATAAAGTTTTTAAAATAAATAAATATGCAGACCTAGTAAACTGTTATTCCAATAACTATCTCCTCAGAGGTTTCCCTGTTTGGTTAGGGAAACCAACTAGGACTGAGATAAGTTAGCATAAAGTATGCCCTGTATATAAAGCTACAGGGCAAGCAAACACATCATTATAGGGTTAAAGAAACCTGTACCAATGAGTCAGTGGACAAAGGAAGGGAACCGTATGAAGTGAAATGGACAGTCTTTTCTTAACCATCTAACTAGGCCTGATATAAAACAGACAAAGGCACACGTGGCAAGGGATCACAGTATCTCAATTCCTCTGAACAGCTGCTGTGCCCTGTCTTTCTCGAAGGCTAATTAGTAATTTAAGCAGTCAGAATTCCTTAGATTTGACCAGTACCCTCATTACTTTGCATGATAGAGGTGGATGGTTTTCTGATTTTGGCCCACTCATGACCTTAAGCTATTTCTAAAGCTTTCAATACGTACAATAAAATCTATTTATTTCTCAACATGCAGAGGCCTGCAGTTCTAATCTGTCTTCATTGGGAGGGTGATCCCATGCATTTTGCACATGCGCGCGTGTGTGCAAACTGCACACATCTCCATAGGGATTGCATTGGGCTGCATGGATCGCGTGCGGGACCTGTGTAGATCTCACGCGGATCCCACTTGGGATTGTAGCCACTCTCATTAATTCCAGACCCATCTCTTTTATAACCAGCATTGGCTGAAATCACAACTTTGAAGGTTAGTGTCTGTTTTAAAGCTAGCAGGGAGATGACAATACCTAACTCAATACTATAAACCTTAGTAAGTGTTATAATTATATCACAAACGTATCACTGGTTTACCCAGTATTCTAATCCACATTGATTACATCTTTTAATAGCTTCCATATGGCAGTATTTCTACAGAGGGGGAAATAATGATCCTTAAGTATCTACATGTTTTATTATTTGTATGTTTTTATTGGCTGTCCATGGCTATTTGGATAGAGATGTGCTGCTGGATTTGTTAATTTTACATTGCAAGGGTTTTAAAGATTGGTCACCAAGCGGCCTTGATCATGGAACAAGTGTTTTCCATTTTAATATAAATCCAAAAACCTTTTACAGATTTTAATCTCCTTGATTTTTAGACAGTGAGAACAAAGATGAGGGAAGCCAACTCTCCAGATGTTCAGTACCGAATTCCGTAGGTTTGTAATAACAATGTGAACTAAAGTGTAATTCAGAATTGGCAGCTCATGTCAGAAAAATGCATGCAAAATAGGCTCTCTCATCTTTTAGTGCTACAATGAAGTTGGCTTTTTGTGCAGCGAAGAAGATTTTAATAAGTGGGAAATCCACAGACTATTCATTCTTCACCAGGGTCAGAGATGATTTGGTAGTTTAAGGAAGGCTTGACACAGAACGTTGAAAGACAAAAGAATTTTTGGTGGGGGCCAAAGGCAAAGAGGCGAAAGGAGAGACTTTGATGAATTCTACTCATGCTAAATCAATCTCACAGCCCCAAACTTCAAAGAACCCTGCCAGCAGTGAATAGGCTTTGTGGTGGCAAAGCACTTTGAGGATCAGAGGCTTGGCGGGAAGGGTCTTGCAAGAGTTACAAATTATTTCAGTGCTAGATGAGAGGTTTCAAATTTTCCATTTTATGCATGATAAGAATTGCACTTGGGAAACCAAGTAGGAAAAATGTTGCCGCTGTCAGCTTTGAAACAAATTTCATGCAGTGTGTGCTAGCTGTGTTGGTTCCAAATACGAGAGAGACAAAGTAGTTAAGATAATACTTTTCTTGGATCAGCTTTCTGTGGATGAGTGTGTACAAGCTTTCAAGCGTCACAGAGCACTTCTTCAGGCAGTAATGAGAAGGTTTGAACTGAATTTGAACTAAGTGCAAAAAGGCCTAGTTTTTTCACATTCATTGAGGAAATAAATATCAGTAAGCCTGGTTTGCTTCTTGATGAGGAGAGGTTGTGTATTTAGCACAGGTTCAGCTCTAGCCTCCTTCGTATCTGCCTAAAGAAGAGCTCAGTGAAGCTCAAAAGCTTGCTTGTGCTCACCAGCAGAATACTGGTCCAATGAAAGATATTATTATGGAGTCACACTAGTGGCTAGCTTTCTTCATTGAGAGGCCCATTGAGTTCAATGGGATTCCCAGGGGCAATTTCCTCTAGGCTGCAACCCACTGTTGATGGGGTTTTCTCATTGATTTGCCATGAATAGTGAATGTGGTTTGCACAGAAGAGTCGGGAAAAGCTCAAAGTACATGCCACCATTCACAGATTGTGCAATGGATAGGTATAAGATGTTTAATTAGGATTTTAAAGTACTGTGTGTATGCTTTAACCTTATACTTATGTCATGCACTCGTCTGTACCTATTTGACTGGAGGACAAAAAATGAATCCCACACATAGTAGAGCTTGGCGGTCTACAGGTAAGACTCTTATTTAGGGTGCATAAAGTCCTGGGTTCAAATCCCTTATAGTGCTGCTGTTGTCGAGTGGAAGAGAAAAAGACTGTAGTTTCTAGATTTATTTATTTTTGCCGCTGCTGGCCATTGAAGCTTCACATCCAGTCCTGTGCACTGGGCCATGACCCTGGAATCCAAGCAACCTCTGCATCTGCAGATTGGCACAACATTGTGCCAGGCCCATAAGCCAGAGGTCAATGGATCAAAATCAAAATCTTGCTTCTTTGACTGCTGCAAAGACCAAAAACCAAGGGTGTGTTGGTCTAGACATAGGATCCTTGCTTAGGGGGCAAAAGGTCCTGGGTTCAAGTCCGCTGTGGTGATGATGTCAAAAGAAGAGAAAAGGCCATATGACAGGGCTTGTGAGAACACCATTGATAGAACACATATAATATCCAAGGTCCTGGTATGCTCCGTGTGTTGAGTGAGAAGGAAAAGTGCTACATGATAGGGCTCGTGAGAACATCCTCGATATAATGCATACAATACGCAAGTTCCTGGCATATGCTGTATACTGCTGTCAAGGGTGAAAGGAAAAGACTGTGACGGTGCTTGTGAGAAAACCCTTGACAGAATGCATATGATGAACGCTGGTACATGTGAAGAGTATAATGAGATTAAGTTCAATTGTGATGCCCCAAAATCCAGTCAACTTAGCTGGTATAGACTACTGTTTTGTTGGTGCCCAGGCACCTGGCACACAAGGTCTCGGGATTCCCTACACAATCCCACTCTTCCGTACCTATTTGAGGGCAAAAACCAAATGCCATATGGACGCCCTCTGCCCCGCTGCTTGGTGTTCAGGCAGGTGTGTGGCCGGGGGGGGGGCGGGGACGGTCTGTGTATATGGCCGCCGGTGGGTGGGAGGATGGGTATGCGCCTGTGTAAACACCACAGGTGGCAGGTGTTTTTGCGTGCACGCTCCCACCGCACACCCACTTCCACCCACGGAACCCTCCAACAGAACGGAGGATGCTCCATGGGTGTAGGTGGGTGGGTGTCCGTGTAAACGGACACTCACCGACCTACACCTGTCCCGCCAAAACACCCATTTTTTTTTGCTGGTGCTGGCTGTCAAAAGTTTATGTCCAGTCCTGTGCATGGGGCCCGGATCCTGGAATCCTTTCTCTGGTGGGTGGAGGATGCTTGGGATCCAGTGGGGAGCTCATCCTGTGGTGGCATGAGCCTTGAAATCAGTGAGACCCTTTGCAGAGCATAAATTTAGTTGCATGTAGTCTCAGTGGGAATGGGATAGGAAGCTAATACTAGGAAGCATCAGAAGGATGCCACAAGCAGGAAGGGAAGCACAAACTGCATTAGGTGGTGGTTACGTTGTATCTGCTATCTAACTGTTGTCAGGTACAGTATACCTGAATCTCGACATTGATAGCTCTAACGGTTGTATGTGCGGGCTCATGCTGTAACTACCCCCTCTGTGGGAACTGGTGTGTGTGTCTTTTGCAGAGGTGGGAAACTTCAGGCCTGGGGGCCAAACGCAGCCTGTGGCTAGTTTTTATTTGGCCCCTTTCTAGCTCCTGGATTTGCCCCCGGATCCAATTCCTGCCCCAAGCACTGAAAGACTGAGCTCAAGGTAAGGGAGCAGGGATGAGGACGTGCACCCGAGGACAGGGGACATGATCTGGAACCTCTTGCTGAGCGCACCCCTTCAGCCCTTCCTTCTTTGCCCCAATTTCTCTGCAGCTCTTTGAGCTTGTACTAATTTTTAAAGTGGCCCCTGGGAGGGAAAAGGCATACAGCACTGAGCGTGCACTTGATTCCTTCTAAATAGAGAGCCAGCGTGGTGTAGTGGATAAGGTGCTGGACTTGGACATACCATGGCAGGGGGAGTATGTGGGGGCTGCCTCCCCCCGCAGCCAAGATAACACCCACCACAGCTCCCTGTCCTCCCCGCACAGTGCAATCCAGACTGGGGGAGTTTAATCTCTCCCCCACTCTCAGCATGGACGCCCAATTCAGAAGTCTTGGAGACCTTGAGCCAGGTCATGGTCAAACCAACCCCAGCCCCAAAACCCATACTCACCTCTAGGCATATCCCCCCCCCCCTCCCCACAGCACATCCATGGTGCTTGCTTGGCAGGGAGTGGTACAGGGGCTTGACTTGGGGGCAGCAGCTTGAGAAGGGCCTAGGGGTGCAAAATTCCTCAGCCCAGCCCTGGCAGAGAGGGAGCTGGGGAAGCGCTGCAAGAGCAGGTGGCTTCAGCGCCTCTGCCCCAGGCTCAGAGTTTGCAGCAGAGGTTCAGGGCCAGACACAAGCAGCACTGATTGCGGAAGCAGCATTTTAGGCAGCCTGCCAAGCCCCCCCCCCCCAACCTGGCAGCGCAACTGGTTCTGTAATGCATGCAAATAGTGAGTCCCTAACTGCAGTATGGGCTATGGAGCCTCCTGGGGGAGGGAGCTAACTAGCTCATTAATATATATGGATGTAAAATGTAACTTCTTGTCCACTACTACAAGTTCTCTACTCTTTCTGGGGGAACGGCATATATTGCCTTCATGACCATTTTCTGCAGAAAATATGTTGTATTTTCTGAAACATCATGTAACAAACATAGATGTAGTACATTCTCTTGCCATCTTTATACTCCCTGAAATCACTCTCAGGAGTTTGGATCGTGTTGTAAAAAAACCCAAAGAAATTAGACAAACGAAAACCCTACAGTTTAAAAAACCGAGTTAAGATGGAGTCACATCAAGCAAACGTTAAGAAAACAGGAAAGTGTATGTTAAGGCTCCTGCCTTAACTTGCACACCTTTTATTAAGCAGTGAAGTTGCTGTATGGTGTCACATACTGTACTCACTTACAACTTAGGCTCCATGCACCCACACTTTGCCTTGGTCTTTCAGCCCCAATCCTCTTCCTTTGCAGGTTGGGGGGCAACATTAAAGCAAGGATGACACGCTCCTCCCTGTCCAATATTACATTGTTACTCTACTTCCAATGTGGAAAGAATTGCCCTTTTTTAACTTATATGCCACATCTCCATTCTGTGGCACTGCCACGAGCTGCTGTGCCAGGAGGGGTGGGGTATCAAGATTTTTTATAAATTAAATAAATTACTCATAGCAAATACATCTACAAGTGTGTGAAATGACAACTCCAACACCCTCGGGGGGAAAAAAACCAGGAGAGGTGTACTAATACACAACAGGGCAATAGAGACTAGAACAAGAAGGGGGTAGCTATGGTACTTGTTAGCATTATAGTCATATTCTCCATAGTCTCCTATCACTCCTCCTAATCACTTACATCACCCAAATATTGACATTCCACCCATTTCGTATGGCATTCCTCCTATTATTTCACCAAGTTCCTTCCTGCTGTACTCAATCCCTATGGCCTCCTCCTTGTCATTCCACTGTCTCTCCCTGCTATCTTTGTTATTCCACATCCTCTTCCTCCCCCAGTTCCAAAGATACATCTTCATTGTATCATTTCAGTTATTGAGATACAATTTAATTTCAAATTAGCATTAATGTTTCCCCCATTCCTTCCATGGGCCATTCCATGGATTTAATGTCAATGTCTACCCACATTCTAAATAAACACTTAGATAGCATTCTCCCCAGTTTTATTGTTACTCCCAACCTGCAAAGGAAGAGGAATAGGGCTGAAAGACCAAGGCAAAATGTGGGTGCATGGAGCCTAAGTTGTAAGCAAGCACAGTATGTGAAACCATACAACTTCACTGCTCACAAGGTATGCAAGTTAAGGCGGGAGCCTTAACATACAATTTCCTGGTTTGTTAAAGTTTGTTTCATGTGAATTCACCTTAACTAGGTTTTTTAAACCATAGGCTTTTTGTTTGTCTAATCTTAACTACTTTGTCTCGTCTCTCCTTTGAAACAAAATGGTAATATGTATGTAAGCATAACAGATAGCAACCTAGATCAGCGATGGGGAACTCCCAGTCCATGGGTCACATCCAGTCTGCAGAACAATCCATGGCTGGATCAAAGGGCATTCAAGGTAGGAGAGGTCCACTCGGACATTGGGTGGGCATGGACAGAAAACAAAGAGGGGGGGATCCAGGAAACACCAGGGTTGGAGTGGGCAGGGCCTGACAGACCTAGTAGCTTGCTCTGTATGAGGACAACCCACCACACCTGCATACCACATGGATGGGGCCTGCCAGACCCTGACCCCCACTGCGGCATGCCTCACTCCCCCTTGTCTTGTGGTCCCTATCTCCCTATGCCCCACACCTCTCCCAGCTTAGCAGTTCTTATGTTCTAAAGTCAATAGGACATCCGTGTGGGCTTTTGTAAGTGGACTTACAATGGGACTTGTGCACCTAACTCCCTTCAGCCTGATCCTCTGGGTGTTTGGCACTGGTACTACTTTCCAGCATCAGTACCAGCCCTTTTCTCGTCAATGGGACCCAGGTTAGTGCTGCTAAGTGCTGCCACTGGTGCTCAACAGCCAGAAGATTGTGTCATTAGGATTTTTCAAAGCCTCCCATACATGTCCACAAAAGATTTGGGGAAATAGGTGTATCAGTGACCTGGATGGAGGTGTAATGTTCCCTTTGTGCTTTATGATCTAAGTTGGTAGAAGGGTAAATATAAATAATGATGAGAACAGGGAAGTTATACACAGAGATCTATATTGTTTGATATGTTCCAACAATATGTTTGAATGCAGCCAAAAGAAAGGTCATACAATATAGAAGCTATGAATGTCTTTATACAAAATGGAGACTGTCTCTCCACTATCAGAATGCAAGCCTCATTCTTTTCATGAGAGCATGCGCCAGTGGACTGCTTTTATTGGGATGCTCATCCTGGAAACCAGCAACTCAGAAAAGGAGTTCAGGTTCATAGCAAGGGACCCGTGTTTGCTGTGTTTTCCCCATTTCCATCAATGGGGAAAATGCGGTGAACACAGGTCCTTTGTCACAGCAGACAACCAGTTGATCATTTAATTTTATTTATTTATTTCATGATATTTTATCCCACGCCCTCCTGTACCATAGCAGCTCAGGGTGGCGCACAACAAATCATTCAAAATAAAACCAATGATAAAAATACCAACTAAAAAATTTGAAAATCATAAAATACTAAAAGAGCGGAAAGCAATCAAAACCCTCCCCTCTCCCTCACATGAGTGTGATGCTGTGGCAATAAGGGCAAACATGTTCTTGGATGTTTTAACAGGGAAGTGGTGAGTAGGAGAAGGAAAGTGATTTTACCCCTGCATGTGTCATTAGTGAAACCATCACTGGAATACTGTGTTCATTTCAGACACAAAGAATATGGAAAAATTGGAGTGTAGAGAAGAGTTACAAAAAATGACATCGTGCATCCAGGTTTCTGGAAAAGAAACCTTAATGTGAGAAACTTAAGACGACACTTCATGAAACTAATTGGCAGAAGATTTAAAAATAAGTAAAAGAGTATTTTGACAATGTACAATTAACTTGTGGAAGTTGTTGCCAGAGGATATGATCAAGGCCAGTAGGACAGCTGGGTTTAAAAAAAGATTGGCTATGTTCTTGGAGGACAGGGCCATTAATAGCTATTTTAGCCAAGTAGGTTGCGGGATGTAGCCTCTGACTGTTGGGAGCTGGGAGTAAACAACAGGAAATTGATCCCTCCATTATGCCCTATTGGATACTTCTCCGAAGCGACCAAGAATGGACACTGTCCGAGACAGAGACTGCTGGGCTTGATGGCTCGATAGTCTGACCCAGCATGGCACTTCTTATGTTACTAAATTCAATCTGATTGTTTATTGAAAGGGAGGCTAAGCAGAGGCTCGCTTATGGTGTGGGATTACCTTAACAGAGAGAAAGTAGTGCATACTAAAGGCTCTTTCATCTAACTGAGGAAGGCACAGCAGAAACCAGTGGCTAGAAGTTAAATTGGGAGACATTCCAGTCAGAAAGAAGGTACATGTTTCAGTGATCAACTATTGGAACAAACTGCCATGACTGATTCTCCACTACTTTCAGTCTAAAAATGTTAATAATCACCCTTAGAGATCTTCATCAAATACAATTTAAGAGGTTTCATATTGTAATAATTGGAAGAAAGTCTACTGCAGCGTTGGTGGACAAGAAGCAGGAACTTCACATTCCACCTGTAGTGTTTTGCCCTGGCTGGCCAAACACTTTTCAGACTGATCCTGAAGTTAGCTAAATGCTTTAACGATATAAAGTGCTCTAAAAGTCTTAAATACGATTAAAAACCCTTATTTTTAATCTTGGTACCCGAGGGAGAAAGGTACCTGTTTGATGTCTGAGGAATGAGCCTCGGTCTCTCTCCCTACCAATTTCACAAGCGCACTCTTTCAACCCCCAGGGAATTCTCCCTGAAGTTGAAAAATGAGAAAATCAAAACTACACACTGGCTCTGCTGCTCTGCACTGTTAATCACACCAGAGGTGAGGAGCACCACATAAATCAGGCTAGTCTGGTAAACAGTTGCTACCATGTTGTGGTTAACCACTTAATTAAAGTTAATATATGACACTTCAGCTATGATGTATTTCATTAAAGGTTTGGGAGAGAAAAAACACCACAGAAGGCTGAACAGAGAAGACCAGTTTTTTTTAGTTAGCATAAATGGGTAGAATCATATGCCACCAAAGTCATGGGAGCTGCATGTATTTGCATTAGCTGAGCATTTGGCCCATAGTTTAAAAATCAAGAAGGCTGTAAATAAAAAATAAATAAAACAGCTGCATCTGCTGGCCAGGTGTCGACACCTTATCTGTCATATGCGTGTTTGAGAGTGGGTAGCACTCAGGCTCGGTGCTACAGGTAGAGCTTTCTTGTTCCCCACCGACCAGTGACAGATCCAGGGAAGTTGGGGCACCATGCAAAATGAAACGTGGGTCCCCTCCTAATGCCGTCCTACAGCAGCCCAAGTGCCTTCCAGTAAACCTGCCTATTCACAGCTCCCATCTCACAGACTAACATCATTTTTAGACAAATGGCCGGAAGTGATGTGTCCCCATTGCCAGCGGCGGCGGGGGGGAGACACGGGGCTTTCAAGCAGCGCGTTCTGAATACTTGAATTTTCTGGCTTTCAGAACGCGCCACTCGAAAGCCCCGTGTCTTCCCCCGCTGCCGGCGCCGGCAATGGGGACACGTCACTTCCGGTCACTTGTCTTTGAATGCGGCGTTCAGGAGGCGCTTCAGCGCTCCTCATCTAAAAACGGTCTAAGGCCCTTTTTACACGGACACCACCGCAGGTCCAGTGGGTGGAGGTGGGCAGGAGAGCACACCCACCACCGCCGATCAGGGAGATAGTCACACGGACACCACTGTGGAGGGTTGTGGGAAGTCCGGGGAGGGCCCGGCACCCACCCATCCAGGGTCCCACCAAGCACACACCCATACCATTCACATGGACAGCCCGTACACCGAGCAGAAGGAAAACCACGCCCAGCTGAGTGACGTTACAACATGGCTGAGCGAGGGGAAATGAAGCCTCGACTCACGTCACCGCCCCTACACTACCTCGCATCTTCATGAATTTTACACTCCTTGTCTCTCCCTCTGTTTCCCTTCCTTCGTCTCCCCCTCACTGTCTCTCACATTGTAAGCCCTACGGCAGGGACCGTGTCTATTCCATTACTTTTTAAAGCGCCAGGCACATTGCTTGCGCTATATAAATGCTTGCTAATAATAATAATAATATAATGCACGGACAGACTCCAAGCGGGCAGGGGAGGAGGGAGCAGGAAGGTCAAGCGATACAAAGAAGCAGCCCCAGTCAAGCCCCGAGACACAGGCTCGACCAATTCCAACCAATTTCTCCTCCCCCCTCTCTCTCCTTCCATACCTTTGAGGCTCACTCCGTGCGCCTCTACACCCCCCTCCATCTACGTGTTGCTGTCATCTACCGTCCCCCTGGTCCTCTCTCCTCCTTTCTTTCTGACTTTGAGTCCTGGCTCACTTTCTTCCTCTCTGTTGATATCCCCACTCTCATCCTTGGTGACTTCAACATTCATGTTGATGACCCATCTCAGCCCTCAGTCTCTCGCTTCCTCTCCCTAGCCTCCTCCTTCAACCTCCACCTTTGGACCAACTCCCCCACCCATACTAATGGCCATTCTCTTGATCTTGTCCTCTCTAGAAACTGCTCTGTCGCTGATCTCTCCTTCGATCCTCATCCTATATCAGACCACTTCCTTGCCTCTTTCAACATTTCCCACTGTCCCCCCTCCTCTTCCCCTTCTCTACGCCCCTTCCGTGACCTTCAAGCTATTGATCCCCTGGACTTTGCCTCCTCTCTCTCTCCCCTTCTTCCTACAGTCTTCTCTTCCTCCTCCCCTGACTCCGCTGTCTCTGCTCTCAACGCCTCTCTCTCCTCCACACTTGACTCCCATGCCCCTCTCTCTTCCCGCCCTGCCTTCTCCCACAACCCCCGTCCTTGGCTCACCCCTAGTATCCGCCACCTCCGTTCTTGCACTCGTGCTGCTGAACGACTCTGGCGCAAATCCCATTCTCACGCTGACTTCCTTCACTTCAAATTCTGTCTCTCCACCCTTACTTCTGCTATCTCCCTTGCTAGACAACACTACTATGCCTCCCGCATTGAGTCCTGTTCTCGGGACCCTCGCCGCCTGTTCTCTACCTTTGACTCCCTCCTCAAGCCTCCCTGTCCTCCCCCTCCTTCTTCCCTTTCTGCTCAGGATCTTGCCTCCTTCTTCACCTCCAAGATAGACAAGATCCGCCTCGACATCGCTTCCCACTCCTCTCTTCCCACTCCCACCCCTCTCCCTCCTCCCCCTCCTTCTCTCATGTCCTCCTTCTCCCCTGCCTCCCTTAAGGAAATCTCCTCTCTGCTCTCCTCCTCCAACCCTTCCACTTGCCCCCTTGATCCCATTCCTTCCCGCCTCCTCACCTCCATTACTCCCACTGTCGCCCCTTCCTTCCTGCACATCATCAACCTCTCCCTCTCTACTGGCTCTTTCCCTTCTGCCTTCAAACATGCCACAGTCTCTCCTATTCTCAAAAAGTCCACTCTTGACCCCTCTGACCCTTCTAGCTATCGTCCTGTCTCACTCCTTCCTTTTGCTTCCAAGCTGCTTGAACGTGTTGTCTACTCCCGCTGCCTTGACTTCCTATCCTCCAACTCCTCCCTTGACCCCCTCCAATCTGGCTTCCGCCCCCTTCATTCTACTGAAACTGCTCTCGCTAAGATCACCAACGATCTTCTGGTGGCTAAATCTAAACGTCTCTATTCCATTCTTGTCCTCCTTGATCTCTCTGCTGCCTTCGATACTGTTGACCACTCACTCTTGCTGGATTCCCTTCACTCCCTTGGCTTTTGTGGCTCTGTCCATAACTGGTTCTCCTCCTACCTCTCTGACCGCTCCTTTAATGTGTCTCTCTCCAACTCCGCCTCCTCCTCCTTCCCCCTCTCAGTTGGTGTTCCTCAAGGCTCTGTTCTTGGCCCTCTCCTCTTCTCGATCTATACCTCATCCTTAGGCAAACTCATTGCCTCCCATGGCTTCCAATACCACCTCTATGCTGATGACACTCAACTCTATCTCTCTACTCCCTCTCTCTCTCCCTCTGTTCAAGCTCGTCTCATCAACTGTCTCTCTGACATCTCTACCTGGATGTCTCAACGTCAACTCAAACTCAACATGGCTAAAACTGAACTCCTTATCTTCCCCCCTCATCCTTCCTCTCCTTCCTCACTGTCAATAACTATTGATGGAGTCACCATCCTGCCTGTCCCCCAAGCCCGTAGCCTAGGCTTCATCTTTGACTCACCCCTTTCTTTTAAACCCTACATTGACTCTGTTGCTAAATCCTGTCGCTTCTCCCTCCATAACATTGCTAAGATTCGCCCTTTTCTCTCTGTCTCGTCTGCCAAAACTCTTGTTCATGCTCTGGTCATCTCTCGCCTCGATTACTGTAACCTCCTTCTCACTGGCCTTCCCCGGTCTCACCTTTCTCCCCTCATCTCTGTCCAAAACTCTGCTGCCAGGGTCATCTACCTCGCCAGTCGCTTCGACCATGTGCAGCCCCTCCTCTCTTCGCTTCACTGGCTTCCCCTTCCTGAACGAATCCTGCACAAGCTCCTAGTCTTCACCTATAAAGCTCTTCACAACCTTGCTCCCCCCTACCTCTCTGCACTTATCGCCCTCCATACTCCAGCCCGTGCACTTCGCTCCTCCTCTGTCCCTTCTCTCACCCTTCCACGCCTTCCCTGCTCCCCTAAGCGCCTTCGTCCCTTCTCACTTGCTGCCCCCCATGCCTGGAACTCCCTCCCTGTCCACATCCGCCTTGCCCCCTCCCTTCATACCTTCAAATCTCTCCTTAAAACTCACCTCTTTCGCTCTGCTCTGTCTGACTCTTTATCCTGCTGAGCCACTATTCCTATACCTACGATCGGTTTACCCTTATCCTTGCAACATGGACCTGCCTGCTGTCATTCTCATCGTAACTAAGCCAAGTACGTGCACTTGAGACCTCGCATCTTCATGAATGTTAGACCCCTTGTCTCTCCCTCTGTTCCCCTTCCTAAGTCAGTCTCTCCCCCAGCTCCTGTCTCTCAGATTGTAAGCCCTAGGGGCAGGGACCGTGTCTATTTTATTACTTTGTAAAGTGCCAGGTACACTGCTGGTGCTATATAAATGTTTGTTAATAATAATAATAATAATAATAACAGGCTAGAGAGCCAGGCGCCACAGATCCCCAAAATCCTAGACCCCACAGACCACATTCCACACAAACACACAGGGGAGCCCAGCAGGGAGAAGGAGCAGGGAGCCCTGAACTGGGTGGGGGGGGGGAAACAGAGCACAGTGGCCACAATAAAACAGGTGAGCCCTGTAATGGTTGGGGGCCACACCAGCCCCCCCCCGCTAGGACCACTGCCATGGTACCCCCCCAAACCCTGCAACACCATGCATTGAAAAGGGCTGCAGAGGGGACACTGGCAGCCGGCAAAATGCACGGAGGAAGCAGGGTCGGAGGGCACAGAAAGGAGAGGTACTGTCTAACAGTGACAACCTGGCTGCTACGCTGCAGCAACGCACAAAGCACGGGACTGGGATGCACAGGGAGAGCCCCACACCATGCCAGGGAAGGGGGAGGCCAGAAACACCAATGTTCCCGAGGAAAGGCAGCCCCCCCCCAGCACGCCCACCCAAACAACAGGGAAGAGGAGACAGGACACCAGGGCCCGAGTGGGGGGGGGGACATGGGACCTCACACAAAAATTGGAGAGGGCTAGACCATGAGGACAGGGGCCAAAAGGCCAAGCCACAGAGAACACACAGATATGAAGGACATCAATGGACGGGGGGAGGGCACACGTCCATGGACCCATGCCCTGACAAACAGCCACCCAACACCAACCAGACATGGCCCACACAGAGGGGAACACCGGAGGGAAGGAGAACACAGAAATCAGGGGGAAACAATGCAGAAAAAACTTTACTAAAGAACCAGCAAGAGCAACAGGCTCCAGGAAACTAACAGAGAGAGAAACAGAGTGGCAAAAGGGTGTTGGGGTGGATCCGTGCTCTCAGTAGGGCCGGCAACCCCAGACTTGGCTCCACCGGTCCACCTGAGCATGATCCAACTGGTACACACACTGCAGGACATGCAGGAGCAGCTGAACCACCTCCTCCTGCTCCCTGGTCCTCTTGTTAATCATTGCCTGCACTAAAGGCGAGAGGGAGAGGAAGCAGACCGTAAGGACAGACCACAGACTGCAACATCCAGGGAGCCCACATGAAAGGGGGGTGGAGGGGCACACACACACACACACACACACACACACACACACACACACACACACACACACACACAGGGGTAACTCGTCACAGATCTCCTGGTACACTCGCGTCCCTGCACAAAGCTCAGACACCCGCTGGAGCTGCCCGGCCATCTCTCACAGCTGCAGCACAGTCACAAGCATAAGCACAGCAGCTAGAAGGGAAGAGGAGGCGGGAGGTGGGGATGGGGATCGGGCCATGATGGGGGGATTGGGGAGGTTACCCTACCCAAAAGCACACAACACCCCACCCGGTCCCACCAGGCCCCCCCCCCCAGCCAGTGACAGGAGAGGAAAGCACCTCAGAGGCCACCCTAAAGGGAGTGCAAAGGGAGATGGATCACACCCAGCAGCCTGTCCAGACTCATGGTCAGGAGCCCTCCGATTGCGGCGCTCCTCCATGGCTGCAAGGGGAGGAATGGGGGACCGATAGGGGGTGTTAGCCACAATGCACCACAGGGTCAGAACCAGAGCGAGGCCAGGGCAACATAAAGGGACAATAGCACACACACAGATGCAAGGACCATGCCCCGGGGAGAATGCAAAATCGGGGGGCAGGAGGCAAGCAGGGACGGAGCCCCATGATAGGAGGCAAGGGGGCAATGACAGCAGGCACCCACAGCCATGCACAGGCACACAGCCCCAACGCACGGCAGGGTAGGTGCACGGCTGCTAGGGATGTGCGAACACCAGGGGGTTCGGGGTTCACCCCTCCCCTGAAACTGTTTGGGTTCAGGCTGCTGGCCCAAACCTGTTCAGTTTCACTGAACAGGTTTGGGGGGGGCAGGGAGGAACTCATTTTTCCCTCCCCCCTCCATGCTGCGTAGGTGGAAGGGGCGCATGGGCTCACCTGCCCCCCTGGCCAGCTTGGTAAAAATAATTTTTAAAAACCCCACCCCAGGGATCAACCAACCTGGTGATGCTGGAAGGGAGGGCCTGGAAGCCCTGCTTCAGTTCCCGGAAGGCCTAAAGTGCTCTGGAGCGCTGCTGGAGCAGGACCTGCTGCCGCCACCACCGCTGCCGAAGCCCTCCTTCAGTTCACAGAAGACCTAGAAGAGGCCTGAAGCACTCCGGAGCACTGCCGGAGCTAGACTTGATGCAGGTGCTGCCGCCGCCAGGTCCAAAACCAGAGCCCCGGAACCACCAGGTAGGTCAATCCCTGGGGTGGGTTTTTTGTTTTCTTTTTTTAAAAACAAAAGTTTACCAGACTGGGTGGGGTGGGGTGGGGTGGAGCCCCAGCGCCCCTTCCACCCGCACAGCCTGGAGGGGGGAGGGAAAACCGGGTTCCTCCTATCCCCCACCCGGGTTCAAAACCCAAACTTTGTTCGGCCGGGGGGCAGGGTTGGGCTGTTCGCGAATGTCCCAAACACCCCGAGTTCAGGCCAAACACCGAACCTGTTCGCACATCCCTAACGGCTACAGTGGGAGTCATCGCAGCCCTGCAACATGCCATGGGGTCCATAGAGCCAAAGAAATACCGCTACAAAGAGGAACAGCAGGGGGGTAAACGCAATCCCTTGGAAGGAGCACCCAGTAGAGAGCCAATAGCCCAAAACACATACTCGCCCTCCTGGAGGAGCCAGAACGCACCCCATTTGGCCGGGCAAGGGTTCATGTGCCTCCCCAAGACACATGCACATGGTCCATCCACAGCCCCCAGGTCCCAGGCAACCAGGGCCCCCCAAACCCCAGATCAGTTGCAGGAGGTGAGAGGTAGGGCCCTGCTGCATGGTAACACCCAGTGACAATGCACAATGAGCCACAAGAGCCTGCACAGTGCACGAGCACTGGACATCGCCAACGCTGGGAGACAG
Source organism: Sphenodon punctatus (assembly GCA_003113815.1). Classification (NCBI taxonomy): domain Eukaryota; kingdom Metazoa; phylum Chordata; class Lepidosauria; order Sphenodontia; family Sphenodontidae; genus Sphenodon; species Sphenodon punctatus. Next base: position 1,520,604 of record QEPC01000729.1, read on the forward strand.
CCCTCCATTCAGGAACAGATGGCCAATACAGCAGCACGCCTAACATGCTGATGGAAAGGTGCCCCCAGTGGAGCAACCATCCTGCCCTACTACCAGTCAGAGCCCTCCAAGCTCCCGAGCCCCACAAACCTCTCCAAGACCACCAGCACCACAAGCAGCCGGTCCAAAGGACCCACAGACACCACAGGAGAACACAAGCTCCTAATCAAATCAATCATTTATTGGCACAGGGACCTGGAAGGTGAACCACTGGCCAGAGGGAGCAGATGCCAGGGACAGAGGTGTAGCACCGTTGCGTGCAGGCATGAAGCAGTAAAGCAAAAAGAAGGAATAACAGAAAACCTCTAATTTACATAACAATATTATACCGGGGGGGGGGGGAAATCCTCCAGGGCCACACAGGGGTGCTGGGGTGTCACTCCAGGGAATTAGCTCTTCCCCTGCTACACCGTGTCAACCCAGAACAATGACTGAACTCCCTCCTTCCAGGCAGGGGGTACCCTCTCCGGATACACCACGCACAGTCCAGAGGGTATTTCAGTTCTCAGTCCTTTATTTTGACCTATCCAGTCCAGTGTACCTAGGGCTGCCGGCTCATCCGCCTTCACGCTACAGAGCCATGTCCAGCTCTCCAGTCGCAGAAGCAACTCAATAACCAACCCCCCAAAGTCCATACAGTCACTCAACCCCAGACCCTAGCCAATCCTTCCCCAGGTAAGAGGCTCCCTCCTGGGCATAGCCTCTCCCCTATACCTGGGTCCTGCTGGTTCTCCAGTCCTGCAGCACCTTGGACAGCATAGACCAGCAAGGCTTTCAGGAAGATATTGCTCCTTTGCCTCTCTGGCAGAGACTCTCTTGGCTTCACTCAGCCTTCCTCTTATATAGGCAGCGTGGGCATGTTTCAACTCTTTACAGCCTTAAAGGGCCACTACCTTGCCCACTCTGTCCCTGGGGTTTCTCAGCCTGTTCACCCCACAGGCTTTTGTCCAGTTATGAGGTTGGCTCTGCCACCCCCCTAGGCAGGTTCAGTCCTCTGCCTGACCCCTGCCGCCCCCTTCTTAAAGGGGTAGCAGCCCCCCAGGACTGCTCCCTGCTACAAATATCGTAAGTACCTAAAAATAATCTTAGGATGTATCAACCTACCCTATATTCATAAACAGCTATAAAAATGAAGAGAAATAACCCACCTATGGTCAATAAATAGGCCTAATAGTAGTCTTCAGAAGCTTTAAAATAACTTTCAAGCTCAATTTGCCACCTCTGTTCTCTGTATGTAAAAATTAAATGCATAATTGGCTATTGAATTATTCATTCGATGTTACCTTACGAAAACTACACCTATGCTGGATAAATGCTGTTACAAACAATAAAAAATCTGCCTAGTAAACAAGTTAAGAGAAGAACATTATAGAAGAAAATCCAACCTCTACTAACAGGAGGGAAGGGTGAGTTGGGGGCACAAATATTTATTGTATACATATTGACTAGCAACAGAAATAAAATTAAAAAATGGCTCTCAAAAACCACCTAAAACTCCATAAACAGAAGCTAAAAAGTCTCTCAAGACCATAATATATAATTGACTAAATATGCGTGTACAGCTAATCATTAAAAGACTGCATATAGATAAACAAAACATATGTACTGAGAAGTCCATAAAGTAGCCCTCAAGAGCTCAATGGCCCTTTTCACATTGATAAAATGGGTTTTACATTTTATTATACATGTTGCAGGGCTACAGTTGTGCTCTATGGGTGCCCTGCAACATGTATAATAAAATGCAACCCCCATTTTATCAGCATTAGCGTGTCTGTGTGAAAAGGGCCGAAATGGCAGTCAAGTTAGTCAACCACCTTTATCCTCTCTATAGAAGTTGCTAACTAAGGCCGCTTTCACACCTGTCCCCCGGTGCATATCCTGGCTGCAGGAGGGAATGTGCAAGCCAGGATATGTGTGGGGTTCGATCGGTCTGAAAGCCCCCCCGTGCAGCTTTGCCAGCAAACACACGCAGTGATACAGAGCTGGATTTCCTGCCCTGTATCACTGCATGTGTTTGCCGACAAACCGGCCAAACCCCATGCATATCCTGGCTTGCTCATTCCCTCCCGCAGCCAAAATATGCACTTGGGGGCTGGGAGGAGCAGGTCTGAAAGTGGCCTTGGTCATCCCATTCAATCAATACAACCACCTCTAATGTTCCCTAGGAAACTAATGGGTTACATACAGCGTAACAGAGACAATCAAGAAAAGCATCGTAATCAGATCCAACTCCTCATTAAGACCACATGGAGCAAGAGTCTTCAATTTGTAAATCCCAAATGCTTCTGTTCTAAGTAATGTTCTGTCTTTATTATCCACCTTATATATAATGCTTTTAATAACCTCAAACTGGAAATCTGTATATTTATGCTCCATGTTAACAAAAAGTTGAACCAAGGGAGCATCCTCTTTCTTGTTTTTAGTATTACTCTTATATTCTCCAATATGAATCTCATTTTTCCGGTTTCTTTCCCCTGTATACATCTAAAAGGTACTTCAGATATTATGTAAAGTAGAGATTTTCTTTTATTGACCAGGGTAGTTTGTCTGTATAAACCAATTATTTCCCATATACCGTTTCTCTGTACATACTGTTGTTATTACAGCCCATATTACTGAGAAGACAATTAGAGCGTCTTTTGTATGTTTTACTTTATACTGCTTTCAGGTGTAGTCTGCATTATACAGGAGATGCTTCTATTGGCTGATTTGTATATACTGACCCACTCCTTTTTCTCCATTTCAGATATAATATTGGTATGATTGTATAGTTTTTATAGCACAATCTCCCCCCAAATAATATGATATTTAGGTACTTTTTAATTATTTATTTGGATTAGATTTAATTGTAGATTTCCCTGAAGAACTGCAGTTCGCTCAAAACGCGTTGGATTGATTGTGATACATTGTTTATATTGTTTGGGACTGGTTTTGTTTCATGATAGTGTTGGACATCATTGTTTATATATAATATATATTTGTATTTGTACTAAATGTAATATAAATGAAATATATATAATATATTTTATTGCATTTCCCAGTAACCATTTTGTGTTGTACTGTTTCGGTGTGTGGTTATTGGTTGTGCCCTTTATTTTTGTTTGATCCAAAAAGGGGAGGACCATACTCTAAGGGGACGGCATAGGGCAAGGCTACACTTTTTGGAGCATTGTGATGTCATTATGGTCTACTGGGGCCACATCAGGAGAACCGCTTCATTCTGCTTCTTTGCAATGTGGCTCACCGACTGAAGCACACATTTCTCTGGATTATCTAAGCACCCCTGGATAATCTGGAGAAACCAGGACTTCACCCAGAGGCTGGCATTAATGGTTTTAAACCCAGAGATCCCGGGTCAAACCTGTAGAGGTGGTAACTCTAGCTGAGACTGGCAGAGACAGAGATGGGATCCAAAGGCAGCAGAAACTGGCAGGCCATGGAAGGCAAGCAGCAGCTGCATAGTATGTTGTTTGTCGCTGCTGCCGCCAGGCTCTGAGAAGTCCCCTTCGCCGCAAAATGGCAGCGACAGGGGATTTGTTGCGCCCCTTCCAGTAGCAGGGAGTGCGCCGCTGCAGGTGAACGCCTGTTAGAAGGCTGCCCGTGTTTTTGTTTAATGGGGTTGCTCGGCAACTCTCCCTGGTGATGCAAAAGAGGAGCGCCACGTGGGCTGGGAGGTCCACCTCTTTTAGGAGGGGCGGACTTCCTGTGTGCTGCGTGAGCCCAGCACTTCAAGGTTGGAGGCCGAACAGTCAGCAGCAGGTTAAGCTTGCTGCTGACCGGGCGGAACCCGACCTTTGAAAGAGCTTCCCCCAGTAGCCGGTAGGCATCATGGGGAGAGTTAAGAAGAGGATAGCGGCGGCGAAGAGCCGTGGGAAAGAAAAAGTGGCAGAGCCACACCAGGTGGCTGAAGTTCCTCAGGCTGAGTAGTACAGGCTGAGTAGTACATGGCTCCCAGGTCAGCGGCAGGGGGGGCCTTGGGGCACATCCTCTCAAGGGAAGAAATGTTTGCCCGCCTCGAGGCGTGCAAGGCCATGGCAAAGGGGCGAGTGAATGATGGTGAGCAAAGGGAGTATGGCGTGGGCCCTGGCCATTGCAATGAGTGAAGGGAGAGGAGCTGGCCACCTGCCTCTGAGCATCCACAGTGAGGCCATGGGGAGTGAAGGTGGGGCGGCTGCCCTTAAAATGCAAGCCAGTCACACTACGTGGGGTAGTAGGGTAATTAGCCCCCCACTAGGTACCAGATCGATGAAGGGGAGAGCCGGGTGCCTCCCCCGGCAGTGAGTCACCCCCTGGTAGGGGGAGGAGTGAATACAGGCCCCCAGGAGGTGGAAACGTGGGGACAAGCTGGGCATACAGGAACAGCAAGTCTCAGTGTAGATCTGCCCAGGGTAAATCCCCCAACAGGCCCCTTGCTACAAGTGCTGTACGGAGACGATGGCATGCCCACCCCGAGAGATACAGCCGGGCCTGGGGAGGGCATCCCCCCTTATATGGGATCAGGTTGGGATAACTACCAGCAGAGGGGGCATCCCAGCACCAGAGCAGAAGCGGTGGGTTCCCCCTGAAATCTGGAGAGCCTGCTGGTGGGGTGCGCCAGGCTCGGGGTTTCTGTTCCTTTTCACAGCGAAGAGGCACCCCCCGAGCGCAGGAGGCACGTGGAGTGGAGCCAGCCAGAGCAGGGTGGGGCGGGGACGAGGAGCTATGGAGGCGGATCCTCACTTTGGAGAACGAACTGCACGGATCGCGACGCGAGCAGGCAGCAGGGAACATCTCGACAAACTCCAGCACCGGGTCACCAGACCCAGGGTTGGTCCAAGGCGAGCCAGGTAATTCGGGAGACAGCCTGGGACAGAGTGACCAACAGGCAGGGCAAGTACAGCAGACGGCTGTGGTTAGCACAGCAACAGGGCCCCCAGCGAGCGAGGTCACCTTGGTGCAGCAAGGGAGCCTAGGCATCAGCCAGGGGAACAGTGTGGGCAGCACAGTGGGATCGCAAGTGGGTGAAGTCAATAGGACAGGACAGAGTCAACCCCAGCTGGCGTGGATGACTGGGGCATGGGTGATGGTGACACCGGTCACTCTCTCCCCACAGGGCACTGTAATAAGTGGCCAGAATGTGGGAACATCAATGGGGGCCCCGGTGGTGGGGCCAGTTATGCAGAGTCTGCCAGCACAAGGAAGTACTCCCGCCCCGAAAACCACCTCCATACCCTCACAGGTCGAGACGCGCCCTCCCCTCTCCCCCGGCAGGAGCAATTATAGATTTAGCAGTCCCCTTTGGAGAACATCTCCTACAGTCCACTAAGGAGAAGATATGGTGCGGGGAATATGTTGATCTGTTCGCCCTCCTGTTCAGTGACCCGCTAGTGGATCACGCTGTGCAGGAGGATGGCAAGGACAAAGAGAAGTTCAGACGCCCTAAAGTAGACAGGAATTGGGCCAACTGGACAGCGCCATATTCAGCATTTATGGGGGTCATGATGCAGGCCTACCCAGGGCGGGGACTTGAACTGCACAAATACGCTGACATAGTAAGGAGGGCGTACGGGATGGGACTCCCCGGTGCTTGGTTGTGATATGACGAAGCCTTTCATCATAGGGCAGCTACCAACCCTGGTTTATGTTGGGATGTTCATGCACACAACATATGGTTGAAAAGCATGATTGATGTGACTAGCGCACCCCGTTCAGATAGCAGGCATACTTTGTAAGGGAGGGGTGTGTGTGTGTGACACGGGGTAATATGCCATTTTGCAGCGACAGCAGGAAAGAAATGCAAAGTGGTCCAGGCCCTTGCTGGGAGAATAATAAGACTGACAAATGCAATAGGCCGTTGTGTTATTTCCGGCATGCGTGTTCTACCTGTTGGGGGAATCATCCCGCATGTAACTGTTTTCAACCACGGCAGAGGGGCGGCAAAGGGAGATATGACCAAGGAGGAGGAAACTGTAGAGGCAGGCAGGGCCCCGCCGCAGGTGCGGGAGCAGCAAATGGGGCTGATGCTGGTTCGAATTGAATGGCTGGAGCTGGCATTATTAGGACATCCTAACCAGGCGGAGGAACATTATGTGGTGAAAGGCTTTACAAATGGTTTTATAATCCCTGCGGGCCCAGCCCAGCCCCGGATGATCCCACACAATTTAAAATCCGTATTGGGGCTTGAGGAAGTGGTTAGGACAAAAATTGCAAAGGAGGTCAAAGTGGGCAGGGTGGCAGGCTCATTTGACCGGCTCCCAATGGACAACCTGATAGTGTCCCCATTGGGAGTCGTGCCAAAGAAAGCTGCTGGAGAGTTTAGCCCCCACCTGTCCCATCCTAAAGGAAACTCAGTGAATGATGCCATCCCAAGGGAGTTTACAACCATTAAGTACTCCTCATTTGATGTCGTGGTAGAGGAGGCAAAGGCTTTAGGACGGGGTGCGCTGCTGGCAAAGTGTGATGACAGATCTGCATTTTGCTTGCTACCGGTGCACCCCAGCAGCTTCCACCTATTGGGTTTTCAATTTGAGGTTCAGTATTATTACGACCGCACCATGCCAATGGGGTGCTCGATATCATGCTTGGCATTCGAGCGCTTCAATTACCTACTGGAATGGGTATTAAGACAAAGACTACAGGCAGGCGATGTGACAAAATATCTCGATGATTTTTTGACACTCAGCTGACCAAGGTCTGGTGAGTGCGCCTCAACCCTGCAAGCGTTCCAAGGATTAGCGCGGGACCTGGGCGCCCCGCTTGCTCCGGAGAAGACCGAGGGGCCGGTAACCAGGCTAACGTACCTTGGAATTGAGCTAGATATGGAGCGCATGGTGTCAAGACTACCAGAAGAGAAGTTGGTGTCCCTTAGGTGGAAGATTAGGGACTGTATGGTGGTTCATAAAATAACTGTCTGGGCCTTGCAGTCGTTAGTGGGTAGCCTTAATTTTGCCTGCCGGGTAGTGGCCCCTGGGAGAGCCTCTTGTCCCGCCTATATGGGAAGTTAAGCGGTGAATTAGCCCTCCCACTATCACATACGAGTGACTAATGAGATGCAACATGACCTTAGAACATGGCTGGAATTTTTGGATTGGTTTAATGGAGTTAGCTTCTGAAGAGAATGATTATTGCTCCAGGCTGACCTCCAGGTTCAATCTGACTCTGCAGGAGGTGTCTGTTTTGGCATTTATTTTAAAACACGCTGGTGTGCGGCTCGGTGGCCTTACGAGTGGCATCAAATGGGAGTTACCAGGGACCTCACTTTTTTAGAACGATTCCCTATAGTGATAGCAGTCCTTCTATGGGCAGGGCAATTTGCAAACCATTCTGTGAAATTCTGGTGCGATAATTTGGCAGTGGTGTATGTGGTTAACTCTTTGTCATCACGATCTCCTCGAGTGATGGCTCTAGTCAGGACATTAGTGGCAGTATGTTTGGAAGACAATATTCTTTTCATGTCCCAACATGTCCCTGGGGTTGACAACGGCATAGTCGATGCCCTTTCTTGGGTCCAGATGGAATGTTTTCGAGAATTGGCACCAGATGCCTGGGAGACCCCAGACCCCCTACCGCCATGGGTGTGGACCCTTGGGTCTTAGAACTGCAGTCCATCATGCAAGGATCCCTTGCTTCAAGAACGCAGGCTGCCTACGGTAGGGCCTTGCACGAGTTTCAGAATTTCAGGGCTGGCCAGGGGTGGGGCCAGGGTTTTCCATTAATGGAAGCCGAGGTGCTCCAGTTTGCCATGGCACTGAGGCGAAAGGGATTGGCACCAGGCACGATAGCTGGAAAAAATGGCGGCCCTGTCCTTTGTAAGTAGACTCATGAGATACTCCTCCCCAGACAAGGGATTTTATTTAAAGCACATGTTAGAAAGCTGGGTTAGGGTACGATCCACTCCAGTGGCAGTTAGGGCTCCCATCACTACCCCCATATTACAGCAGTTAGTGGGGGTGCTCCCGTTAGTATGCAGGGACGCTTTTGAAGCTCAACTGTTCGCCACTGCGTATGTAATAACATTCTTTGGAGCATTAGGGTTAGCGAGATTGTGTCCCTATTGGGTAGAGATAACACCGACTGGGCAATGGGGGTAGATGACCTCGAGTTGTCAAGTGTTTCCCTTCGGCTAAGGCTCAGGTATTCAAAGACAGACCAAAGGATGAAGGGCCATACGGTGCAGTTGTTTAAGAATGGGGAGGACACTATTTGCCCAGTCGTGCAGATGTGGAGATACAGGAGCATACGCCCGCACCTTCCGGGTAGGCTGTTTTTGCATAAGGAAGGTACCCAATGACTTGTCATCAGTTTTCTGCAGTGATGCGTATGGCCTTGGGGCGAATTGGGCTCACACCAAGGGAGTTTGGATCCCATTCGTTTCGGATTGGAGCTGCCACAACAGTGGTTGCTGCCGGGTTGGCGGAGGATGCAATTAAGGCTGTGGGTAGATGGCGATCAAGCACATATAAAAAAACACATTAGGCCCTCACCATATTAAATATGCTTTATTTTATCAGGACACAGTACATCCTCAGCTAACAGAAGAGTTGTGTGGATCGTGGGCCACAGTCTGGTGCGTTGGGCGAGTTGTACGGCTGCGACGACCTCCCGGGGTGTACAGTTGGGTTTGTCAGACTGTGCTCGGATCACGTGGATAGGAAAGAGTGGGATGCGATGGCACCAGTTGCTATCTACACTGCAGAGAATTAGGGACAAGCCAGCACCACAGATAGTAGTGATTCATGTGGATGAAAATGACCTGCCTGCACGAAAAGGGGTGAATTTGATAATAAGCATCAAGAGAGATTTATTAACGGTTAGACAATGGTTCCCAGGGGTTCATTTCCCAGGTTAAAATAGGACAAGGCACGGAGCCCTGGCCAAGCTGATAAGACCAGGAAGAATATAAATAGGCAGACAGAGAAATGGGTAAAAGGATTTGGAGGTACCATGATTTGACATTTGGGCATAGCATACACAAGGCCTGAATTATATCAAGCTGATGGGGTGCATTTATCCCCCATCGGAAAAGAGATGTACCTTTCTGTTTTGGCTGGACATTTGCAGTTCTTGATTGGGTGTTAGGCGGTGGGTGTCGGGGTAGTTTGTTAATGACTCCCCCTTTGTGACAGGGGTCCAGTATGCGATAGTAGGATAACTAGGTAAGGCTATAGGAAATTTAGAGTCATCTCCTTAAGAGATTGGGAGGTGATACCCAGGCAATGCCAGGCACAGCATGCACTGGGGTCATGTCCCTGGGAGGGGTGTCTTAGCAGGGTGAGCAAGGACATGCACTGTCCTCAATCTTGCGGGCACGGTAACTCCTTACTCCTGCCCAGAGTAGGCTTGCCCTGCAACACGCATGCGGACTCTCATAACACTCTATGGGACACCAAATTGATGAAAGATTGGATTAAGGCGCTGGAAACTCAGCACAAACAAATTTTCAATTCAGTAAATGAGGCAATAAACAAAGCTCATAAAGCAATGGATAAAGTGGGGGATGAGAACAAAATCATTGAATGGCCAACTGGCACACTTGTCATGCTTAGACGTTTGGAGACAGCCCCCATATGCTATCTAGTAAATGGGTTGGTCCATTTCAGATTATAGACAAGGCTGGTCCCACTGTATATTGCATAGATAAAGCGGGATCACCAAAGTGGGTACACTCATCCCAAGTCAAGTAGTACAAAGGTAAACTGCCTGATAATCTACCTGATACCACTGGAAGGGGCAGTGGCGTGTGAACACTCCACCCAATTGATAATTTCCAAAACAAATGGCCATCCAACTAACACGTTACTGAAATTTATAAAAGGGAAATTGGCATGTACAATTGTGGCCTCACATACCCGGTTCTACAATTGGATTTGTGGGTGTGCACATAGAGGGATCCGCCTCCAGACTTCAATTTTGCAGCGAGGCACCAAAGCCTCAATAGGGCTCAGAATCCTTTTACTCAATTACATTGAATATAACCCCAATGTTGGAAATGACACATGTGGGATCATTACTGGCTGGCTGCCTAGCCTCCACCGGTATGGTACTTTAATATGGCAGCTGCCTGAACCACAATATAACATTTGTATAGACAATTACCAAAACCACCCGATTCAGAACTCTTCAGTCTTTGTCCACTGCAACCATAGCTATGTCCACCATTTGTGGTCTATAAAACTTGTTAAAGACAAAATAGACACTAATTTGACAAAGGTTGTAGCACATGAAGTGGGAATACAAGGTGAGTCGCTAATGTTGACCAGCCAGGTGGCTACACCTATTGGTAAACAGCTAAGCGCCTGTACGGTGCAGTCTTATCCTTGGCTCTCAAATGAGGAATGGATGCAGTTCATTATCCCAGGATTGTGGCAAGTCAAAAACAATGTAAGCAGACAAATGTATAATTTGGAAAAACAATGTAACATATGGAAACCCACTAAATATTATTGCCCATTACCATTAGTGGAATATAAAAGCTGTACGTACAATGATAAAGAATATGTATGTAGTATTAATTTAATTAAGGTAGACAAACCCCAGGTATATATCCTTGGGCATAAATGTTTTTACATTGTAGCACCACGCAACACCTCGGTGACCCTGAATGAGCTATATAGTCAACAAATCCCCGCCACTGGATTTCTGGTAATGTGCAACATAACAAAAATTGGCATTGGGCAAAGCACATGGTCACTGTATGCAAATGAGTGGAAACACTTATGGGATAAAGACAGTTTTGATTTATGGGACATGTCCTTTGCATATACAGCTGCCCCAATCCATCAGGCCATCCAAGATACCAAGGCTTTCTCCCAAAAAGTACAAAGCCTCAAAAATACATTAGGACATGCTGCCATAGTACTTAAGTCTGAAGGTAAAAAGATCACCCAAATCCTTACTGATGTGGAATACTCCACCAAGCATTCATGGTGGGAAAGCTTGTTCGGATGGTCACCCGCTGCTACTGGTATTTTGAACCTTATAATCCATCCTATTTTTGTATTATTATTATGTCAATGTATTCTTATTACTGTAACCATTTCCTTAGCATGTTAGACTAAAAGAGCTATTTTGAAGTTACAAAAAGCTTTACCTGTACAGCCTGTGTATGCTTTCCACCAAATGTAAATGTATGATGCGATATTTTTCGCATCAAGTGGGGGAATGAAAGGATATTTTTACTTGCCTGTTTAAGCACAGATGAAATAAGGTAGAAAAAGTAGTAAATATATTGTAATAACTATGCGAATGATCCAGCAAGCCAAAGTGTTTGAAAACTCACAAGGAAAGCAATGGTCAGGGCCCTTTCACACTGTATTACAAAGAGCCTGGTCTGCATCATCCTGTATGCTGTACCACAAAGGAACTTGTTTTGCATCATCCGGTAACCAGACCATCTTGTTCAGCTAATCTTGTTCAGCAAAGGACTAACAGTACTAAGAACAAAGATACACACTGGCTTGCTAGAACTTTGATAAATTCGATGCTTGTTACTCAACCCAACACGCCAGATGGTCAGCTGGAATAACAAAAAGAGAGAGCGTCCCTGCAAAGATATCTGCTTCATGCCTGGAGAAGAAGAAGGGGATGGTCAGCGCAGGGAGGTGCCAACTGATAACATGACTATCACCCTCAAGCGTCAGCAAGACAAAGGCAATTGGTAGCAGGAAAACAAGTATCAGAACCAAGGTCATAAATTCAAGTCAGCACCCAGGAACAAGAATAACAATAAACATCATTGCACAAGGATACCCTGAGAACTGTATATCAAAGAACATTTTCCTGCCCAGGACACTATAAAAGACCAACACAGAAACCAAAACTTTGTCACAGTGCTTGAAACCTACTTTGGTTCTCGTGGGCTGTTGACACTTTCCGAGGCTCCTCCATAGGGGGTCCTACAACTTGACCAGACCAGGTCGCCACCTATCTCCTGTTCCTGACCAAAGGCATCCATCGTTTGAACTAGCAAGACGCGTAAGACTCTGTCTTTGGGGTATGAAGTGTTCTAGCTAGAGGGATTTATTGCTGCTGGATCAATAGCTTGACTATATGCTTATTATATTATTATAATAAAATCCAGACTGATTTGCTATAAGTGTGTCATACAATTGTGTCCAGGTACTGATTACAAGTACATGTGGGGTGTGTGGATCCCTCGATCCAGAGGCAGAGAGCTAATTCCTTATCTTACAGCCCTCTTTGGCCACGGCTAGTGACCGGTCGAAGGGGAGACGTTTTGAAGTTAGTTGGCACTGCCACTGGAAGGCACATCCAGGACAGTGCCTGAGTTAATATAGTTAATAAGTAGCTAGCGTACTGGACCCAGATTGCTTAGTGCAATTACCCACCGGCCATAACTGTTTAATAAAGAGTGCGGCCTATTTTAAAGCCAGATACTGTCTCTGCGTTTCGTTGGGGGGGTGCGCCGACAAAGGAGGAGGAAGGAAATTGCTCCAGGCAGTGGAGCATACACAGTTAGAGCCAAAACCATTTTTCATGGCCAACACTGTTTTAGCAGAAAACACCCAATAGGATGCTTTCCCAACAATGCAGGAAACGTAGCAATTCATTCGAAAACCCAACTGGGTTTTCATTCAGCATTTTCATCAATCTGGAAGTACTGAGAATACTACAAAGTGTCAGAAATTTGCTGCTGAAAATACCAAAAACGATGAATGGGCAAAAAGCATCATAAATGCAAAAAATAGCACGAACATTCAAGAAGGTTCCTGAAAAGAGGAGGAATCACTTTGATTCAGGGAGAGCTGATTCATTTCAGCACTACGCACAATAGCAAACTGCACATTCCTGAGGCTTTTCTCCCAGCTGCCACTGGGGGAGCTGCTCCAAGGGCTAGGACATCTGTAAGAGCGGGGTGGGGGAATCTTTTCCTTCCCAGGGGCCACTATGACAAATAGTACGAGCGCCAAGGACCACATACAAGTTGGGAGAGAGGGTGCTTAAGAGGTGCACTCAAGAAAAGGAGGGTCCAGATCATGCATTTGTGCCATGGATCTGTCCCCTGTCCTTCTGGTATGCCCTCATCTTTGCTCCTTTACCCTGAATTCAGTTCTTCAGTGGTTAGAGGTAGGGAAACTGAATCCAGTGGCCAGATCCAGGATGGAACTGGAAAGGGACCACATAAAAACTTTCCATGGGCCCCATTTAGCCCTTGGATCTGAGGTTCCCCACCCCTGATCTAGGAGGTATGTCTGGAATCTGGGTACTGCCCAGTTTTCCAAGCAATACAGCAACCCTAAAGTGCCTCCTCCAATGCACAGGGTCACATGCAGTTGGTACATGTATACAGATCCAGCCCTGCTGCTGACCCTCTGAAGGAGAAATAGTAGGAGAGACCCTCCTTGCTGTAGTGCCTCGTCCCAGTCCCAGGAGTACTGGCTTCAGCATTGCACATGGAACTATAAAAACCCACACACTGGCTCCCAAAGTTTACTTGCCTCTGGGGAGCTGCTGAGTGGGTTTTTACTGCCCTGGAAACTACACTAAAAAGATTTCAGCATGTGTGTGTGGGAAACTCTCAGACATACATACGCACACATCTAATTATGAGATGGACAAAACAATTTGCTGCATTTTTAGATTAAAATGATTGGAGTGTTCAGTTTTAAATCAACAGCATGGTCATTTTTAATGTCAGCCTCTCTCTAGGATGATACTCTATTCTGTTTTAGTGCATATATAATATGTCTGATGATTATCAACCTAGGAAACTGTAGCGATTGGGATAGACAGATACATCAACAGCAGCACAGGTATCCTCTGGATAATTCAACAGCCTGTCTCAACTCTCATCAGAGAGACGAAGGAGGGGAGGACCAATTCTAGAGGATGGAAGGGTAAAGTAATCCCCAGTTTGCTTTTTGCCCTTCATCTTAGCACTGACAGCGTAGCTAATTAGAGCAAACAATGGTAGTGATTCCTGTGCTGTGGACACACACTCATCGGGAATTGGATTGCAATCACTAAAGTCATTCCTACAAGCATGACAACTATGCATCTAGTAGTAGGAATTACTTACTAACATTATATATTGCATTCTAATTGGCAACCTAAAGGTTCACATCCCTGTATCCTGCTATATTAACCTATTTCACATATCTTCTCCTAGCTTTGCTGCAGAGGATATACATGCTCTGCAAGAGGAGCATTCTCTCAGAGTGGTGTATAAAATTATTTATGTTTCAATTCAGAGTTTAGATGGAATCTTCTTATGGGCCATATGAAACAGACCCAGTTGAGTCCATTAAGCAAATGACATGAGGAGGTGGCAAAGGCAGCCCTTTAAACCAGTAGATCTCACCTGAATCCATCAGAGGTAGGAAATATCTGCAGCTGTCTTTTGTTCCTGTGTTGATGGGTTGTAAAGGGGGCCTACTTGCCACAAGTGCAGACAGGATCAGGTCCAATGGCGAGTGGCCTCAGGATCAGGCCTTGGTAGGGTCAAAAAGAGCCAAGTGTGGGCAGGAAGGTCAAGGGTCAAGTTTCAGGAGATCTGTCCACACAAAACAGGCAAAACCAAAGGCAATCCAAGTGCATAGTCAAAGTGGCAGGCCAGGAGGTCAAAACTAGAAAGTGCAGTCTGACATGAGGCAGGTCTAAAGATAGGCAGGGAAGGAGAGCAGGCTCATGAACAACAGGCAGTAAACAGTGCTGGAACAGAACACAATTGCTGCTGCTTCCCCTGAAGGTGGGGAGCGGATGGCGTTTTGCCGCGCCCGCCTAGAAGGAGGCGGGGCACGGCAGGGAACTCCACAAGCCACCGCTGGGGATGTAAAGCCCCGGGGCAGTGAAGCGGCCGCGCACAAGCATGCAAAAATGCAGAACCCTGCCGGGGTTGCTAGGCAGCCCTGGCAGTGAGGATTGGTGGTGGCTGGCCATGAGGGTTAGGGGGGCGGAGCTAACTCCACACTGAACGGCCCAGCCTCAGTTTGAGACTGGAGCCCAACAGAAACGCAGCATGGTGAGTATGCTGCGCACAGAGGAGAGCTTCGAAATGGGGAAAACAAAGAAGAAGGTGGCTGCC
>QEPC01000729.1:1545566-1556411 GCA_003113815.1 Sphenodon punctatus
GGTACACCGGAAGAATTTTGTTGGTTGGATAGGATCTTTGATTCTTTTTCTAGTCATGTAAATTAGGTTGAATTTTGAAGACTCAAAATTATAACGAATCCTAGGTGGGGTATTATTTACTTATGGTTTTCACCAAATATTAATGAATCCTACTACTTTATACTTTGGAAAAGGATCTTAATTAATCTAATTTAATCTTTTAAAAAATGTATCACTTGTAGGACAAGGGCATCCCTAGCCACTTACACCAGAGTAGTCTCATTGAAGCCATGATCCATCAACCACTTTCTCCAGAGTAATTGGTTGTTGGATCACAGCCTAAGTATTTTGGCTAGTTTTACGCATGGGTAAACTGAATCAAAGAAATGTTAAGCAACTTCTCCGTTGACACATTGGCCAATGGCCACAGTCCTCAAACCACTTACTCTGGAGTAGTCCTACTTAAGTCAATGAGACTACTCTGGAGTAAATGGTCTAAGGATAGCAGCCATGGTAAACAGCAGACAGAACTGGAAATAGAACTCAAAAAATACTGACTCATGGCCCTATGAACTAAATGCTGACAGACATGCCAAGAATATTCAACCCAGCAGTTTAGAATTCCCTCTTGTCAATATAAGCCTCCTTCATTCAACCACATGCTTTTGACTGTTAGGAGTCTCATTCTTTTATTTTGGCTTGCTTTTTCTAAATCCCAGGTTAATATCAAGAGGCTAAATTTCAGGTCAGTGCACAGAGAATTAAGGACACAAACTTCCAATACCAACCACATGGACTATACTGAAAATTTTGCCTCTGTGTTTTTATGGTCACTGTGCTTTTTCTAGCATTGACAAGCCCCTATTGCTAAAGTATGAAAAAAGGCGGATGTTGGTCAGACACTTTTCTACAGACTTAAAGCAACATTTCTGTAACCATCTCCTCATCTTGGAGTCAGATGCTGGAAAGCAGAGAAACTTTCTGAGATATTTTAGTGCTAGGATTCTGCAGTCATCTTTAGTACTTGCCTGTGGGCCTTTTAAAAGTGAGCTCTGCATAGCTAACTGGACTGATTTCTTTTCAGAGATCTGTGAAGGAAAGTGTCTGTAAGAAGAACAGCAGTAAGTAGATGCTGGTGATGTTCTGCAGTTGCCCCATCTCTGATGGCATGTGTATTGAGCAGAACAGGTCAGGTGAATAACAGAAAGGATTTGTAGATGTATTTGCTAAATTCACTGTGTTTGGTTTTCTGGGAACGGGTGTATTGAATAAGTTTTTTTCACACACTGATATCAAAAGAGGAACTTTTATTCATCCCAACACAGCAATATTCATGCATGAATGCATATATTCATGACAAAAGTGCTCCCCTGGATAACATGCATTACTTCATGGGAACATAACAAGAGAAAACTGAATACAAAAGCCACTAGAAAAAGTAGGCTTATACCTTTTAGAAAAACAACTCCTGCTGGTTTCGAACGCCAAAGAATTCTTTTTGTAAGTATGAGAATGCTGGAAATGAAACTGATCTAAATACAAAGAGGCTGGATGTGATTAACCGAGTGGTCAATTAGCATATTAAACTGTTCTAAGACAACAGAGGGTAAAGAGAGTTCGAGACTTCTGTAGTCACAATCTCTGTTTAGGCCACCATTGTTTAGATCAGGTAGAATTATGCATGTTAGTTCTCAGGTTAATCTTTTAAGTATTATATAGGTTCTTTTCAGGACAAGGGCTGAGAGCTCAGGAATGGTACGGTTGAATTGGAAGTGTTCTTGGAGAGGGCGTTCTTGTCCATAATTATTTTCAGCATGAGCTCATTTGCAAACTTAAGGATTGCTTAAGTTTCACCAACACAGTTAAGAACATAAGTAGTGCTGTACTGGATCAGACCAATGGTCCATCAAGCCCTCCACCTGTCTCCAACAGTGGCCAATCTCGGTCACTTGGAAGAAGTACCCGGCAGGTCACAATGGGGCGATCTGTTCCCTGTTGTTCACTCTCAGCTCCCGACAGTAAGAGGTTACATTCCCAAAAATCCTACCCGGCTAATACCTGCTAATGGGCCTATCCTCCAGAAACGTGTCCAATCCTATTTTAAACCCAGCTATACTACTGGCCTTGACCGCATCTACTGGCAACAAATTCCACAACTTAATTGTGTGTTGATTGAAAACATATTTTCAATATTTGTTTTAAATCTGCGCATTGATAGTTTCCTGGGGTGTCCCCTAGTTCTATTTCTATTTGAGAGGGTAAATAACCATTCCCTATTTATTTGTTCCCCACACCACTCCTGATTTTATAAACTTCTATCATATCCCCTCTCAGTCGTCTCTTCTCCAAGCAGAAGAGCCCTAACCCTTTTAGCCTCTCTTTATAGGGGAGTATTTCCATACCCTTTATCATTTTTGTTGCCCTTCTCTGTACCTTTTCTATTTCCACTATATCTTTTTTGAGATGGGGTGACCAGAACTGCACACAATAGTCAAGGTGTGGTCACACTATAGATTTATATAGAGTCATCAGGATATTTTCAGTTCTATTCTCTATCCCTTTCTGAATAATTGATAACATTCTGTTTGCTTTTTTGACTGTCGCTGAACATTGGGCTGAAGATTTCAATGTATGGTCCACAATCAATTCAAGATCCTTTTCCTGAGCGGTAACCCCTAATTTAGAACCCAGCACTGTGTGCATATAGTTTGGATTCCAACCTTTCAGTGATCTCTCCAGGAACCCCTCTGGCAATTTCTAGCCCAAATAAGTCTCTATTCCGTAAGCCCCTGCCGTCGGCTTCAGAGGACTGACTAGGCGGGGCCTTTTCATCAGGGCTTTCATTAATGACTTGGAACTTGGCCGGGTGGAAGACACGTTGTATGAATTTTGAATTTTTGTCCTATTTGAATCAATTCGATATAATTTTAGTTCAAGAAACTTGGTTGGTAGATATCCCAGAAGATACTGCCTTCAAAGGTTTTAAACTGTTCGGGCTAGAGGCTACGACCTCTGACTTGAGGGGCAGGCCCAGTAGAGGCTTGGCCCTATTGATTGCTGAAAATTAAATATTAAAGTAGAAATAGTTGGTAGTTACAAATCTAATTTTGTTCTTTATTATTGCCAACTACTTGATGGGTTAGAACTCCTCATTGGAAATGTCTGTGTACCACCTGCATATTCTAACTACTACTCTGAGGAGATATGGTTGGTAATGATTGATTTAATAATTACCGCCCACAGTAAATTTCCTGGGGCTGCTCTGTATATTGGTGGAGACTTTAATACCAGGTTGGGGATCCCAGTTCAATTTCAGGATGAATTGGGTATGGATGGGTGTGGTTGTAACTATCCACTCTCCCACCCCCCCGCCCCCCCTGATGCTCTAAAGATGTGCAGATGGGCAGTTGGAAGGAAGACATGGAATACTTCCTCCAAAGCCTAGATCTCATAGTACTTAATGGGCGCACATCGGGAGATGAGGAAGGAGACTTTACCTTCCATTGTGTGGGCGGCTCTAGTGTCACTGATTATTTCGTGACAACCTGTGACAGCTTTGACTCCATTATAAGACTCGAGGTTGTTCCTAGACCAGAAATTTGCCATTTCCCCTTGGTGTTAGAAATTAAGAGGCAGAGGTTGGGTATGTATTAGCTGATGTTGAGGAGACACAGGGGGGTGAGTGGGGTGGGGTGGGAGGGTTATAACCCACATTAAATGCTCAGAGGAGCTCGCCAGGGCATTTGATGATTTTATCAACTGCCCGGAGGTTAAGGAGATTCATTCAACTCTGTCTCTTTACGAGAGGGGGGATTTGTCCTGGAATAGTAAGCTCATGGATTTGTTAGAAGAGATGATTACTCGAAGGGACCCTGTAAGTTCTATCCACAGGAAGAACAAGTTTTTCCCTTCCTGGTTTGATGGGGAATGCCGGGCTGAAAGGAAAATACTTAGAACCTCAACCCAGAGACTTAAATCAGCTCCCTCAGGGATTAACTGCAGATGACTGCAGTCCCAGAGGAAATATTATCAGAACCTTCTGATTAGAAAGAAGGAACTATTTTGTAGGACCCAGTGGTAGGAATTGCACAAGGTCGTTGTTAGTAAAAATTCGCAGAAGTTTTGGTCCATAGTGCGTTCCCTTAAGAGGCCAAGGCCCAAGCCCACCCAATAGCGGTTCAATCTTGGGAGCGATTTTATGGTAGCTTATATACCGACACTATAGGCATAGAAGAGCGTTTAAGTGGACAGCTCCAGCATACATTTGGGTTATGGCCCCCAGTCACCCCGGAGCAAGTAAAAACTCTCATTATGGGCCTTAAGTCAGGGAAGGTCCCAGGTCTTGATCGGGTGACCCCCGAGGTTCTTAAATTGCATCTGGATTGGTGGGCTGCTATTTTGGCCCCTTTGTTTTAGGAAATAAACGAAACAGGAGTGATTCTGGCTTCGTGGCTTAAAAGTACGTTGATCCCTATTTTAAAAAAAGGGGACCCTCGACTTTCATCTAATTACCGCCCGATTAGCCTGCTCAGCATAATTGGGAAATTATACACTCGCGTCTTATTGATAAAATTGGAAGTATGGACTAAAAAAGCTGAACTCATTGCACCTGGGCAGGCAGGCTTTATGGCAGGCAGAGCCACTATCGACCATGTGATGATTTTGTCAGCTTTAATTACCAAATATACAGCAAATAAAGGGAAACTTTTTCTGGGGTTCATGGATTTGGAGAAAGCCTTTGACTCCATTGCGAGAGAACGTCTTTGGGTCAAGTTAAGCCTGTTCTCCATTGAACCCCGGTTGTTGTATTTGCTTATTCAGCTACATTCCGGGAACACACTCCAGGTTAAGCTTGGCCCCCAGGGGGAGCTATCTGCACCAGTTTCGGTAGAGCAGGGGGTCAGACAGGGGTGCCTGCTGGCCCCAGTGCTCTTTAACCTTTACTTGAACAATATCGTCCAGCATATGAATGCCACAGATACTCATTTGCCCCATTTGGGGCAGAGGTGTCTACCTATAATGCTCTATGCGGACGACACCGTTCTTGTGTCTCAAACTCCAATTGGCTTTAGAAGGCAGCTGGGGCATTTTGGGGACTATTGCTTAACAGAAAATTTGAACATTAACTATCTGAAGTCGAAGGTCCTTGTGGTTGGACAGAGAAGAGCCAATTCCTCACACTCCTGGTACATAAAAGGGGAGCACATCTCCCAGGTATATAAATTGAAATGTCTAGGGGTTATTTTTGACTACAATGCTAAGTGGAACTCCCATTTTGACTATGTGAAATCGCAGGCCAGACAATCTTCGGCTGCGATTTTAAAATTCTATTTTGGACAAGGGGGGAAAATGATAGTGCCAGCCCTTGCTCTTTTGGGGGCTCAGGTTCTCAGTCAGGCCCTATATGCAGCCCCAGCTTGGTCCATGGTCCTAATGGATAAACTTGAGTGCATCCAGAACCGGTTCCTGGATTCCCTGCTGGGTATCCCATGTGGTACCCCGCAGGTAATCTCTAGAACTGAGACGGCTACTCCGCCAGTGAAGGCACAAGCTCTCCAGCTAGTTATTAACTATTGGATGAAGGTGGTTGGGCCTCCTAGGGTTGAAAACTCCTTGTTGGCTATGGTCCGCGATGCAGGGTTGTTAAACCCCATGCTTACTCAGGTCGCTCGCCTGATCCATCTATTGGGTTTTTCCCCTGAGGTGTGGGGGAGAGTTAATTAAAACGTTTTTAAGAAATTAGTTCGGCAGAGGATTAAGGACCAACTCTTCCAAACAGAAGGGGCCCTGCTAGCCTCGCAGAAGGTTGCCCCGGGAATTGTGACTTATGATGCGTCATGCCCGGATCTTTTCTACCTTTTTAGGTGGTCAGACTCAGCAAAAAGAATTGCATTCACTAGAATGCGCATGCATACCTTTCCTTCTGCTTCTGTAGAGGGAAGGTACCAGGGCATTCCCCATGAGCAACGGAAGTGCCTGATGTGTAAAAGTGGCAAGGAAGATACAGTAGCCCATGTCTTGCTCGACTGCTCTGCATTGATGGGGCTAAGAGTTAAATATTTGGGGACTGTTATCTCTGACTCACAGTGGAATTNTGCTCCAATTCGCCCTTCAGCTCAGGCGGAACAGGGCTGCGCCTGGCACCATAACTGGAAATCTGGTGGCATTGGGTTTCAGGAGCAGCCTGGAGGGGTACCCACCGCCTGACAGGGGCTTCTTCGCCAGGCGTCTCTTAGAGAGCTGGGCCAGGGAGCAGGGTCAAACACAGGATCAAAGAGCACCCGTTACACCTACCGTCCTACTGGATTTCTGTGGCCCCCTATCACATGTTTGTTACGATAATTATGAAGTTTCTTTGTTTAGCGCAGCATATAAGATAGTTTTCTTTGGGGCCTTCCGGGTGAGTGAACAGGTATCCGAGTCAGCCAGGGACAAGACAGGTAGGGCACTTAACGTTACAGATGTCCGCAATGAGGCAGAAATTATGTCCCTACTAATTCGTTGCTCCAAAACTGATTAGAGGGCGAGGGGACAGGTGGTTAGGCTTTCCCGGTCCGAAAATTTGGAGCTTTGCACAGTGCGGGCAATGGAGGCCTACCTGGCCATACGGCCGAGGGTTCCTGGCCCCCTTTTTCGACATGTGGGTGGGCAACTGCTAACAAGGCACCAGTTTGCCTCAGTCATGAGGGTTGCATTAGCTCGGGTGGGGCTGCCAGCAGAGCAATATGGAACCCACTCATTCCGGATAGGGGCAGTCAGCTTTGCGGCAGCCGCAGGGCTGTCCGATCACAGCATAAGAACAGTAGGCAGATGGCGGTCTGGTGCCTTTAGGTCTTACATCCGCCAGCCCCCCCACTACGCTCAGCCTTAAATTTGTCATCTTATTCCCAGGTGTACACCCTCAGCGACGGGCGCAGATTTGGATCGTGGGACACAGTCTGGTGCGCTGGGCTGGGAAGGAGGCCAGTCAGACCAGATGGGGAACACAGCTTGACCTGTCTGAACACGCTGATGGGTCGGGGTGGTATGAAATGGTGTCACCTCCTGCCAACACTTAGTAGGCCCTTCTGGGGATGACCACCTGACAGCTTAGTCTTGCACTTAGGCGAGAATGACCTAACCCAGGTGAAAGGGGTACATCTCATTAGAATGATGAAAGGGGACTTGTGGGAGGTGAAACGCCTTTTCCCAGCGGTATTAATTATATGGACAGACCTAGTGGAGAGGATTTCATGGGGAAGGGAGGTTCACCCGAGGAAAGTAGATAGGTCTCGAAAGAACATTAATAAAGACGTAGGGAGGTGGTTAGTTCATCTGGGAGGTGATCGGATTGACAGTTACGCCCTGACCTATAAGCGGCCGGAGTTATTCCACCGAGATGGGGTACATTTGTCACTACCTGAGGGCCCTGAAAGAGAAGTTAGAGCAGGTTTTAGAGAATTGGTAGAGCAAGTTGTGGGTATAGTTAGGAAGCTGGGGGTCGGGCTCGTCCGGGTAAATTCGGCGAGCCCTTAGTGGCAGGGGTCCAGTACTGAGGGGTAAATCATAGGTTAGAAGCTGATAAGCACAAGTCATCTCCTTAAGAGATGGGGATGTCACACCTACCGGAAACGTAGGGGTAAGGCAACCGGTAGGGTGGAGTCCCTGGGAGAAGCAGGTCAGCGAGGGTGGTAGGGAGACGTATGGTCCCCTGCCTGCAGACCCAATTCTCCTTACTCAGCTCCGCAAGGAGCTTGGTCCTCCTTGTACGCAGAAAGTGCCACGATGAGGGGGAGACGTTGTTTGGTTGAGGGGTGGCAATCGATGGTGCATCGAAACCACGCCTGTTTGTTCGAGGTTATGTTCAAGTACTGGACCCACATCTCACTAGCCAATTTCCCCCACCTAATTGCTAATTTAATTTGGTTTAATAAAGAGTGCAGCCA
Organism: Sphenodon punctatus; assembly: GCA_003113815.1. Taxonomy (NCBI): domain Eukaryota; kingdom Metazoa; phylum Chordata; class Lepidosauria; order Sphenodontia; family Sphenodontidae; genus Sphenodon; species Sphenodon punctatus. The sequence goes on from QEPC01000729.1 coordinate 1,553,471, forward strand.
TTTAAACCCAACACTTGGTGTCCTGTCTCCTTTCGGTGAGTCGGCAAGCAAGAAAAAGCTCAAGGATCAGAGGCAAGGCTGAGCAACAGTAAGGCAGAGCAGACAAAGGAAGTACAACACATTGCTCCTCCTCCAAGCTTCCTGTGGGAGACAGACAACCTTATAGGGGCCAATCCAGAGCCAGTGTTGGGTCATGGCTGTAAGCAGCAGGAAGCCTCGAGGGGAGAAACCCAGCTGAAATCACAATAGTACTATGGAGTCAGTCAGCAGCTCTGAGAGGCCAGGGCTGCTGGTTCAAGTAGGGTTCTCTTGACAATGGTGAAACTAGCAATCAGTCATTCAAACCCCATGTCCAGTGCTGCACAAGGGGTAAACCGAGCCTAGGGTTGCTGCCTCAGGTGCTTNTCCCCATGAGCAACGGAACTGTCTGATGTGTAAAAGTGGCAAGAAAGATACAGTAGCCCATGTCTTGCTCGACTGCTCTGCATTGATGGGGCTAAGAGTTAAATATTTGGGGACTGTTATCTCTGACTCACAGTGGAATTCCAGATCTAGGTTACTTAGGCAACTGCTTGGCCCCTCTGATTCTCATATGACCAGGGCAGTAGCAGCTTATGCCCGTCAAGTAATGATATTGCGAGATTCTGTTTTGTCGAAGGGAGGGGCTCCTGGATCTAATCCACTCTAAAGGTTTGGTTGGGAAATTGCTATGATTTTGGAGGGTGATGTCGGTCGCTTGATAGTATGTGATGTATTTTTGGCGCATGAAGAGATATTATAGACTGCCAAAAGTAAATATTTGGAGCACTATTGTTTTTATTTTATTATAAAACCGTTCTGGAGGGAACTTTGTATTTTGATGTGACTTTGATGTTGATTTGTTATACTGCTATTTTAACTTTGTTTATGGCTGTGAATTAGCTGAGGCTAAACAATAAAAGTATTCATAGTTTGGATTATTTTTCCCTATATGTATCACGTTTACACTTGTCAACATGAAATTTCACCTGCCATTTACTAGATGGCCAGTCACCCAACCCCGCAAGATTTTCCTGTAATTTTTTACAGTTCAGTCAGGTTTTAACTACCTTGAATAACTTTGGGTGATTTCAGACATGATGTGGTGAGATTCACCACAGTGAATCCCACCCCAGTGCCAATTGAGTCACCATGGGCCATGGTGAGCCGCGCAGCCCCAACAGATGTGACAGGGGCGGCATCACTGCCTGGGGTGACCCGGAGAGACCACGGCTCGGGGGAACCCAATGGAAGTGACGCAGTGGCGAGACCCGCGGTGAGAGCCCCACAATGCAACGGGGTCACGCAAACGCAAACATGTCCGCCTGAGCGCAAACGAAGCTAAAGACAGTGGAGGGCCCTGCCCAGTGAAGGGAAACATGAAGGGAGGGGCTGGAGGGTGAAGCAGCGTGAGTCGTGCTGCCAAATAGTGACCGCACAGAAGGCGCATGCACATCAAAAACAGAGGCGCACACACACACACACGGGGCAGCACATCCACAATACAAATGAGAGTGGAGCAACGGGGGTGGAGGGAGGCACATAAGAAAACCACCAACCGCCAGGGCTCACGGGAGGAGGGGGATGGCCGTAGGGGCCGGCACGGACTGACCAGCACCAGGGGGAGAGGGGGCTGGGATACAAGGGCAAGTGGAAGGGGGATCCAGGCAGCCACAACAGCAAGGAGGCAGCACAGGTACAGTGAAGCACAGCAGGCATTTATTGTGTGCACAAGCCGCAATGGGCCAGCAATAAAGCATACAGCGCGGGAATGAGAGGATACACCAGCAGGGACACCGCAAGGGGGGCGTGGGCCCTAAGCAGTGGGGGGGGTGGCACCAAGGCGAGGGAGCATCCCCATCCCCCCAGACCGTGGCAAACAGGTCCAGGTGCAGAAGTGCTGGGCGCAAGGGTGGGGGAGGCAGCTCTCGGAGACGTGGGGCTCCCAGCGACAAGTCCACAGGATGCCACTTGAAGGGTCCCGGAGTGGAGGATGCATAGCCAAGGTGATAGGCATGTGGAGCCAGGTCACAAGGGGTCCAGCACTCCACAAGGTGACATAAGGCGGTGGCCAGAACACACAGGCCCCATGCAGCAGGAAAGCGCAGAGGAAGCACACGGCAGCCAGAAGTGGCTGTAGCTCCCTAGACACTGCTGCCGGGGCTACCATCGGATGCTGGTGGCTGTAAAGTCAGCAGGTGCACATAGCGGGGTCATTGCCACAGGCCCCGGCAGAAGCCCCGGGCGGCCATATGGAAGCAGATCAGGTAGAAGGACTCGAAAGGATCCACACAGCTCATTCCGAGTTGCACATCAGAGCGGCTGCAAACCTCTGACAGGGACACCAGCTCCGGCCCACAGGGGGGAGGCATGCCATAATCAGCAGCTGGAGGCCAGGGCAGGTGGGACAGCTCCAGCAGATGGTAGTAGGCAGCCCCGTGGGAGCGTGGGTACCCACACATGCCCTGCATGCTGATAAAGTAGGACACGGACACGGCTGGGCCACCCTCATCCAGGCAGGTCACATATCCCAGGAAGGCACACATGCACAGGGTGGAGGCTGTCTTGACTGGACTCCATGCTGCAAGGTCCCCCAGAGTGGATGGTAGGCATCCCTCAGGAAAGGGGCTGAGCCCCAGCTCCTCACAATGCATGCGGTATTCATCACCAGTCGCAACATAGCTGAAGCGAAGCATTTCATAACTCAAGCAACGATAGGCATCCGACTGGGTGGGCAAGGAGTGAAGACAGCGCTGAACGATGGGCGAATGCCACAGATTGCAAAGGCCCATGTTCTCATGGGCGGTCCAGGCCCGGACAGAGCCCCCTGAGCCACTGAGCGGGACCCCTGGCTGAGATGCTGCTGCCATTGATCAGATCACGGAGGGTCTGAGCCACAGCAGCAGTAGGGGTAACATGGGAT
>QEPC01000729.1:1556598-1575287 GCA_003113815.1 Sphenodon punctatus
GGGGGGGGGGGCTGCACAGTCAGACGGGGGCCGTCAAGGCCAACCGATAATGGCAGCCAGGGAACGAAATGGGCCCGCTGTAGAGTGAGGCGAAGGGAGTGGACAGCGCACAGCTGTCAGCATCCAAGGCCGGACAGCCCCACGCATACACACATGCCAGATGAGATAGGAACGCCATCAAGGGCGCACACATGGAGACCCACAGAACCAGAAACATACACCGCCTTCCCAGGTGGTGCCGAACCCCCGGCGAGTACCGCGTTGCGCTGCGCCTCAGGTCAGTGCTGGCACGTTACTTTGAGTGCCTGTTGCCATGGACCCTCCGACCCAAGACCGCACAGTGCATGCTGCCACACAGCTGCTGCTGTGTGACAGTGTACCCAACAGCCCCAACCCCCCCAACCTCCCTGTACCCCTCCCCCCCTACTACCCATCCCCACCACCTCCCCCCGTACCCCCATGGGGGCTGTTGGTTATGCTCCTGTTGACTGTTTCCCCTCCCACACTCCCTCCCTCTCTCATGTGCCCCTCCTGTCCCCTTCTCCGACCTACCCGCCCCCTGCTGCGCCCCTTACCCTCTTCCGGGGAGGCCCCGTGAGCTGCTGGGTTTCCCCCGCTGGTCCGGGTTCCCCCTCTTGCTGTTGCAGCTGCTGCTGCTGCACCTTCTCCTCCTCGCCCTCTTGCTCCATCCTCCTCTCCATGTTCTCCTCCCTCCTCTCCATCTCCTACACCACCACGTTCCCCTGCTGCTTCCTGCCCTTTAAATCTCTCTCCGTGCGCCGCTTGTTGTTGGTTGCCTAGCAGCAATGCTGCGTGTCGTCACCATGCCACGTGTTCATTTCCATTCACCACGGCCGGGGGTTTCCGTTCAGAAGTTATTTTTCATTCACCCCTGCCGTGGTGACCATTCACCATGCTTCTGGACCTCCTCCTGCCCTGACCTCACAAAGCGTGGTTAGATTCACCCCAGGCCATGTTTGACTGTGGTGAACACCTGGATGAGAACGAACAGATGTGCAAGGCTCTTTCACCACCCCCCGCGTTTGACTGAGGTTGACTGTGGTGAATCCCAAAAAAGTAACGTCTGAAGTCACCCTTTGTGTCATCTGCAAATTTGATAACCTAGCTCTTACTCCCTTTTCATTAGAATCATAGAGTTGGAAGGCACCTCAGAGGTCATCTAGTCCAACTCCTTGGCCAATGCAAGAAATCTGCCGCTACAGCGTCCCAAACAGATGGCCATCCAGTGTCTGTTTGAAAACCTCTGGCAAAGGAGAACCCACCATCTCCCTAGGCAATTTATTCCACTGTTGAACAGCTCTTACCATTAGGAAGTTCTTCCTAACATTTAACCAAAATCTGCTTTCTTGTAATTTGAGCCCATTATTATTTCTAGTCCTGCCCTCAGGGGCAACAGAGAAAAAGTCTTTGCCATCTTCTGTGTGACAGCCCTTCAGATAGTTGAAGATCACTAACATGTCTCCTCTCAGGCTATTTTTAAACTGGCATGACTGGGGCAGGTCTGTGTGCGTGTGTTATCGTGGAGGGGTCAGGGATCCACGCCAGGCAAGCACACGTGCCTATGGGTTCCCCTGCTATGTATATCACTAACTGGGAAAGAATGCCTGTCAGGATAGTAGGGAGTCTAATCAAAGAGAACAGGCCTCTATCATCATTGGGTGCACGGTAACAGGGAAACCCAGGCAGCCCCCAAATCCACTCTCACACACTCTCAAGGTCCACTGGGAAGGAAGGGAATACCATGTGGGGGAAGCAGTGATAGGACAGGGATGGGTCCCCACACACTAAGGGAAGCAGGTCACTCGCACCAACAAAGAGGGCCCTGACAGGTGAGGGGGAAGGGAGGATCACGAGCACACTCACGCTGTTCTCACTCACCAATTACTCTCCGTAGTTCAAGAGAAGGTCACAGGGAAGGATGCAGGCACACGGGGCTCAGGATACACTCTCTCAATTGCTCCACGAATTGATTCACACAAGCTTGCACAGTCATGGGGGGGGGGGGGCGGTCTCTCTAATCACCAGCACTGTTGCAAATGCAGCGCTGGACTTTATCCTACAAGCCCCACCCCTGTGCGTGCCCACAATTGCTCTGAGCCGTGCAACAGGGGCGGGGGAGTCCCCACGCTGTGCTCTGCTGCCGGGGGAGCCAACGGAGGCAGCGCAACACAGGGAAGCCCTGGGGGCGGAGGCTCGAGGCTTTGTGACCCCTGCAGGGGGGCGGCCCAAGCTCCCCGCAGCCACCCACAGTGCCTGGACGTGACAATACCCCCTCCAAGCCCACCGGCCACGGGGTCCCGAGGGACCAGGCTTCAATGGGTGCCGGAGGTGGAAGGCCCGAGTGAGACGAGGGGCAGAGACATTGGACGCTGGTTCCCAGCAGCAGTCTGTGGGGCCATAACCCACCCAGTCTACTAAATAATATAATTTCCCACGGAGCCTGCGCGAGTCCAGAATCGCACAACCCTCAAATTCAGGGCCGGTGGCCGATAGATCGACAGGACAGGGAGTAGAGGCTGACACAGGGTCCCTAGTGGTCTCGGCCCACTTAAGGAGGGACACATGGAAGGTAGGATGGATACGGATGTGGGGGGGAAACTGTACCATATAAGTGACATCATTCACTTGATGAAGAATGGGAAAAGGGCCACTATATTTGGCATCTAACTTCGAGGACGGTTGCGTCGAAGGATAGTGGCATCGATCTACCCACAGCATGTCTCCAGGACTTAACAGCGGGACTTCACGCTGGTGCTTATCTGCTTGTTCATTGTAGCGCTGCTGTGCTTGTTGAAGCACTTGTCGTGCTATTGTTTGTGCTTCTTGGATTTGGTGGACTAGGGCCGCTGCCACGGGGACTAAAAGGGGAAGAGTTTCAACCGTTCCTATATGAGGGTGGTAACCATGTGATACGGAAAAGGGGGAGTTTTCCAACAAAGCATTTGGAGCATTATTCAGCTAAGGGTAACCATGTGCACCAGTCATCTTGTAAATAGTTTACATAACAACACAAGTATTGTTCCATATTCTGGTTTACTCGTTCTACTTGCCCATTGGCTTGAGGGTGATAAGCAGTAGTTGGTTTAAGAGATACTTGAAGAGGTGCAAATAGGGTCTTCCAAAATTGTGAAGTAAACTGTGTCCCCCTATTGCTAATTATCTCTAGTGGACAGCCATGTAATTTCAGAACATGATGGAGGAAGAGTAGTGCCGTACGTTTGGCAGTAGGCAAACCCTTACAGGCGATGAAATGCGCCAGTTTCATGAAGTGGTCCACTACTACGAGCACCGTAGTATAATGGCGGGATGGGGGTAACTCCACCACAAAGTCCAGGCCTATTCATTGCCAAGGGCCGTGAGGCAAAGGGACGACCTGAAGTAATCCGGCAGGTGCACAGCAGGGTGTCTTGGTTTGGGCGCAGGTCGTGCAGCTTGCCACATGGCGTTGAATGTCTTGGTGTAAAGTGGGCCACCAGAAGGATTGTTGTATAAGTTGCAGTGTTCGTTCCACTCCTGGATGTTCAGCCAACGGAGCCTCATGATGAGCCCATAAGATACACGGTTGACAGGACGGTGGTACCACCACTCGCCCTTGACGCACCTGCATTCCTTCGTCCGTGGCTTCCTGTACCGCGGTAGGAGGGGGGAGTTCTTGAAGTAAGGCCTTGCCTAGGTCTTCAAGGGACAAGTAGGTGGCTGCGAAGATGTTTTCCCTCAGAATAGGTTCAGGCTTTGTGGAATCTACAGGTCGTTCCTCGATATACCAGGATAATGCATCGGCTAATACGTGCAGTCGACCTGGACGATAACGAATACAAAAATTGAATCGGGCAAAGCACACAGCCCATCGGGCATGTCGGGCATTCGTGATGTGGGCATTTTGGAGGTATGTTACGTTTTTGTGGTCAGTAATAACCATGCCTGGGTGTTGGGGTCCTTCCAGGTAGTGACGCCAGACTTCAAATGCCACCTTGATGGCAAGTAATTCCCTATCAAGTATGGTGTAGTTCCTTTCTGCGGGGTTATGTTGTCTTGAGTAGTAGGCACATGGTAATAGAACATCGGGGTGCTCTGTGGGTTGCAGGAGGATGGCCCCAATGGCACGTCCGGATGCATCAGCTTCTACACAAAAAGGTTTGGAGTAATCAGGGTGTTGCAACAGAGGGGCGGTAGTAAAAGCCTTTTTGAGGAAATCAAAACTATGCTGCTGCTATGGACCCCAGCAGTACAGAGAGTTCTTCTTTAGAAGTTGTGTGAGGGGTGCAGTAATTTCTGCATAATTCAGGATGTACTGCTGGTAGTAATTGGTACTGCCCAGAAAATGCTGCAAAGGTTTGACTGCCTTGGGTGGAGGCCAACACAACAATTTGGGGGGTCCATGGTTACCCCAGTGGGGCTGACAATAAAATCAAGAAAACTAACCGTTGTAAGGTGAAAGAAGCATTTTTCCCTCTTGCAGTACAACTTATTGCTCCGGAGTCGTTGCAGTACTTCCCACACATGTAGTACATGCTGTTCTCGGGTGGCCGAGTAGATAAGAATGTCGTCAAGGTAGACAATGACATATACATCTAGACTGTCGTGGAAAATGTCATTAATTAGGTGCTGGAAGGTGGCAGGAGCATTGGCCAAGCCGAACAGCATCACACAATATTCAAAAAGTCTATACCGGGTCTGGAACGCCGTCTTCCATTTGTCTCCATCACAAACCCGTAGTAAATTGTATGCTCCTCTTAAGTCAAGCTTTGTGAAGAGTCATGCCCCTTGGAGGCGGTTCAGCAATTTGGGATTAAAAGGAAGTGGATACCTATTATTTATCGTGATGCTATTAAGCCCTCTATAGTCCACACATGGCCTTAACACCCCCATGCTTCTTTGCCACAAAGAAAATAGGCGCCCCAGCTGGGGAACTGGAATGGCGAATATACCCTTGGTGAAGGCTATCATCTAGATACTGGCGCAAGGCCTGTAGTTTGGGTTCGGCCAAGGCATAGATATGCCCAAAAGGAGGTTCCTTCCCTGGGAGCAGATCAATAGGGCAATCGTAGCGCCGATGAGGGGGCAATTCTGATGCTTGTCTCTTGCTGAAGACATCCCAAAAGTCTGCATATTCTGCTGGAAGAGTGGTTTCTTCAACGCCCTGGGGAACCGAAGAAGCGATACATCCCTGCATTGTGGGTCGTGGACTTAGACAGTGAGTACCACAATAGGGGGCCTGGAATTGGAGTTGCTTCAGGGACCAGACCACGGACGGATCGTGCAGCTGTAATCAAGGGGCTCCGAGGACCACTTGAAAAAGGAGGATACACACTATGTTGAATGTTAATTGCTCGTAGTGGTTTCTCATGGTCCTAACAATGGGCTCAGATACTAAGAGGGAACCATCTATTGAGTGTATGTGTTCCAGAGGGTGCTTGGGCAAGGTGGGTATCTGGTGGGCTGCCACCAACTTAATTCTATGAAATTCCCAGACGCTCCAGAGTCTATAAGGGCCCAGGCTACCAGGGAGACCCATGCAGAGAGTTGCAGAGTCACAGGAATTTGTAAATGCAGGTTTATGGCTCGAGGAGGCATAGGGGGTTGAGGAGAAGTTAGGAGCGAGACCGCCCCAGCCTCTATGAGAGGGGGATAAGGCAGGACACTCTCCTATGAAATAGGAAGGGTCACCACAATAGGGATGCATGGAATGCAAGGGTCACCAATGCATGGGAGACCCTACGTCGTTCACGTTCTTCTTTAGTGAGGGGCCCCCGGGAAGCCCCAAGCTGCATGGGCTCAGGTTCAGGGGGCCCGGGAGTTTCCAGAGGGGCAGGAGGCCTTGGCACGAGCGGACATACATCTTGGCGGCATTCCCGTTTCTGCTCGGCCAGGCGATCTTCAGTTTGGAGTGCCAGTGTGGACAAGGCCTCCCATGTGTCGGGGAGGTCTACAAAAGCTAACTGATCTTTCACTTCCTCCCCCAACCCCTTACGAAACAATACCCTTAATACCTGGTTAGGCCACTGGAGTTCCAAAGCCAACTGTTGGAACTGCGTGATGTATTCCAGTAGGCCGCTCCGGGATTGGTGCAGGAACATAATAAGAGTCTCTGCATCCCGCACCCAGTGGGGGTGATCAAATAAAAAGGTGAACTCCTTCAGGAATTCCTCGTATTGCCCCAATAGAGGGTTATCTCCCTTTAGCAGGGTGGTTGCCCACTCCAGGGCTGTATCACCCAAATTACCAATAATGAAGGCAACCTTTAGTCTATCTGAAGCATAGGTCAAGGGTTGCATCGTAAAGGTAAGCCTGCAAAGGGCCAAAATCCCCTGACAAGCACGCCTATCCCCCAGGAATTTTTCAATGTTTGGCCCTCTCGGCTCCTGAGGTCCCAGGGGACCAGCCCCAGCCCCCAATGGAAGGGGCGGTGCAGCAGCTCCAGCCCCTGCTGGAGCCTGTATCGGGGCGGAGGCCCCCTGGAGTTAGGCCACTGATGCAGCCAAAGCTCCCTGTTTAGATTGGAGATCTTTAACATCCATCGCCAATGACTGGATGGCGTGGATCAACTCGGAAATTTCCTTGCTTACATCCATGGTATTCAAAAGCCCTAACCGGGGCCAGCGGAGGCTGGTGATTTGTTACCAGGGAGGGGTCAGGGATCCATGCCAGGCAAGCACACGCACCTATGGGTTCCCCTGCTATGTATATCACTAACTGGGAAAGAATGCCCGTCAGGATAGTAGGGTGGCCTTTACCTCTAATCAAAGAGAACAGGCCTCTATCATCATTGGGCGCACGGTAACAGGGAAACCCAGGCAGCCCCCAAATCCACTCTCGCATACTCTCGAGGTCCACCGGGAAGGAAGGGAATACCATGTGGGGGAAGCAGTGATAGGACAGGGACGGGTCCCCACACACTAAGGGAAGCGGGTCACTCGCACCAACAAAGAGGGCCCTGATAGGGGAGGGGGAAGGGAGGATCACGAGCACACTCACGCTGTTCTCACTCACCAATTACTCTCCGTAGTTCAAGGGAAGGTCACAGGGAAGGATGCAGGCACACGGGGCTCAGGATACACTCTCTCAATTGCTCCACGAATTGATTCACATAAGCTGGCACAGTCACGTGGGGGGGGGGGGCGGTCTCTCTAATCACCAGCGCCACTGCAAATGCGACGTTGGGCTTTATCCTACAAGCCCCGCCCCTGTGCGCGCCCGCAATCACTCTGAGTGGCGCAACAAGGGCGGGGGAATCCCCACGCTGAGCTCCGCTGCAGGGGGTGTGGCCTCCGGCCGGCATCTCGTCGGGGGAGCTGACAGAGGCAGCGCAACACAGGGAAGCCCTGGGGGGGCGGAGCCCCGACAGGCTCGAGACTTCGTGACCCCCGCAATGGGGCAGTTCGAGTGCCCCACAGCCGCCCACGGCACCCGGACGTGCCAGCACACATGCATCTCCAGTGAGTGGTGCGTGTGTGTGTGTTAAATGGGCTGGGATTGGTGTGCGCTGGGTGTGCATTCCTACCGACACACTGCCCACTCCTGCCCCTGCACAGAGTATCCCGCATTTTCCCCCTATGCTCCGTGTGTGAGTAAATGTGGGTGGTGCATGGGACATGGGAGTGTGTGCCCACCCACGACACCTTCAGACAGGCACTTGGGTGGGTGGGGGGGATGGGTGAACCTCTGTGCACTTAAAAACCGTCTCAGTCTTCTCTTCTCTAGGCTCAACATACCCAGCTCCTTTCAACCTTTCCTCATAGAACTTGGTTCCCAGACCCCATACCATCTTTTCACCCTCCTCTGAACACATTCCAATTTGTTTATATCCTTCTTAAAATGTGGCACCCAGAACTGGACACAGTACTCCAGATGAGGTCTGACCAGCGCCGAATAGAGTGGAACTATTACTTCTCGTGACTTGGCCACAATGTTTCTGTTAGTGCAGCCCAAAATTGCATTAGCCTTTTTAGCAGCTGCATCACACTGCTGACTCATGTTCGGTTTGTGATCAACGAAATCCCTAGATCCTTTTCATATGTACGGCTGCCAAGCCAGGTATCCCCCAGCCTATACTTTTGCATTCGATTTTTCTTACCCAGATGAAGAACTGTATATTTATCTCTGTTGAATTTCATTTTGTTAGTTTTGGCCCAGTATTACATCCTGTCAAGATCATTTTGAATTTTATTTCTGTCTTCTAAGGTGTTCGCTATCCCTCCCCATTTCGGGTCATCTGCAAATTTGAGAAGCATCCCCTCTACTCCTTCATCCAAGTCATTAATAAAGATGTTGAACATGATTACATTAAACACTAGTCTCAGTACAATGTCCGGGGCACTCCACTATTTACCTCTTTCCATTGTGAAAATTGATCATTTCATTTAGTCCCGATCTTTGTTTCCTATCCATTTACCAGTTATCATTCCACAATAGGACATTGCCTCCTATCTCATTACTTTTTAATTTCCTCAAGACTCTCTGATGAGGGACCTTATCATATGCTTTCTGAAAATCCAGATGTACTATATCAACCAGCTCACCCCCATCCAAATGCTTATTTACACCCTCACAAAATTTCAATAGATTATTTATTTATTTATTTATTTGAATTTCTAGCCCATCCTTCCCCTACGGCTCAGGGTGGCTTACATAATAAAAACATACCAAAAATACATAAAACTCCATTAAAAGAAAATAAACCTCATTAAAACTCACCCCTAAACCTTCCCACTTTATCGCCTAATCCCACCAGATTAGTGAGGCATGACGTCCCTTTGCTAAATCCATGTTGACTCGTCTCCATTAAGCCATGCTTATCAATATGCCCAGTAATTCTGTTCTTAATAATTGTTTCTACCATTTTAGCCAACACAGATGCCAGGCTCACCAGTCTGTAGTTTCCAGGATCACTTCTGGAGCCATTTTTAAATATTGGGGTTACATTTGCTACCCTCCAGTCTCCAGGTACAGTGACTGGATTTAGTGATAGTAACAGGTATGCAACTTCATATTTGAGTTCCTTCAGAATTCTGGGGTGAATACCATTTGCTCCTTTTGAAACAAATGTGGCAGGTTATGGCCCATATGCCTCCTCCCTCCTGGTTAGAGAGATCCAGGTTAAACTATGCATAGATGATATCGTACACCAGTTGTATTTAAAAAGGGAAATGTAATCAATACTAATTTATGTTGGAGGGGGTGTGAATTTGAAGGCACTGCTCTCCACTGTTGGTGGGAGTGTGCTGAGATAAAATCCCTATGACAAGAATCTTGGAAATGGATGGAGAGCATAGTGGATAGGGTGATCTCTTTTAAGCCCAAAATAGGTCTGCTGGGCATTTTCCCTAAAGGTTCCTATATGCCTGAGAGACAACAGGCATGCCAGCAGATTTGTCTAGCAGTTCTGTATTGCATTGCAAGAAAACAGAAGAGGTCTGTTCCCCCAACTATTATGAATGTGCGACTTAGGGTGATTTCAGACGTTACGGGGCCCATTGGCCCCGTACCGAAATCACCCCATTCATTCCCCGCTGGGGTCACCCCGTCACGCCGTAACAGACGTGCCGGGGGGATCCCGGCAGGGAATCTGAGAGGGGGCGGGGCCGCGCGGCGCAACGTGTGGCCGCACGGCCCCGCCCCCTCCACGCTCCCGCCACCCGCCCTCCAGGGAGACGGGCGGGCGGCGGGGCCAATGCGGCCGCCGCGTCAGGCCAGATTCGCCACGGCCCGGGATCCCGCCGGGGATCCTGGGCCGTGGCACCCGGCCAGATGTTACTTTTGTTTGGTCCCCACTGGGGATCTCTTTGACCACGCTTCCCAGGACATTCCCACCGCTAGCCCGGGAAGCGTGGTTCAAATTGACCCCATGTGCAAATTGACCATGGCGAACATCTGGCAGCCGCCAAACAGACGTTTGAGACACATTGACCACAGGTGGGTATTCACCGTGGTTCACTGTGATCTCGTAACGTCTGAAAATACCCTTAGACTTTGGTACGTGATAACCATGGAGAAAGATAATGGCAGAAGTGAATGATACACTTGGTGAATTCTATGCTATATGGACAAACTGCTGGTCAATTATAAAAGCTGGATTAAACTGCAGTTCTGCCACAGATGAACTTCTGTTGGAAGATATTTGAGAGATTCCATACTTACTTGTGACATCTAGGATGACCTGAAGTTCAGCGGGCAAACGTGGAGGTCCTCATGTAAGATCTGTACTGTAGTAAATGCGAATACCTTTAGATTTTGATTTTTGTTGTAAAGTTATTGTTCTTTTTTGTTCTGTGTGAGTGCTGACTGTATTTGACTCTCAGTCAAATATGTAAGAACAGAACAAATCATATGGACTATTGTAAAACACTGTGAACAGTGACAAATGTATCTGAGAACTGAGTACAATGAAGCTCTTTTTTTAAAAAGAAAAAGTTATTATTATTAGTTTTTGCCTCTTTAGTGAGTCTCTCTTCAAATTCTCTCTTGGCCTCCTGCCTTATTAATATTTTGCATCAAATTTGTCAGTGCTTGTGCTCTTTCCTATTTTCCTAATTAGGACTAGCTTTCCATTTTTAAAGGATTTGGGGGGGGCTCTAATAGCTTCCTTCACCTCACCATTTAGTCACACTGGCAGACGTTTGGTGTTCTTGCTACTTTTTATTTTTTAAAAAAAATTATGGAATAAATTTAATCTGGGCTTCTAACATGGTGTTTTTAAATAGTGTCCATGCCTCTTGCAGACATTTAATCCTTGCAACTGCTCTTTTTAGTTTAACTAAAACTAGCACTCTCATTTTAGCATAGCCTCCCTTATTAAAGTTAAATGTTACTGTGGTAGATTTTATTATCATTCTCCCTCCAGTAGTTATGTAAAATTTGATTATATCATGACCACTATTGCCAAGTGGCTCCACCACCATTACCCCTTGCACCAGATCCTGTGCTCCTTAGGTCTAGATCTAAATCAATTCCTCTCGTTGGTTCTGGGACCGGCTGCTCCATGTATGGCATCTAGAAACTTACCTCCATATCATGCCCTGAGGAGACATTCACCCAGTCAGTATTAGTATAATTGAAATCACCATTATCACTATGTTTCCAGCTTTAGTCGTCTGTCTAATCTCTGTTAGCATTTCAGTCAGTCTCACCATCCTGCTCAGGGGGATGATAGTACATCTCCACTGTTACACGCTTCCCTGTTAACACATGGAATTTCTGTCCACAGAGATGCCAGAGTACTGTTCACTTCCTGTAAATTTTTAATCCTACTTAACTCAATACTGTCTTTAATATATAGCATCACCCCACCACCAGCTCGATACTCTGGCCACATTCACACCTTATGGCGGGTGGCGGTGGCACTCCCATGAGGAGAAGATGCGGCACAGGAAGGAGGCCATTGCTGTCACAACTTCTGGTGCAAACGGGGTTCTACTGCAACAATACTTGGGACTGATGGAGCTGGATTTTTTAGCTCTGTCACTCGCGAGTATTGTCACGGTAGAGCCCCGTTCGCACTGGAAGTTGTGATGGCACTGGCCTCCTTCCCCTGCCACGTCTTCTCCTCGTGGGAGTGCCGCCACCCGCCGTAAGGTGTGAATGCAGTATCTGTCATTTCTATATATTTTGTACCCTGGTATTACAGTGTCCTGTTGGTTATCCTCATTCCACCAGGTCTCTGAGATGCCTGTTTATGTCTGGATCTTCATGTAGTGCCGTACTCTCTAATTCTTCCATCTTACCTTTTAGACTTCTAGCATTTGCACTAGATACTTAGATACCTTTTAGACTTCTAGACACTTACATATATTCTTTTTATTCTTAATTTGCTCATTATAAGTAACTGTTTCAGGTATTTTGGAATCATTTATGAATCATATATTTGTTGTTCTGCACTGATTTCCAACTGGGCTCCCTCAGCTTCATTCATATCCTCTATTATTAGGATACTCTAATTTCCCTGAATTAACAGCATTCTTTGGAGATGCCTTGATCCAAACTACGCGCTCCTCAACATCTGTTGGCTTTCCCCCAGATTCTAGTTTAAAAATTGGTCTAGTTGCTATTGGAGCACTTAGTATTCTATATGTTGTCTCTTGTCTTTCTTATACTTGGGATCAACACAACAACCACACTCTAAGCAAGCTACATATATGGTGTCTTATCAAATATAGTATAATGTTTCACCAGGTAGCACTGTTACGTACAACCTTCCAAATTCTTAATTCTGCCCAACGCATCCCCTCTTTGGAACCCTGTACCTTTTACTCAAGGAGGAGATGGCAAAAGCATGTGGGAGTAATCACCTAGGTCATCCACAACCAGTTACGTAGAGATTAGGGCGACTTTTAAACCGCAGATCTTATCTGTGGTAAAGAAGGAGAATTCTAACCCATCCCCCACCCCCGCCACCCAATGTGGGAAAACAACTTTCTCTGAAGAGATTGTCTCACCTTTATGAGACAGCAACATTTCTGACTGGAAGCTCTATGCTCCACATTAAAGGATACCCTCAGACAGAGTAAATATTGCCCACAAGAGTGCTGTATTTAGAAAGTGGTTGCAAGCTGAGGGGGGAAACCTTTCTGTATTACTGTGGTAGCATAAAGCTGACAACAGACATAAAAAAACATATTAGCCGTGAGAAGGTAAAATATAAACTGCATAATAATATCTTGCTCTTACAGGAGCCTCACCCAGTAAAGACATTCACTGAGTTTTTCAAGTTTATCCAAGATGAACACAGACATGAATAACTTACTTAGGGGTTTTGGTAACGGCACTGTTCATTAAAATAAAACTAACTTGACTGAGTCATAATTCAGGCCAGGATTCTGACAATCTTAGTCACACTGTGTGTAGTATCTTACTAATCGCGTGACAATGTTCTACTCCTTATAAGAGAGCAAACTCTTATCTTGAGTGATTTAGCCAAGATACTTATGACTGTATCACAACTGTATCTGATATGTAACCTCACTCTTTCATCACAAATATTATTGAATATTTATGGTGAAATGTGTTTCCTTTGAGCAATGGTTTTTGCATAGGGAGCAACTCTGTGATGGGGGATGGGGCATTAGTCAACTGTGCAATCTGTCTGTGACTGACCACTATTACAGCTCCCAAGCTTAGAGAGGCAGCCACAACTCCCCAATCCCCAGTGGAGCTTGTGGTGAGCAGGATCTGTGATAGGAGCTGGTCTTGACTGTAAGAGCTGTTCAGAAATAAAACAAGTTGCCTAGGGATGTTGTAGACTAAGTTTTCAAAAAGAGGCTGAACAGCCATTTATTGGGTCAAAGCTGAGAATTGGACTAGATGGATCTTGTGGCTCTGCCAAGGAACTTTACCTGAGGGAGACATGCCAGAGCAGGGAGACAGGGTCCAGTAGGCCCATGCTAGAGAGAGCTCTAGCCCTGCTCCCAGTGCTTAATTTGTAAAATAAAATAAAATAATAATAATAATAATAATAATTAATAATTAATAATCATTAAAAAGGAATTGATGGGACCCAATCCTGCTGCAGAAACCACACCCCTGCCCCAGAAGCCACGCCTTGTCAGAGCAGGGAACTGAACCCAACCCTCAGCTAACAACCCAACCAATGGACTAAACTGCCTCTCTTCAGCCGAGTATAAAAACTGGAGTTCCTGTGGTTTAATCTATATGATAACCAGCACAGGGGGTGAGGTCAGAAAGTCATTAATGAAAGCCAAATAAACCATCCAGGTTCCTTCTGGTTTTCATTTCCAATCATGAAATAGCCAATATCAGCCTTTTTGTGTAGTCTTTTACATTTCAGGGTGCACACTCTTACTGGGAACATTTCCTGGGGCTCAGCCCCCCCCCTTTAAATTTAATTAATGGGGCTGAGCCCTGGCAAGTTCCCTCCCCCACAAATTAAACCCTGCCTGCTTTCCCAGAAGACTGCTATAGCACAAGTCTGCTGAGCACCACCTCCCTGCTCTGATGTGCCCTCACCTTCAGGTAAAACCCTGGCCCTGCCTCTCAGCACAGTGTGCCTGTAAAGGCTCGGGGATAAGGGTGTTTGGGTCATGAGCAGATGCTGAGGTGCTGAAGTGAGGGGGCAGGATCAATGACATGAATAAGGGGGAGAACAAGAGCTTGGAGTAGGGCAGGGCTGGAGACAAAGGTTTAGATCAGAACTAGGAAAACAGGAATCAGGGCAGGACTAGGAAATTGGGTGCAAGAGCTAAGCAGGGCCAGGAAGGAGAAACAGAAATCTGGCCCAGTTTCCTGTTGCTACCTGCCAGCCTTATATCCTGGCTGGCAGTCAACCAGAAAGCTGAGAAGTATGGCAGGGGTTGGGACAAGCTGGAAGGAGGCATGGCAAGGGTTACACTGAGGAGGGTGAACAGAACAGGGCCAGGACTGGGCTGAGTCAAGCAGCAGTGGTGGTGCTGTGGAGCCAAGCAACTGCTCTAGGAACTCCAAAATTGAAGGTTTAAGACCAGGGTCCTCACAGTGCTCCACCCCTCGCAACTCTGTTGTCCCAGTTGGCACCCTCTCCAGTGATCTCAGGAGCCCAAGTCCCAGTGACCGGACTCCTTCTCCCTCCTTTCCCCCCAGTCCAGAGCCTCCCCCCATCCAGCCTATGAGCCACGGGTTCTCACCCCTGCCATCTAGAGTAGCAAATTCCAAGGCCAACCCTGTAGAGGACCATTGACCGAGGTAGCTCTGCAGGGACACTGAGTTCAAGAAAGACAGCTGTCCTGAAGTTCCTGAAACCTGGCTTTTAGTCTGATGGGGCCACACAGTCAAATTTGCTGAAATCAACTGTACTGGCACAAGATGAGTTTAGCCTAGAAAAGTTACCGCCTTTAGCAATTACCACAAGAAATACCTAGTTTTGTTTTGTTCAAAATTGTGAAGTTTTCTTTGGGGGGAAAACTGAAAACTCAAAAGCAAGAGATCTGGGGGATTTTCAACAAACCAGGAAATCAGAACATTCTCAAATGTATTTCGATGACCAAAAACATTGAGGGGGAAAGTCATTTTCCAAACAGCTGCATCGTTGATGAAGAGGGTGTCTGGGAGGCAGGCAGAGGAACTTACTGGATTTCCATTCTGTACAAATACTGCTTTCATCCTAACTAGAACCCCGGTCCAGTTTCTGCCCGCTTAAGGTTGTCCGGGAGCATATCAGACTGATGCTAATACTGTACATTTAATGTACTTATTTATTTATTTACTTAACACTTCTTATCCCAGAAGTTCCTGCAGTGGACAGTAGTTGGTCTCTCTGTAAGTGGTTGGTGAGTCCTTATATCCCTGTCCTTAGCCAAGCATTCTCAAAATGGATTCCCCAAAAGGTAGGTAAAATAACTGTTATAGCTGGCAACATCCTCAAAGCTTTTAAATTTAAGCCAATCGTGCATGCACCCACACCTGCACATACAGAGTCTTCCATGTCCCCATGTCTCACAGTAACTTGTGATACCTGGAACTAAATGCCTTCTCAACTTCCTTGGCTCCTTTTTCTGCTGTCAACAGAAGAAACACTAAGAGCCACAGGAGGAAGAAATATAGGCAGAGACACTGTGGGGACTTGGGCCCCTTTCCCTGGGCAATGGAAGAGTGGTGAGAAAGGAGAGCGAAGGGGAAGAGATAATAGAGATTGGATTAAGGGCAAGAGGGAAGAGGAACAGGAGTTGTGGGACCTTCTGCAGAAGCCAGAGGGTGCTGAGGCGCAATAGGGTGTGATGAGGGTGTGAAGGCGCAGGAAGATCAAGAAATGGGGACAGTTCAGACCAGGAAGATTGGAGTTTGAATTCTGAAGCTGGAAGGGACTTCAAGGGCCATCAAGTCCAGCCCCCTGCTTGGTGCAAGACCTGTTCCATCTAAATCATCTTGGACATATAGTCATCTAGCCTCTTCTTTAAACCTCCGGTGATGGAGAATGCACAACTTCTCTAGGCAGCCTGGTCCGTTGCCTGATTGACCTGACAGTACAGACCAGAAGCAGCAGAGGGCGAGTGACAGCAGGATCCAGAGCATAATGGCTATTGACAGAAGAAATTTATTTATTTATTTAAAATTTATATCCCGCCCCTCCTGCCCACAGGGCAGCCCGGGGTGGCGAACAACAATATTCAATAAATCTTTAAAAAACAAACAAACCACAATTTAAAACAATTTAAAATACAATACAATGTGGGGAAACCACCCACCCCCACCCCACCCCTCGCCAAAAGCCTGACGGAACAGCCAGGTCTTACATACATGCCGAAACAGCAGGAGAATGGGAGCCAACCGAGCCTCCTCTGGGAGCGAATTCCACAGTGAATTCCATGAATCCAAGAAAGATGGATGCATTATTAATCTACCATGCTTTTTGCCAGTCCATCTGAATGGGCACTAATTTAGAGAAGTCACCTGAACCTTCCAAGCTAGTGCTTAAATACCAGAATAGGAATTTCTTTTTTTTATATAAGAAAAGACTAAAACTTACAACCAGAAAAGAAAAGAACAGCACAAGCAAAAGCAAAACTTCTATACTACAAATTTCAGACAGCATGAAATATTGTTGCAAGCTGTGGGCTGGTCCTCCAAGGCCACACAGTTTGTCCCGTGCGTCTTTACTTGAACACATGACATTTTATGAGGCTTTGGAAATGCCTGCTACAACTTTGTTTATTATATCCCATAGTGAAAGAGTGCTGCTGGGAGGGGAAAGCAGTCAGTTGCAGGAGCTGAACACTCCCTTCCCTCAAGGTAAAGTGAAATAGAACAAGGCAGAGCTGCCAAACTGGGTGAGCAGAAACAACTGGAAATACGCCTTCTGAAGGGTGATACATAATCCTTCTTCAAGAGCACTTCTACCTTTTCTTTGCCTCCCCCTAATCTTGGTAAAGTCTAGAGAGAGAGACATCCCCCCCCCAAAAAAAAAAACCCACACGCAAACAGCCATGCACTGCTTTATACCCACCAACTTAAAACAATGAAGATCCTAAAACTCAAGGTCACTTACTCACTACTTTCAGTGCTAGTGGCTGAGCTCCTGATTTGACAATCTCTCTCTTACAAGAAAATACATGGTTCTGTGTCACAGGGTGTCTTCAAATGGACACGTGCCCCACCTCTGTCCAGCCTCATCCCCTGTTTAAAGGTGGACCACCAGACGTGGAGGCAGGCAAGACCATCCCTGCTGCAGGGCTGCTTCGCTGGCCGTGCTCCAGAACATTCTGGGGCACCATCAGCAGAGTGGACAGCCCAACCTCAGGGCAGCGGCCAGAGGCATGACTAACGTCTGTCTGCTCTGTGGCCGACCACTGCAGCCCCACTCTTGGCTGGGAGTTGCCCCAGCAATGCTATAGTGTTGCGGGTGATTTGCCTGAAACACTATGGTGTGGAGGAGCAGTGCTGCGTGGGCGGACCGTGGGCCCCTGCAGCCACCAGGTCCTTTTTAAAACGGATCCAGGTACATCTGCAAGCGAGCAGACATGGGGATGCACCCCCAGACTTACGCCGGGGTTGTGCACCCCCGCATCTGTGTGAAAATACCCACAGAAGAACCTTCTTCCACTCTTTCACCTTCCTTATTTGCTGCAGTAACAGGTGTTCAATGACTGTCTTTACTGTACATTTCAGGAAACCATACATACACCATCTACATCATTAAATAAATAGGATATCCATTTTAGCCCAGTGTTAGCAAATTGTAATTATTGCTACTGTTAAAAACATTAGCATAAACTTTACACCAGTGTGAACTGAGAATAAGACAATACCCATACAAATTAAAGGAAGAACCTGTACCTGAGGATTGGCAGGTAGCAAATGTAATGCCAATATTTAAAAATGGTTCTGGAGATGATCCTGGAAACTACAGACTGCTGAGCCTGACATTGGTGCTGGGCAAACTGGTGGAAATGATTGTTAAGAAAAGTATTACTGGGCATATTGATAAAAATGACATAATGGGGAAGAGTCAGTATGGATTTAGCAAAGGGAAGTTGTGCCTCACTAATCTATTGGCATCTTTGAGAGTAAATAAACATGTGGATAAGGGTGAACCAGTTGATGTAGGGTGTTTTAGACAAGCGCCTTCCCACCCATCACCCATGTTGCAGGGTCACATGGGTGTCCTATGCAGCCCTGAAACATGTATGATGGGTGGATGATTGGTGGGTAATGGGTGGGGAGGTGCTTGTCTAAAACCACCCACAGTGTAACTGGGTTTTAAGATAGCATTTGATAAGATTTCCTCAAGAGACTCTTGAGGAAACGAAATAGTCATGGGATAGGAGACAGTGTCCTATTGTGGATTGGTGCCTAAAGGAAAAGAGTAGGACTAAATGGTCAGTTTTCACAATGGAGAGAATTAGATAGTGCAGTGCCCCAGGGATCTATACTGGGACCGGTGTTTAATATATTTATTAATGATCTGGAGAAGGGAGTCAAGAGTGAGGTGATCAAATAACCAGATGATACAAAGGCCATTTTCACATGGCGCGGCTGGGTGGAGGATGGGTGTGTGCTGGCAGTGGGTGGAGGTGGGTGTGCTCCCTTTCTCACGAGGGCATCCCATCTCCACCCACAGAGCCTTCTCTGGTTTGTTGGATGGCTCCATGGGTGGGTGATGGGTGGAGGTGAGTGTGTGCTGGGAGCACGCATGCACCCCCACCCACCTCCTGTGGTGTTTCCGTGGGTGCACATCCATCTCCCCC
>QEPC01000729.1:1637800-1657890 GCA_003113815.1 Sphenodon punctatus
CCCTTCCTCAGGCATGTAGCATAGCCAACTATACGACATGCCTGAGGAAGGACCCTGTATGGCCCTAAAGCTTGCTTATTTCTACCAACAAGTTAGACCCTTTTCACATGAGACATCCCCACATATGAATACCCATCAAACACGTGGGCAACCACCTGTGTGAATGTGGCTGAGTGTGTGTGTCACGAAGGAACATAGGGTCACATGTATGATACTGGTGTACACGCAGGCTACATGCCTAGTAAATATGTAAAGCAAAAAGGTTTAACATGTATGTAATGTTACAATTGAAACCTGTAAAACTCAAGTCATGTACTGTAACACTGACGAAACTTCAGGAAGTGGAGACATTTTAAAGAATGTGTATTTGGGAACCCTAGTGTGCGCTCCCGTGGCCCACCCATCTTCTCACACAGAGCAACTGGGAAGGAGTGGGGGTGCTCTGTGTGTGGAGATGGCTGTTCCACACCCACTGGACCATGTAAATAGGGAAGCACACCCACAGCCGCAGCCTGATGGTAACCCTCCCGTTCACAGGCAAATAGCTAGAGCCTTCCTGGGGAAAAGCCACGGGCAGCGTGGAAAGGAACCAGGAGATGCGGGCTTGCAACTGGAAGAGGGAGGGAGGACCTGGGGAAGGACCTGCTGGCAGAAACGATAAAAGATATCCAATAAAAGATATCATGTAAACCACTTTGTCTCTCTGTCACTTGGGACCAACTTGGCAACACCACCATTTCTGGATTCTCTGGAAAAGGGCAGGATAAAAATGTAATAAATAAAGGCCCTTTTTACACAGGTTGTGTGGCCGTGTGCGCGTGTATGCTGGTGCATGTGTGGTGGGTGGAGGGTGTAGACAGATGTACACTGATCTCCACCCACCACCATCCATCAACATGTATGGAGAAAACACCATTTTTGATGGCTGCTCCATGCATGGGGGATGGAGGGAGGTGGGCATGCATGTTGGGAGCACACATACACGCACATCCATCCACGGCAGCTTTTACACTAGACTCACCCACACATGTTCATACATGGATGCATCTCATGTAAAAAAGGGCCAAATAAATACCAAGACTGAAGTTCACACTCATGCTTTCCCTACAGTTAGACACTTTTAGAGCCTCAAAGCGGATTCTCTGGTGTGTACTGAAGGCTAAGCTCACCCAGTAGCATTTCTTAGTCAGAGCACATGGAAAGGTTCTCCCCAGCGTGCATTTTTTAATGTATATTGAGTGTCCCAGCTTCTCCTGAAGCTTTCCTCACAACCCTGGCATATTCAGGGTTTCTCTCTTAAGTGGATTCTTTTTAAAAACAGCAAGTTTGAAGTGTGAAACAAATCACACATACATACAGTTTCCCTTTATTTAAAAACACACTTGAAACCTTGAGCTGCCATCCCTCCCCCCACCCCGCAAGCACTTGATCTGCAAGAGCAAATCCTGGTTTGCCCTTTTTTATTTTTTTCAGAGCTTTGCACTTTGCTCACTATTACATGCAACCACCATTGTATGTAAAACAAAAAGCTACACACGTTCATTTTGTGTTCTATTCCATTGATCAAATAAGTGTAAAATTTTAATGCCCAGCCCCACCCCCTCCCAGTCCCACCCACTGCCCCAAAAGTCCACCTGCAGTTAACCAATTAGATAGCTGGAATTTCAGTTTCTAACTGTGGTTATGGAATTGACTAAGCTTTTTGTTTTTCCACTTCTGTCTACTAAAGCTTTGTACTATGTTCAAAGCTATGAGCAGGGATGCGGCTGGATTGCAATGGGTCCTGGTACAGAAGATGGAATGGGCCCTCTCATCGTCCTCACCAAGATGCATGCAAATTCAGCATAAATTTTTATTTTATTTATTTATAAAAGATTTTTATCCTGCCCCTCCTGCCCACAGGGCGGCAAACAACAAATTAAACAGTTAAAAAGTTAAAATCTGTAAAACCGACTCAGGTGGAGCCACATCAACCCTTCCCTCTACCAAACCCCCACCCTTCATCCATCCCCCTCGCCAAAAGCCTAGAGGAACAGCCAGGTCTTACACAAACATCAAAATGACAGGAGAGTGGGGACCAGCCAATTATGGGCCCTCAGGCTTGTGGGCCCCGGTCCAGCTGCACCAATCATAGTTACGCCTCTGGCTATGAAGTCAGTTAAAACAAAGAAAGATTGCAAGTAATTCAGAGTCATGGGACTGAGTTAGAAGAGTTCACAAAATTTGCCAAGCAAGTGTACAGGTTCCTTGATATGGACATATTTGTGTTACAGACCTCAGAAGCAGTGAAGTAACTACAGTCTAAATGTGTCAGGAAAAGAAGGGGGATAGCACCATCGTCTTATACCCACTGGTAAAGCCCCACCCTTAATTTTAAAAAACAAATTTTTAAAAATGAAATCACCGCACATTAAGGCTGCAGGAAATCTCTCTCTCTCACACACACTTTACTGGCAACAGTTATAAAATCAGAGGGAACAATCTCCTCCTTCTAACACTGGGCATATCTTCACTGCTCTGACCCTTTCCCTCCATTTTTGTACCCATGCCCAAAAAAGCATACCAATTATTTCCTTAAATGTGTGCAGCTGCTAGCGGGGGGGAGGAAGGGAGTGGGAGGAGCAGGGACCCCCAACCAGTAACCCCTGGTCATACCCTCAATCGCGGGGACAGTTTTTGGGGAGAAACAGCAAGACTCCGCAGGGGGTCCTAAAAATGCCCATCAGGTTAGAGTTATGGCCTGAGTGACTGCAGGAGCCTAGACCTCTATCATTGGGTGCCAAGAAGAACTTACTACATGTCTCCCCAATCTCCCACACCAGCCACGCACAACTCACGCACTCCCAGGGGCACGGAAAGAACGTGTGGGTAGTGCGAGGCGGGAGGCAAGCAATCTCAGGCAGCGAGGGGAGAGGGACAAGGGCAACAGCCACACTCTGACCCCAGGGGTGCCCCCCTAGGAGGGGGAGGAGGACTTATGCCCACTCGCACACCTTCCACTCATGCACAACAGCAGAGAAATAGATGGTTACAAGCACTCGCTGGTCACACTATCCAGCAAGCAGCAGCAACACCGGGAACTAAGGGAAGGCAAGGAGCGGTGTAATGGGTAGGAGGCGAAGGCAAGAACAAGTTCACGAGCAGCACACAGCAAGGGGGCCAGTTTATCTGATCACTGGCGCTGCATGCTATGCAGCGCCGGTATTTCAAGAGCTCGCCATGCCCCCCCCCTGGCATGCCTGAAGACGTGCCCGTATTCTGCATTGTAGCAGGGGTATATTTTTTATAATGTTGCCGGGACTGCATTAAGGTGGTCTTGGCAAGGGCATGCATCCGGTGGAGGTGTTGCAGTAGATTACCGGCAGCGGGTACTTGGAGTGCTGGAAGGTCGGGAATACTCATTTGGGGGTGAAACCCGTAAGTAACATAGAAGGATGAATTCCCCAGTGAGGCATTGGGTGCATTGTTGTGCGCGAATTCTGCGAGTGGCAACCAGGTATACCAGTCATCTTGTAAATAATTGATATAACAGCGCAAGTATTGTTCAAAATCTTGGTTCACCCACTCCACCTGGCTGTTAACTTGTGGGTGGTAGGCTGTTGGTTTCAGTTGCACATGCCGGGCTGTAAATAGGGCCTTCCAAAAATGAGACGCGAACTGGGAACCACAATCGCTGATGATCTCAAGAGGCCACCCATGTAGCTTGAAGATGTGGCGGACAAACAAGAGGGCTGTGCAATAGGCCGTTGGCAGACCCTTACAAGTGATGAAGTGTGCCATTTTTGAGAAATGATCCACCACTACACAAACAGTGGTATACCTCCAGGAGGGGGGGGAAGCTCTACTATAAAATCGATACCAATGCGTTGCCAGGGGCCCTGTGGGATTTCCCAGAGTTGTAAAAGGCCCTGTGGAGCTTGACAAGGAATCTTAGTCCTAGCGCACGTAACACAGTTGGTAATATAGTGTTGCACATCGGAGAGCAGGGAGGGCCACCAGAAGGTTCGTTGTATCAGTTGGTAGGTACGGTTTTGTCCTGGATGTCCTGCTAGGGTCATGTCATGGTGGGCCCATAGGACTTGGGGGTAACAGGAGGGTGGAACCACAGTACAGCCGTCCTTTCGTAGCAAACCTTTTTCCAGAAGATAGGACGGAGTCAGGTGGCAGTAGGAGTTCCTGGGAGGTAGGTTTGCCAGTTGCTCCTGGGAAAGGTAAGTGGCAGCAAAAACAGTACGGGGCAGAATTGGGCCTTGTTGGGCCATCTCTTCCGAACCTTCCTCATGGTATCGGGATAAGGTGTCTGCTAACACGTTAAGCTTACCCGGGCGATAGCGGATAACAAGAGTAAACCGTGCAAAGAAGAGGGCCCAACGCGCGTCGGGCATTGGTCATCTAGGCCGTCTGCAGATAGGTGAGGTTCTTATGATCAGTTACCATGGTTACCAGGTGTTTTGCCCCTTCTAAGTAATGCCGCCAGGTTTCAAAGGCAGCCTTAATAGCAAGCAGTTCTCTGTCAAAAAAGGAGTAGTTTCGCGTTGCTGAGGTGAGTTGCCGTGAATAATATGCACAGGGTCACAGTTGTTTCTCCTGCGAAGCTTGCTGCGAGAGGACAGCTCCTAAGTCGTAGCTGGAGGCATCAGCTTCCACTTGAAATGGCTGTTGGAAGTTGGGGTGGATCAGGAGTGGGGTGGTCAGGAAAACTTCTTTTAGCAGTTGGAAGCTCCGTTGTTGTTCCGGACCCCCATTGGTATTGTTGGTGTTTCCGTAACAGGCGAGTCAAGGGTGTGGTAAGTTCAGCGTAATGGGGGATGTACTGGCGGTAGTAATTGATGCTACCCAAAAACTGCTGCAGTGGTTTTCACCACCTTTGGTGCTGGCCACCACTGAATGACCTCCAGCTTCTGGGGGTCCATTTGTATTTCAGTGGGAGTCAAAATGAATCCTAAGACAGCAACAGTGGTAAGGTGAAATGCACATTTCTCCAGTCTGCAATATAATTGATGCACATGGAGCCATTGAAGGACTTTCTGGACATGTTCGACATGTTGTTGCATGGTAACGGAGTAAATTAAAATATCTAAATAGGCGATGATGAAGACGTCGAGGAGGTCACGAAGGATATCATTTATAAAATGTTGGAAGGTGGCCGGGGCGTTTGCGAGACTGAATGGCATCATGAGATACTCAAAGTGTCCATATCGAGTATGGAAAGCAGTTTTCCACTCATCACCTTCCCTCACTCTGACCAAGTTATAGGCTCCCCAAAGATCCAACTTTGTAAAGACAGTAGCCCCTTGCAAGCGGTTCAGTAGTTCTGGGATCAGGGGAAGTGGATACCTATTTTTAATAGTAATGCTGTTAAACCCACGATAGTCTATACAGGGGCGAAAGCCTCCATCCTTCTTTGGTATGAAGATTGGCGCCCCCGCAAGGGGGGGGGGGGGGAGAACATGAATGAACCTGTACTTTAGGGCTTCCTTGACGTATAGACGAAGAGTTTCAAGTTCCAGATTGGACAGGGCATAGATAATTGTCAAAACGGGGGCTCTGTACCTGGTTGAAGATCAATCGGGCAGTCTTATGCCCAGTGAGGCGGCAAAGTGGTTGCTTCCTGCTTATCAAAAATATCCTGGTAGTCTTGATACCCTTGGGGAATCCCCAAAGGACCTTGAGGTTTGGCTGTAGGGGTAGTCCCTGCTATCCAGTGCCCAGGACATGGGCGTAGGCATTCTTGCTGGCAAAAGGGGGAGGACAGCTGTAGCTGGTTGGTAGACCAGACAATATGTGGGTCATGTGTTCGCAGCCACGGGAGGCCTAGGACCACAACAAACAGGGGGCTGCATACCATGTCAAAGGCAAGGGTTTTGTGATGGCTCCCTATTTGGCACTGTAATGGGGAGAAGTCTGCACCACGATGGGGCCTGAGATTAGGGGGGAGTCATCAATAGTATGTACAGGTTCTGGTTGTTGTTTTGCCTTGGTCAGGAGCTCCTGAATCCTAACAAAGTTGGCATCAACAAAGTTACTCGACGCTCCAGAATCTACCAGAGCCCAGGTCACAAGAGAGTGTTCGGGGGATATCTGTATTGTTACGGGGATCCGGAGGTGGTGTAGCTGCTGGGACTTATACTCTGAGGGAGTACTCTTCAGGACCGAGACGGCCCCTGCCTATCCCAGTCCATGGCTATTCCTGGTCCAGATCATGGTTTAGCTAGGGAAGGGCAAGAGTGTATGAAGTGCGTGGTTTTGCCGCAATAGAAGCACACCTGGGCCTTGTGCCTCCGCTCTCTTCAATCGTAAGGGGTCCTTGAGATGCCCCGATCTGATTTGGTTCAAGATCTGGCACGGGAGAGGCGTCTGAAGTGGGGGTAGTGACCCCAGGAGGCCGGAACGTCAGCGCCTGATTTTCTTGTCGGCGTTCCTGTCACCACTCCACTAGCCGATCATC
Organism: Sphenodon punctatus; assembly: GCA_003113815.1. NCBI lineage: Eukaryota > Metazoa > Chordata > Lepidosauria > Sphenodontia > Sphenodontidae > Sphenodon > Sphenodon punctatus. The sequence goes on from QEPC01000729.1 coordinate 1,644,249, forward strand.
TATTTGAAGGTTGAGGTCTGGAAGCTGCTCCCAGGTCTCCGGCAGGGCCATAAAGGCCAAATGCTCCTTTAAGTCATTGTTAAGGCCTCTCCTGAAGCGCACCTTGAGGACATCTGTAGGGCACCCTAATTCGAGGGCTAGTTGCTGGAAGCATGTGATGTACTCTAGTAGGTTTCCCCTGCTTTGCTTCAGGGTCATAATGATGGATTCTGCATCCCTCACCCAATGAGGGTGGTCAAAACGGAAGGTAAAGTCCTTGATGAAGTTCCCATAGTGGGAATGTAAAGGGCTCTTACCCTTTAATAGGGTGGTTGCCCAATCTAAGGCAATACCTCCCCCAAGTGCCCAATAATAAAGGCAACTTTTAAATCATCCGTAGCGTACGTGGTGAAGGTGAGCTTTCACAGCACAAGAAAGCCCTGAAATAAACGATGGTCCCCCAGGAACTTCTCAGTCTTTGGACCCTTTGGTTCCTGAGGAAGGGCCAAAGCAGCCCCGAGGGGGGGGAAAGCTTCTTGGGGTGCAGATATGGGCGTTGGAGTCGCCACAAGTGCGAGTGCCCTGACTCCTGCCCGCACTATGGCCTCCAAATCTGCTTGCTTTTTCTTCACATCATGCATCTTGAGGGCCAAAGATTGCACAGCTCGGACCAATTCTGCGAGCTCCTGGGCGATCTCCATCGGGGATGGATCCAATTGGGGATGAATATTGTGCCGGTGATGGGGAGAAAAGGAGCAGGGACCCCCAACCAGTAACCCCCGGTCATACCCTCAAATCGTGGGGAGAGTTTTTTTGGGGAAACAGCAGGACACTGCAGGGGTCCTAAAAATGCCCATCAGGTTAGAGTTATGGCCTGAGTGACTGCAGGAGCCTAGACCTCTATCATTGGGCACCAAGAGGAACTTACTGCACATCTCCCCAATCTCCCACACCAGCCACACACAACTCACGCACTCCCAGGGGCACGGAAAGAACGTGTGGGTAGTGAGAGGCGGGAGGCAAGCAATCTCAGGCAGCGAGGGGAGAGGGACAAGGGCAACAGCCACACTCGGACCCCAGGGGTGCCCCCCCTAGGAGGGGGACTCGTGCCTACATGCACACCTTCCACTCACACACACACCAGCAGAGGAATAGATGGTTACAAACACAAGCACTCGCTGTTCACACTATTCAGCAAGCAGCAGCAACACCGGGAACTAAGGGAAGGCAAGGAGCGGGGTAACGGGTAGGAGGCAAAGGCAAGAACAAGTTCACGAGCAGCACACAGCAAGGGGGCCAGACTATCTGATCACCGGCGCTGCATAGTATGCAGTGCCGATATTTCAAGAGCTCACCATGCCCTCCTGGCGTGCCTGAAGATACGCCAAAAGGCGTGGCGCTAGTGGCTCCGCCCCATATTCTGTGTTGTAGCAGGGGGAAGTCTGTGGTGCCGCCTTGTTGGGGGTTGCCATGGCAACCTTGTGCAGTGATCAGGCTGCGGCCGTGGGGATGACTTCTGGCAGAGAGACTTGTCGTGGGGTGGAGATCCAGCGCCCAGGGGCCGGCCCCGAACCCTGACAGCAGCACTGTACTAAAAGGACACATAATTCCTCCCTTTGTGGAATTTATAAAGTGGGATTTTCAAAATTGCTCAACAGATATAAATTAAGTAGGTAAGACTTAAATAGAAGGAGAATTAGCTCAACACTGGGTGCCATTGATAATCCCAACCTAAAAAATGCTAATGGTTCTCTGTCATGGAGGGCTTTTTTACAATTGTTCTTTAAGTGAGAATCATTAACTTGGTCATCCTTAGCTGATCCTGTAAGTTTTTCGTGTAAAGCTATTAAATCTTAGAACTGGCCAGGTTAACCATTGTGTCACCATTAACTGGGGCATTTTTAGCAACTATGTCTTGAAAATGTGGTTGTTTTTTTTTTTAAAAAAATAAGTGTACAGAAAAGCATTAGTGTGCATTTTTGGAGCTGTACACTTTAAATGTTCACAACTTCAAATCTACATTGAGTTTTTTCAAAGATGGCTTAAATTTTTAAAAGACAGAAGGTATACAAAACAAACACATAAATGTGACATGTCTAACTGTAGTTGTTTTTCAGTTATCCATTTCTGAGAAGATCATCATAAGGCAGGAAGTATATTTCATTTTTATAACTCAATAAAGTCATAAGAGTTGTTGCTTAACTTTCAGAAAAGCAATAGCAAGCAAGGGAATTTCTTTATGCTAGTGTGAGCAACTAAACAGAAAGGGGTTGGAGGAGTTGCTGCCCTTTCCAGACATAAAAACCAAACATAATATAGTATAATTCCCATATCATGACCTTCTATATCCAGATCCTTCTTTATTCCGGACAAGCTTTGTGTCACCTGCTACCTTTGTATGAGTCATAAAGCTTCGCTGAACAAGTCTTGAGCACAAGTGTCCATCGGTCAGTGAGTTGGAGCCCTCCTGTATATGGGCACTGCTCTAATCCAGAAAAACATCCTGCCCTCCAAGGTATTCAGATATTGAAGGTGGCGGCAGAAAGGTCTACTGTGCCTTAATTCAAAGAGAAGAGCAACTGCTGTACTATATATCAGAGCTGAAACAAATATGCAATTCCTTATTAGTGAACACTATTCCCACATTTGGTTGGTAAACTGAATATCTAAAAGAATATTCATCACTGAAATTATATTCATATATTGCATTTTGTCATTTCAGTTCTTTGAATATTTTGTAAATTTCATTTTGGTTACTTAGGTACTCAGTACTTCATTTCAGTCCTATTTAGCACTACTGTGCACCAAATTGTCACACAAAAGCCTTAATTCAAATAAGTAAGCAAACAACACTTCATATCTGGTTTCACTGAAGAGGATTCCATTCAGCTGAATTGATCAGATTCCACATTTGCTCAAATAATTCATTTATTCTTCACTATATATCTGTTTTGACCCTTCTCCTGTTCAACGTGTACATTCGGTCATTCAGCGAGGTGATTAGGGGGTTCGGTGTCCTTAATATGCTGATGACACCCAGCTGTACCTCTCTTCTTCAACAGACCCAGGCCCGCAGGCTCAGTGCTTACTCGGTGTCTAACGGCTGTGGGGGACTGGATGAGGGCTAACTGACTGAGACTGAATTCTGTTTCAGACTCCGACCTGGCCACCATCATCCATGCTTTCATCACCACCACCTCTAGATTGGACTACTGTAACACGCTCTGCAGGAGGCTACCCATGGTGATGGCTCGGAAATTGCAGCTGGTGCAGAATAAGGCGGCCCGTCTCCTGGTGGGGCTGGGCCACCAGGAGCATATTACACTAGTGCTCCGTTTTCTGCACTGGCTGCCGGTAGTTTTCCAGGCCCGAATCAAGATGTTGGTTTTGGCCTATAAAGCCCTAAACGGCCTGGGCCCTACCTATCTGCAGGACCGCTTCACTCCCCAGGTCCTGGATCGGCCCCTGCGATCATCTGGGGGTGCCCTGCTCGAGGTCTCCCGGGGAGCCACGGTGGGGAGGGCATTCTCGGTAGCCGCACCACAGCTGTGGAACTCCCTTCCAGTGGGGGTTCGTCTGGCCCCGGATCTCCCTTCCTTTCAAAGAAGTTGTAAGACCTGGCTGTTCCGCCAGGGGAGATGAGTGATGGGGAGGGAGGTTGGGGTTGGGTTCCTCCTTTTATGAATTGTTTTAACTGATGTTTTATGTTTTTATGACTGTAAGCCGCCCCGAGCTGCCTGTGGCAGTAGGGGGCAGGGTAATAAATCTTTTAAATAAACGAACTAACTAAATAAATAATTCTAGCCATGTTTGCATGTTGTTACAGGAAATGTATACATTGATTATAGGGTAAAAAAGTCAGCATTTCAGCTGGTCAAAATTAGTAGGTACATCATGCAATTTATTTTTTTAGATACTTTTTTTTGCAAATAAGCAGTAGGCATATTGAACTAAACGGATGGACATCGGGCAATGAAGGCTGTGACCTCAAAGGTTTACCATTCAGACACAACAAAGTTATGGTCATTTCCTTAATATGTATTTAACTTTGCCCTATAGAAAATGTTATTGCCTAGAGTTCCAGGTTCAAAGATGCTTGTCCTGAGCTGCAGTTACAGGTTGGGAAATATGAACTTTGCAAAAATGGTGAAGAAACTTTCCCCAACTATTCTTAAATTCAACCGTTCCACCTCTATCCAGTTCTCTAGTGCGTCTGTTCTTCCACTGCACTGAGTTTTAAAGACTTGTGCTCCCTGCACCGCTTAACATGTTCCACCTTAAGATTTTAGGATAGCTTAAAATATTATAGTGTATTAAGGATTTATGGCTCCTTGAAAGCTTCTAGTAGTGAAATAGTTTTTCTATTCCTCAAATTTCTCTTTTTTCTCCCAACAGCATCTTTTTCTTTTAGAAATCCCTACGAAATGCGTTCCAAACAGCTGTGTTAATGCACCGTTAAAGGTAGTATGTTTAAAAGACAAACTAGTCCGGGGTTGCACAACTTTATGAGCCAGTTCGGACTTTTAAACAGATGCAGTCCCAATAGTCTCAATGTGCAGACTTGACTTCAATAGTAACGGTTGTGTTCTCAGCATTTTAAAAAAACCAACCTGCTCTGGCAGGAGCCAAAGTTTGAAAGTCTTGGAGTGTGTAGTCAAAGCCCTGGACAAGCATTTACTAACTGATCCATACAAAGTCTCCATATGGTAGATGCCTTGGGGAAGTATAAATTGAATCCAGTTTACAGATGGAGAAACCAAGACATAAAAAGTGAAATTATTTGCAAGCCAGTGGGAGAGTCAGATTTAGAACCCTCATCTCATTTCTTCAGGCTTTTCCATTGAAATGTCAAGTAATAGCTCAAGTTAAATGAGAGCCTCACTGCAGTAGGGTAGAGTGTCTGCGACCCCTATGGCTCTTGAGGGAACTAGCACCAACAGTGGAAAGAAGGTGCTACTGGAGGCACAGGCTCTGAAAGGAAACAGGATAATGCCCGATTGCCTCCCACCTGGGTTTGGACATGATTGAGCCAGCCTGAAGCCTGAGCTGAGAGCTCAGTGGGAGAGATCTGTTGAGCTGAGAGCTCAGTGAAAGACTTGGAGAATGCAGACTGTATGATCTCTGGCCAGGAGAGCCAGCTCCGAGGGTGGTGTCTGAGGTAAAAGCGTAGCTGGCTACAGGAGAGACTGTGCCTGGCCAGCAGAGCTATAATGTGATGGGACAGTGTATATTGGAGGAAATAGACTTGAGTAGAAATTCCCCACACAGCAAGACATTGGGGCCTGGATCCTGCCACTACTTACCCTTGGTACCCCTGACCCTGCTACACTCATGCTTTGCAAACATTATCTGCTTAACTTCAGTCTTGAACAATAAGGGTGCAATCCAACTCTTATTGAAGTCAATGGCAAAACTCGGTTTGACTTCAATGGGAGGTGGATTGCACCCTTAGGTACAGCCACACAAGATGCCTACTGCAATTTGGGCAGCCTTACCCCATATCGGAAACATTGCAAGACCTAGCTGTTCCATCAGGCGTTTGGCGGGGGGAAGAGGGGCAGGAGGTTGTTTTCTCTGCTTCCTCCTTTTTATGATGTGTTTTAATTGTTTTCTATTGTTGTAAGCCACTCAGAGCTACCTGTGGCAGGAGGGGCAGGGTAATAAGTTTTAATAATAATTCATAGTAATAATAAATATTGATCACTGTTGCCATGTGAAAAAAGGCTAGGGAGATAGCATATAGTATCCTTACCCAAAGTGGGTTAAGGCTGCTCAATACACAGTAGCACGCCACTACTAATGGCCCTGGTCTGCCCTGCAGCAAGGTCCACCGTGGGGCTTTGAGCATCAGGTGCAGTCTCCATTCATGCGTGGCCTTGTCATGGTTGGCGATGGGATAGTGAGCAGGCCAGGGAAGGGTATATGGGGCAGGGCTTATAGCCAATGCCTTGGTCGGTCCTGTGACCTCTGACAGTGGCCCGGCCACACAGCTTCCCTGCTGAAGGCAGACTGTCTACTCTACTCTCCGCGCTGGCCCCTCAGTTTGGCGGCTGTGATTGCACGCCTGAGGGGGTGGGGAGGTGGGGGAATCAGCCCACCCCAGCTGTGTGGCTGCACCCTTATGGCAGGTGCAGTGAGTGGAAAGTCCGCCAGCAGTCAGGTGCACACATGCGCAATGCACACGCAGCAAATTGTGCGGGGAAACAGCGTGCCCTCTGATATGACCCCCTGAGCCCACACATCCCGCAGCCCAGGGAATGGAGCAGCCTGCAGGGTGTGTGGGTTGGGGAGGGGGAGGTCACATCGGATGGGGTGCAGTGTTTTTCCCCACAGCTTGCTGCGTGTGGGCCTGAGTGCATGCTGCCCTGTTCTGTTGTGTGCCTGCCACCGGCATAATCCGGTAGTAGGATTGCACCCTCAGTCTCCAATTTATACTAAAATAAGAGCGTGTCTGAAAAGGGGAGAGAAAGTGAATTTGAATTTGGCATTTCAGTGTGCCAATTTACTGAATCTTAATTTCCCTTGCAAAATATAAAATGCCATGATGTTGGCAGGGATTGGCAAAATATTCCTTTGGCACTAATCAAGTAAGCTGGCTCCTCCAACAAGTAGAGTATTTTCTTGTGTGTAAAATGCTGGGTGAAACTGTGATATCTCAAAACTACAATTCAGGGTCATCATGGTTTGTGGATTTACTGACCAAGTCTGAGCCACACTTCGTTGGCTGCCTCTCATTTAAATGTTCTCATTCTTTTCTGTGGGTAGTGAGTGTGGAATGGGATCATTTGGAATAATGGGAAACTCCGATACTTATCTGAAACTAAACTAGGAAATTTGAGGGATTGAGCAGTAGCTTTAAAACACAAACAAAAGGAAGTACCTTTTCACACAACATACAGTTAAACTGTGGAACTCATTGCCACATGTTGTGATGTCATGAAGGCCAATATGCATCAGGGTAGACGGGGCCTGGGGTAAGTCCTGCAGGATGCTGTCTACAGGGTCAGTCTCATAGGGGAATCTTTGCCCAACTGACTTTATTTATAAGATGCAGTCCTTCACCATATGCTTCTTATATATAACGTCCATGTCAGACATAGTCCCATCACTGTACAGACTTGCTATACAGAGTCCAGACCTGGAGGTGTAGGGCTTCTCATCTTAAGTCCCTCTCGCCGGGCACAGTTCCTTCTCAGACCAGAGACGAGCCTCTCGCAGTCTCAGCAGACAGTCTGCTTACTTGCTCTGCAGGCCAGGCACAAACTCCTCCTGCAGCCTGCCAAACCCTGAAGTTCAGACAACACCCTCTGAGCCAGAGCCCCACTCACAAGGCTCCTGTTTTCCCAAGCTTTCCAGTCTCTCTTCTCTGAGCCTTCCTCAGGTTTTTGGTCTTTGTGTTGGCTCAGCCACACCCAGGCCCAGGTTTGAGGCATAAAGTGCTGTCCTGCATTCTACGTAGTACCCAAGCTGCAGATAGTGCCAGCAGTACCCCTGTAGGTGCTACGCCCCTTAAAGGGCCAGAAAACCTGCAGGCACTCTGCCCCTGCTACACAATAGTATAAACTGGATTAAATAGCATAGGCCTTTAATACAAGGATGGTGTGTGTGTTTTTTGGCACAGTGGGTGGAGGGGTATGTGTGTGTGGACACACACCCACCTCCACCCATGGAACCGCCTCTGTTTTACTGGAGGGCTCCATGGGTGGAGATGGGTGTGCGGTGGGAGTACGCACACACAAACACCCACCGCCTGTGACGTTTACACCGGCGCACACCCAGTGTGCACCCATCCCCCCCCCCACTGCCAGCTGTGTACACGGACTGCCTCCCCCATTGCACACCCATCCGAACACCAAGCAGCAGCGGTGGGTGGGGGGTGGAGGGGTACGTCTATGTAAAAATGACCATAGATTGGATTTTTTTAAAAAAAAAATTGAATAAGTTCCTAAAGTATATTGATCCATAAATAACTATTAAAGATCTGACTGGAAATGAACAACAGGGAATAGATCACTCAGTTATGACTGGTTGGTGCACTTCCCTAAAGCAACTGAAGATGGCCCTGGTCAGAAAAAGGATGCTGGTATAGATGGACCCATTATGGCAGTCGGTTGAACAGTCTACACTGCTACAGCAGATATGTAGCTGGATTCTGTCTCTTTTACACATTAGAGGGAACAGTGCCAAAATTAAAGGGGCGGGAATCATCTCGTTCCAAAGCTAAAGGGTGGGAATGCCCTCTCAATAATTCCCACTCTTTTTTCTTCCATGATTGTTACTAATGATAGTACTAATAAGTTGGGTTACTGCTAACCTCATTAATATGCAAGATTATTATTTTGTGTAAGTATATGATACAGTGATGCATTCAGAACATTGAACCCTAAGGGTAACTGAGACAGGGTACGGTTCCCGGGGTGAGTCCATGCAGGAGCAGACACTGCTTAGGCATTTACTCTGGGGAATCAGTTAAGCAAACACTGTCTCTTTAAGGGAGCAGTTCATAAGGAGTCACTCTAGTGAATTAGCTCATTGTGTCCTTTTATTTACACAGTTTCATCTCAATCTCCACCATGCAGAGTCTCTGGCCAGGCACCCAGCCTCTGGCCTTTACAACTCTTTACATTAGTCTCCACAGGATACAGTCTCTTTCTAATACCAGGAAACTGCCATCCAGAAGCCCCAGTCCTACCTATAGGCCAGCTAGGAACTCCAATATGTCCAGCTCTTTTTGGTTATCCCTCAGCACTCTATCGTTCAGCTGTTTCATTTAATTTATATCCCACACTCTCCCGCCTATTCCCAGAACTCACCAGCTTCAGAACCATACTCTCAGGGAGCTGCCTCCTTCACCAGAGTCAGCCACAGACTGAGCCTCCTCTGGGTTCTACCTTCCTTTATATCCCAGAGTGGGAGTGGCCAGCCCTTCAGTCTGCCAGCTCTTAAAGGGCCAGTATCTTCCCACTCCCAACTCTATTCCCATTTCATTGTTTATCCAGTCTCACAGGGCTGGCTCTGCCAAGCTCTTACCCAATTGCTCGTAACTTTCAGTGATTGAAACCCAACCTGCACAGTCCTCAGGCTGGCACTCCCAGCTCTCTTACATGGGCAGTGGCGTTCCCAGGCTGCACTCTGCCATGGTAATATTGGACCACACAATTTGCCAAAATATTAAACCAAATGCAGTTTATAGAAGGGTCAGCTGAAATAAAATTATTATTATTTATTTTACATATTTAATACCCCGCCCCTCCTGCCTCAGGCAGCTTGGAGCGGCTTACATATTCAACATATAGACAATATAAAACAAAACAATACAAATCTAAAAATCCATTCCACTGAATGCATAAAACTATAAGCCCACCTCATCAACCCCCCTACCCGTCCCCTCCACCAAATGCCTGATGGGAACATCCAGATCTTACATTGTTGCTGGAAGGTAAGCAAATCCAAGCAGAGGCGAATCTCCACTGTAAGGTAGTTCCACCTCAGCAGCTGCTCCGCTGCTAACGTCCTCCTCATAGTGGCTACCCGATGAAAGTACAGGACCTTCTGGAGGGCATCCACAGACAACCGCAGGGGCCACCCTGGAGAATGAAGGACAAGGTGGTCCCTCAGGTAGGTAGGACCCAGTCTGTATAGGGCTTTATAGGTCTCAACATCAGCACTTTGATTCGAGCCCAGAAGACTATAGGCAGCCAGTGCATTGCACAAAGAACTGGAGTAATGTGCTCACAATGACCCGTCCCTATAAGCAGACGGGCCACCGCATTCTGCACTAGCTGCAGCCTCTGGACCATCATCATGGGCAGCCCCACATAGGGCACATTGCAGTAGTCCAATCTCGAGGTAACAAACGCATGTGTAATGGTGGCACGGTCCTAATCCAAAATATATGGCCAGAGCAGTCTCATCACATGTAATTGGCAAAAGGCACTGCTAGCCACAGCCGCCACCCGGACATCCAGGAGCATCCCAAAGCTCCAAACCTGAGAGACCAAGGAAGGGTGAGTACTATCAACGATGGGCATCCCACTCTCGCCCAGATCACTGACCCTGACAACGAGCATCACTTCCCTCTTATCAGGATTCCGCTTCAGTCGACTCAGTCTCATTCAGCCGTCCAGAGCTGCCAGACATCGGGAAAACACGGAGACTGCTGGGCCTGGGCCAAATGAAAAAGAAGTAAAGCTGGGTGTGATCAGCATATTGATGACACCGCACCCCAAACCTGTGCACGACCTCCTCCAGCAGCTGCATGTACACACTGAACAAGAGGGGGGACAGAACCCCCCACATAGGAGGCCCCTGGGGGATGATGAACAGTTCTCCAGTACCACCTGTTAAGACCTTCCGGCTAGGAAGGAACAGAACCATTGAAGAATGGTCCCGTCCACCCCATCTAGGTCCTTCAGGCGAGTCACCTGACCAACACCTCATCATGATCAACTGTGTCAAAAGCAGCCAACAGGTCAGTTGACTCATGACTGTACCCCTCCCCCCCCAGGGTAAAATAAGTAGTTAGGTGAGGGTATTGCTGATTATTTATACCTTAGCTAAACAATGATGGCTAGAGAAAGGACTCATGATATTGTAATACCACAATTATCTGTAGGAGAAGTTATCCAGTAGGTTATAACTAGGAATAATTGAGGGTAAAGGAAAAATTAAATTGAATGTTAGAGATGGCTACCGTGAAATGTATCGGATGGTAAAATGATTGGGTTGGGGCACTAGCACAAAGTACATTTCCTGCTAAATGGAATGACACTAGCACATTGATCATCGCTATAATGTCAGTATGTGTCAAGGGTTACTAGGAAAACAATTTCCCAAACTGCCATTCCCAAACTAGAGGTGGCAGCATCTGAAATGAGGGGATAATCTCAACTGATACTTTATACACTTTACATGCCTTTGCCAAACTCTTGGGTCACAGAATTATATCAATCAATCAATTCAATTTATTTGCGTAGCCAGTGGCCATTGCAACACATAAAGTACACACAACTTGTTACATACATATAACACAAGCTATACACATTTTAAAAGAAAAACACTGCTCAGTAACCACTCGAGACTAAACAAGGCTCAAAGTTAAAGGTGGATTGGTTAAATTTAGTTGCCTTCATTATTTGTTTTAAAACCCCAAAACTCCTCCCTTCTTTTAAATGCATAGATCAGAAACCNGTCTCCACAGGATACAGTCTCTTTCTAATACCAGGAAACTGCCATCCAGAAGCCCCAGTCCTACCTATAGGCCAGCTAGGAACTCCAATATGTCCAGCTCTTTTTGGTTATCCCTCAGCACTCTATCGTTCAGCTGTTTCATTTAATTTATATCCCACACTCTCCCGCCTATTCCCAGAACTCACCAGCTTCAGAACCATACTCTCAGGGAGCTGCCTCCTTCACCAGAGTCAGCCACAGACTGAGCCTCCTCTGGGTTCTACCTTCCTTTATATCCCAGAGTGGGAGTGGCCAGCCCTTCAGTCTGCCAGCTCTTAAAGGGCCAGTATCTTCCCACTCCCAACTCTATTCCCATTTCATTGTTTATCCAGTCTCACAGGGCTGGCTCTGCCAAGCTCTTACCCAATTGCTCGTAACTTTCAGTGATTGAAACCCAACCTGCACAGTCCTCAGGCTGGCACTCCCAGCTCTCTTACATGGGCAGTGGCGTTCCCAGGCTGCACTCTGCCATGGTAATATTGGACCACACAATTTGCCAAAATATTAAACCAAATGCAGTTTATAGAAGGGTCAGCTGAAATAAAATTATTATTATTTATTTTACATATTTAATACCCCACCCCTCCTGCCTCAGGCAGCTTGGAGCGGCTTACATATTCAACATATAGACAATATAAAACAAAACAATACAAATCTAAAAATCCATTCCACTGAACGCATAAAACTATAAGCCCACCTCATCAACCCCCCTACCCGTCCCCTCCACCAAATGCCTGATGGGAACATCCAGATCTTACATTGTTGCTGGAAGGTAAGCAAATCCAAGCAGAGGCGAATCTCCACTGTAAGGTAGTTCCACCTCAGCAGCTGCTCCGCTGCTAACGTCCTCCTCATAGTGGCTACCCGATGAAAGTACAGGACCTTCTGGAGGGCATCCACAGACAACCGCAGGGGCCACCCTGGAGAATGAAGGACAAGGTGGTCCCTCAGGTAGGTAGGACCCAGTCTGTATAGGGCTTTATAGGTCTCAACATCAGCACTTTGATTCGAGCCCAGAAGACTATAGGCAGCCAGTGCATTGCACAAAGAACTGGAGTAATGTGCTCACAATGACCCGTCCCTATAAGCAGACGGGCCACCGCATTCTGCACTAGCTGCAGCCTCTGGACCATCATCATGGGCAGCCCCACATAGGGCACATTGCAGTAGTCCAATCTCGAGGTAACAAACGCATGTGTAATGGTGGCACGGTCCTAATCCAAAATATATGGCCAGAGCAGTCTCATCACATGTAATTGGCAAAAGGCACTGCTAGCCACAGCCGCCACCCGGACATCCAGGAGCATCCCAAAGCTCCAAACCTGAGAGACCAAGGAAGGGTGAGTACTATCAACGATGGGCATCCCACTCTCGCCCAGATCACTGACCCTGACAACGAGCATCACTTCCCTCTTATCAGGATTCCGCTTCAGTCGACTCAGTCTCATTCAGCCGTCCAGAGCTGCCAGACATCGGGAAAACACGGAGACTGCTGGGCCTGGGCCAAATGAAAAAGAAGTAAAGCTGGGTGTGATCAGCATATTGATGACACCGCACCCCAAACCTGTGCACGACCTCCTCCAGCAGCTGCATGTACACACTGAACAAGAGGGGGGACAGAACCCCCCACATAGGAGGCCCCTGGGGGATGATGAACAGTTCTCCAGTACCACCTGTTAAGACCTTCCGGCTAGGAAGGAACAGAACCATTGAAGAATGGTCCCGTCCACCCCATCTAGGTCCTTCAGGCGAGTCACCTGACCAACACCTCATCATGATCAACTGTGTCAAAAGCAGCCAACAGGTCAGTTGACTCATGACTGTACCCCTCCCCCCCCAGGGTAAAATAAGTAGTTAGGTGAGGGTATTGCTGATTATTTATACCTTAGCTAAACAATGATGGCTAGAGAAAGGACTCATGATATTGTAATACCACAATTATCTGTAGGAGAAGTTATCCAGTAGGTTATAACTAGGAATAATTGAGGGTAAAGGAAAAATTAAATTGAATGTTAGAGATGGCTACCGTGAAATGTATCGGATGGTAAAATGATTGGGTTGGGGCACTAGCACAAAGTACATTTCCTGCTAAATGGAATGACACTAGCACATTGATAATCGCTATAATGTCAGTATGTGTCAAGGGTTACTAGGAAAACAATTTCCCAAACTGCCATTCCCAAACTAGAGGTGGCAGCATCTGAAATGAGGGGATAATCTCAACTGATACTTTATACACTTTACATGCCTTTGCCAAACTCTTGGGTCACAGAATTATATCAATCAATCAATTCAATTTATTTGCGTAGCCAGTGGCCATTGCAACACATAAAGTACACACAACTTGTTACATACATATAACACAAGCTATACACATTTTAAAAGAAAAACACTGCTCAGTAACCACTCGAGACTAAACAAGGCTCAAAGTTAA
>QEPC01000729.1:1677039-1693318 GCA_003113815.1 Sphenodon punctatus
GTTAACAATGGCTGTCAATAAAGATACCATGGCACCACTTCAGAGCTTGCCTTCAACCACCAAGATGAGCACGGGTCAGAGGCACACGTGGTGGGTCTCAATAATCCCAAAAGTGCATGGACTTCCTTGTCAGCCACATCGAGGTTAACCAGGGGAACACAGTCCGTAGGGACTCCACAGTTCTCCACATTGAAAGCCCCAAAGAGTCCCATCCAGAGTTTCTCTATCTTCTCTGCAAAAAACGTTAAAAAATTCCTCACGGTGCTCGGTTGAAGAAATTGTAGATGGATTGAGACAGTCTGGATTCACCAGGCCATGCACCATCCAAAACAGTTGCATCGATCTGTTCCCTACAGCATCTATGCCTGAAGACAAGTACAAGCACTTGGCCTCAGTAATACCCTTCTAATCTGTACACCTGCATAAACTTTGTACAGATGAAAATTGGCCTCCAGGAAGCTCCTCAATCATCTCCTCACCAATCTACACCCCAGCCTGACAGCCTCTCTAACACTGCTTTTAGACGAGGTCGCTGAAGGCGCCTCCGGAGCTGCGCGTTAAAGAGAAGCCACGCCACGCTGCCGGAAGGGACGTCCTCCCCGTTGCCGGCAACAGCGGTGGCTGGAGACGCGGCACTTTGAAGAGGCATGCTATGGAGACCTGAACATTGAGGTCTCTAGAACGTGCCTCTGCAAAGCGCTGCGTCTCCAGCCACCGCTGGCAACAGGGAGCACATCACTTCCGGCAGCGTGGCACGCCTTCTCTTTTAACGCGTGGCTTCGGAGGGCCCTCGTCTAAAAGCGGTGTCAGTCTGCCAGATCACTGTTATACCACAGCTGTCGATGGACTGTTGGGACAACTAGGGTCTGACAAGGAGCCAGGGAATCGAGGACCCCCATTAACAGCTCAAAATAGATGTCAGTGAGCCTGTCAACCTCCTGGTTGGAAGGGGCAGATGTATTAACTCCAGCACTAATAATGAAGTTGCTGAAATCCACTGGATTCAGCAATCTCCGTGTCTGTGCAACAATCAATCGGCTATGGTGCTGTCAGTCAGTTAGGGCGGCAGCCACACTAAAACACTGTTGAACATCAAAAGTTTAATAGTCACATTTTCCCTTTTTTAAGTGATGAGTCAGTGTGTGTATCCATCAAACATTCCCATGTTAGAAGGGGGCCCATATGACCAACTCATGCAGGGCCCAACTTTCCTAGATCCAGTACTGCTTCAGTGGGAGGAGACGACGCATGTGTTTAAATGTAGGCATGAACTAAAGTTTTGTGGAATCAGCGACTATGTTCTGTGCCTTGCAGGACCAAGTAGTAGCTCTTTCTTGCAGCATTTCCTAAACAAAGAGTATCGTATCCTCAACAGCCCTTTCCTGTAGATGGTGCTTTTCTGCTTCTTAAAAAGAGGTAAATCCATCCCTTTAAAAAAAGGCTTTTAAAAAAAAAAAAAAAAAAAAAAAAAAAAGGTATTGGCAGCTCAGTGTGGGGAAGTGCATTTGAGCTATTTTAACTTGCACTGTGCCTGTTCTTTGGATAATCAAACGGCTTTCTTTCTCAGGATTACCAGTCCACACTTGCCAACCTTTCCTGTCTCGGCTAGGAGGCCTCTGGTTTGGGAACTCCCTCCCAGCCTGTATACTTTGGCAAACTTCCTGGTTTTCTTGGAGCGTTTTATGGGCTCAATAAGTGAAATGAGGCAGGCACTGAAGACCTCAAGTAGACAGTATATTTTTAAAACAGCTGGGACTCATATCTGAGATTGCACCAGGACACATTCCAAAACACTGTTAAAAAGGTTCATCCACACGTGAAAGGGAGAAGTGCCAGATAGAGACCCTATCCAAAGGGCAAAGCACCCCTTCATTGCCTTTCAGAAGGGCCTTCTAGCATTTGATAGAAAATTATCAGAATTGTTTCTGCTGTAAAACTCTTTCAAATGACTTCAAAGATACTGTTCAGCTGTTAAAAAACAAACTATCTGCTGAAAATTCCTAAGTCACGTAGGCACTTTTGACAATGTTACCCTAGATGCCTGTTTATTAAGTTCTGTATGTTTTGGAGTAATTTCAACAAGTGTCAATTAGATTTCTATAGAAACTCATTGGTTTCACCCTTATTAAATCATAAATATGTATAAGAATCATTGGAAACATTTTGTAGATGTCCTGCTACCCCATACACCCAGTTGTATTCTAGGGCTGCTGGATGGATAAAGAGGAATTCCTGGTCACAAGGAGAATGGGACATGGAATGCAATTTTTCTTTTAGGATGTAGTAGAATAGGGGATGCATTTCAAAAGCTTTTGTAAATGTTTTGGGGGAGGCTTAGAACAAAAATCAATATTTTTACTTGTAAAAAGAAGATTTCAATGAGGAGCAAGTCGTATTAAAAAAAGATAACTATAAGAACAGAACTACCACCTTCCCATTTTGATATACCAGGGACAGCCTCTGACCCAAGATGTCCAAACAACAAATGTTGAACTGTAAAGAAGTCCTCAAACAACATCAGTACCATACTCCTAAAAAAATTCCCCACAAATAATCACAGGCTAACCACCTAATGGTCTTGAACTCCTGTACTTTACTTATATCCATAAAGTAGGTCCTTCCAGACACTAGACAAAGAATACAAGTCCTTTGCTGTCCAGGCCAATCATAAATGTCTTGGCAATCCTACATTCTGCTGGACACTAAAAATTAGTTTGGAGACGTTAAACTTAAGACTGCAATATACCATATCACCAGGCCCTGACTATGACAGGTTACAGCATGCTAGAGATTCATAAAGTATGCAGTATGAGAGCATCTGCAACAGACATCCGGTAAAACCTACCTTTTCAGTGTTTGAGGAAAGGGAGGAAAATCTCTTCCGCTTTTTTTCTCCCCTGCCAGCACACAAGTAACTCAAAATGGCTGAAGAGGTGCAAATAAGTAATGTGCAGTTTTGAAATAAATAAGTACTGTGTGCCAGAGATATTGTTCCTGCTATAAAACTAGTAAAACCCCAAAGTAATACCCCCCTCCCCCCAATTAGCTGGGAACAAAACCAGACAGAATTCACTCTTTTCTTCATCCCACACCCACATGCAGTGGAGTATGCTTAATTTACATCTCCTTAAATTTGAAGTCAAATTTCTCCAGACATGTAAAGAAGTTGGACTTGTCACAAATTCTGATTTAAACAGACCTTAAAGCACGGGTGGAGAGCCTCGGACCCAGGGACCAAATGAGGTCTGCAGTTCATTTGTATTTGGCCTCTTTCCAGTTCCTGGATCTGGCCCCTGGTTTGGATCCAGTTCCTACCCCCAAGCACTGGATGTCTGAGCTCAGGGTAAGTGAGCCGTGACAAGGGCAGGCACACAAGGGAGACACACATAGATCCAGGATTTGGACCCTCCTCTTCCAGAGGACACCCCCTTAAAACACCCCTGCCCTGCCCTCAACTTCTATGAAACTAGTACTAATTTGCAAAGTGGCTCTGGAGAGGGAAAAGATTCCACCACCCCCCGACTCCCCACCAGCTTTAAGAATAGATTGCACCAAGTTTCTCTGTCTTCAGTCAGCTTCCCACGCCTCAGACTCAAAGCGTCAGAGCAGATAGCAGGGCAGAGCTCTGGGTGTGTATGTGAATATATAATCCTGTCAGTTCTGACTGGGAGTCTTGAGTGGCTGGAGACAAGGAAGCCTGGTGCTCTCTATCTCTCTGCAGCCTGCCTGAGGCCGCTCAGCGCTTTTAGACAAGCGTCCAACTCTAGCAGGTTGAAAAACATGCTTTGAAAAAAGTTGCGTGGGGGGCTTTTCGACGAGCCAGAAGTTGTTGGCCGTCATTGGAATTGGTGCTTGCACAAAGCACATTTGAAAGACCTCGATAGCAAGGTCTTTCAAATGTGCTTTTAAGAATACGCAAGTGCCAATTCCAATGCAGCTCGTCTAACCCCCTCCCTGCGTGACTTTTTTCAAAGTGTGTTTTTCAATGCGCAGGAGCTAAACGTGGTTGGATATGACAAAATTTCACACACAAAGGCCCTTTTCACACAGACATCAAACACTGATAAAATGGGTGTTGCATTTTATTATACATGTTTCAGGGCACCCATAGAGCACACCTGCAGCCCTGCAATATGTATAATAAAATGTAACACCCATTTTAATCAGTGCTAGAGTGTCTGTGTGAGGAGGGCCATACGCAAACACACAGCCAATCAGGACCATGCGTGTCAGTGTGAGTCTGCATGTTTGGCAAGGTAGAGACGAGAGAACTGATGTTCCCTAATGCCCATCTCCAGCCTGCCAGACAGGGGGTGAGGCTGGCACGCATTGCAAGCAGCAGTAGCTGGATCCCCGTGCAGCCTCAGGGTGAGCAATCGCCACTGCCACACTGCAGGGCCAGTGTGGGGAGGTAGCCAGACAGTTGTGGGGAAGCTGGGCAGGCTGTGGCACCAGCTACGCAAGCAGGTGCCTGGCCCTGCCCTGCCTCCCTCTCCCAGCCTGATCTAAGTCATGACGTGACCGCATGCAAGGGGTGCTAGTGCCATCACTCACCATGCTGTCATGGAGCTCACTGTGCGGTGGGGCCAAAGGGGCCCGACCATGCGGGCTGCCCCATCCTGGGCAGTCTTATCCCATATGGGGTAAGGCTGCTCTGTGACACATCCTCAGAATTTTTCCAAAGATGTGTTGTGTAGCAGTCAGCTGCAGGGAGAACATCTGGTGGGTGTTGGCCACATGATGCACTACATTGTGTGGCCTGGCTGCCCAGGGGAGGTAATGCTATCCAAGGTGTGGTAGCCTCCCCTCCCTGGAGGAGATAATGGTCCATCCATGACAAGGGCATAACCCATGAAGACTCACCCTGACTGGGTATATGCTACAGTATTTTAACCATGTGCTTGGCAGGTCCTTGAAAGGTCTTGATATTTTGGTGTGTATACTCTACACACCGTAAAAATCTGAGTTATCAGGGTTCAGAATTGAGCTTATCCAAATCAAGAAGCATTAGATCTCCATAGACGTGGAGCTGGGGGAAAAAGTTAATTAATTTGATTTAGCCAGAAATTCATCTCATGCAAGTTCTACTTAAGTGCATTCCACGGCAGTCTGGTTTGGAGTTGGGTACACAGATACACTGATTCTGGTTTTGGTCGATTCTGAATTCTCTACCCTCAATGGGGAAAAGGCAGCAGACAGGGGTCACTGTCTACCCTTAATGAAATGCAATAAATCAGTAAATTAATGTAGTTTTAAGAGTGATGTCAACTATTTGTACAATCAATCCCCTTTACAACCAAGCTGAATCAATTATGCCAGTGACTAGTTGGCTTGAAAACTTGTTTCAAGCTCTTTTGGTTGTGAGAAATGAATGCTCATCTATGGACAGGAAAAAAATATAATCACGATAAGCAGGATCAAGAGAACAATCCCACAGGCCACAGCAACATTCGAAGATCATGCAATTAAAATTACTGATGATTATTGTGTGACATTTCTAAAGTACACATCATTGTGTGGGTTCCAGCTGCAAACTATTTAACCAGGATATTCACTTAATTAAAATTGGTGATATTTTAGGTAAAAACAGATGCAACAGCGGCCTGCTTTGGCCCACTGTGGCCTGTGACCCACCGGCATGTCTGTTTACACACCACCAGATGTTAGCTCAGGACTACCCTGCAGCAGGTAGGTGGATAGTCCAGGCTGAGTCCTTAGAAAATCTCCGAGGACGCAGTCCGGGCTAAGGGCCACTAATGCGGCCAACATGGGCTAACGTGTGTTCAGCCCTGCCATACCTACCACAGGGCAGGGGCTGTCAAGGCCGAATGCCATGGATGATCATCATGACTGTGTCATGGGGGGGGGGGTTCGGGAGGCTGGGAGCAGGGGGGCTTCCCACCCGTTTCTTTAACTCCCCACTCTGCCCAAGCCATGCAGGCAGTAGGATGGCCCTCCAGGCATGGGCGCGCTTGTTTGGTGCCCCTTCCCAGCCCAGGGCATGTCGGCTGCAGTTTCCTTCCATGCAGTGCCACCTGCATGTCTGTTTTTACCATATGTTATAAATGGATCAAAACACTCTAGGGCAATGGTTCCTGAACTCTGGCCCACAGCTGGTCCTTGGAGCTGGATGTGGCTAAAGCAAAGTGGAGTTAAGTGCCCATTCGCACAACAGGGTACTGTTGTGTGACTGGAAGAAGCAGAGAAGGACCATAATGAGTGTGTGCCTAGCCAGGGCCACTTCTGGCAAGTGCTTGGTAGTCTGCGAGATATTTTGATGATTTTGATTTTTGGTCCAAGGGTCCAAAAACTTTGAAAACCTTTGATCTAAGGCTCGCACTTGTGAGATACATACCTGTGGCTCCTGGAAGGAGTTAGGAATTGGCTGCTTGTCCTGGGATACTAGGTTAACAACTGAACATCCTCTCCTCTGCTACTGAAATACTCCATCTTCTAAGCTGTACTCTAGCATTCAGCCTTGACTTTTTATTGTTGTGTGTGTTGTATTTCAAACATGCCAGGGACCAAAAAGTTTGTCATCTCAAAGCTTGTTGTCCAAGGCATTTTTAAACAGAGACTGCTTTCAGACGCTACAGGAGGAGTGGGGAACTTTTGCAATCACCATAGCAGCTCTCTAATTGCAAGAATTAAAGCTCGTCAGAATGCACTAATCCCTTTTAGCACGTGAAAACACCTGCTCTTGTAAAAACTACATTCAGGGACCCAGTCGTGCATGGGTGTTCTCGCACCCTAAAAGGAGATTAGGGCATTCCGATAGGCGCTAATCTTCACATTTAGAGAGTGTCATGGCAGCAATCACGAAGGTTCTTACCCCTCCCCTGTAGGGTCAGAAAGCAGCCTGTGTTTTCCTCATATCTTGTAGTCTGGTCACTCTTCAGCATTCCAGTTCTCATAATTTCATGTGAACAGAACAACAAGAAGTCATGATGGAGAGCGGTGTATCCATAAAAGGCTGCAATCCTCAAACTCCTTATTCGGACGTAGTCTCATGAAGGTTAACGGGACTATGCTGGCGTATGTGGTTTGAAGATTGCAGCTCTGTGATGCTATGCACAATAACTTTTTAATTGTATAAAATGTAGCTTTCCTTCTCTGGTTAATTACTAGCTATTCCCCAAAGGCATCATTAGCAGCATTATTCATCAGCATTCTTTTCATCTGGGAGTTGCATGTCACAATTATCCCTTGCAGTTTACATAGAGAGGGGAGCCCTTAAAAATAATAATAATAATAAAAAAAAAGATGTAAGAAGTGTGGTAAACACAGATGTGCACTTTGTCTATTACAGAGTTGCCAGATTTAACTTCAAATATGTAGAAGAGGATTAGGCTGCCAAAGCACTGCGTAGCGGCATACGGCAATTCCTTTATTGTCTCACATAGTGTTCGGTAACTGAATACCTCAGGTGCTGCAGAGCAATTGGTTAAAAACATAGGGTGAGAACAGACATGCACGTAACTATTTTTCGCATGTTGTGGGGCTGCAAAGGGCACCAATACAGCCCTGCAACAGGCATAAGACATGTTAAAGCAGCGTTAAAGTGGATTTACATGCAGGCCTGTTTTTATCCATGCACACCTCCGCACTGACACAAAAAGACCTACCCTGCATATGCAGCCATCCAGGCACTTACAGACAACCAGAACAAAAAGCATCATGAAATGCAAATAGCTGTGGGTTGTTTTTTTGGGGGGGGGTAGAAGGATGTTAACCCCAATGCCTGAACGAACAAGAGAGATTCCTTATATCTTGATCTACTCCTTCAAGCCATGCTCTGAGTCAGTCAATCAGGGCAAGCAAGTTTCAAAGCCATCGTCTGATGAGCTGAGAATGCCATTGTGACAGTGCGGGGACTGCTTGTGCTACATATTGTCAGGATCGGGGCCCAAACCACAGAGTCTCAGGGGAATTAGCATAATTTAGTCAGTTTATTTATACAGTTATAGTCCATACTCCATCTTCACCATATACCAGTCTCTATTACGTATCATCAACCCCAAGCCTGGCCAGGCAGCAATCCTCTGGCAGGCTTCTTACACAACTCTCTTCTGGGAGTCTGTCAGATCAGCCTTCTATGGTCTCTTTCAACTCCGGTAGCAGAGATGTGTCTCCTTCCATCTCCAAACAGCAACGGCCTCCTCTTGTGGTTCTTCCTCTATTTAATTATACACCCAGGAGTGGGCATGGCTTCAACGCACTGCCGACGATGGGGAGCATGGAAACACTCCCTGCACCGACTTTTCTCTCAACCCAGGAGGCGTTTTTCAGCGCCTCGTATAAAAGTGACCTAAAGGATGAGGCGAACACAGGGGACAGACACAAACATATTCCCATTTTACAGATGGGGAACTGCGGCTGAGAGGTCGCGACTTGCCCAAGGCCACCCAGTGAGTTCATGGCTCGGACAGCATGATGGATTGGATAACTACACTGGTCTTCTTCACACAGGAAAGGCTACAGTCTTTAAAGATGGAAAGAGACCCCAGGAGCCCACTGCCTGCCTTTTTAATATCTGGAAGCAGCAAAATGATTCTAAAGAGCTCTGAAGTGACCTGAAGTTGGTCTTGCGGTGAGAATAAGAGGTGTGCATTTTTTCACTGCTTGTATTCATTTAGATTTTCCTATTTGTTGATGTATGCAAAGTACATTCATTAAAAAAAAGTTTCAATAGCCATAAAAAGATTCTCCTGATCCCTCCTCAAAATTCATCCTGGTTTTAATATGGCACTGATAATTGTGGCTCCTGGGTGTGTCTACAGCCACTCCTATTCCATTCAACCACCCGGTCAAGGAAATTATGGTGAAATATATATATATTCCCCTTGCACGTTTAACAGATTAGCATGAATAGGGGTATGACTGGTAGTTTTACTACATATTACATCTCCTTTCTGATTTTCTTAGGGCTCCCTTCTCCCAAGTAACTAGGCTAAGCATGTGCACCTGCAACTTTGTGGATGCATTCCTGTCTCTCCTTCTGTTTCCCACCCCTTTTGTTTCCCACCCTGGTCTCTCTTAGATTGTAAGCCCACTGGGGCAGGGATCAGTCTGATTACTGTAAAGCACCAGGTATATTGCTTGCACTATATAAATATTAAATAATAAAAATAATAATATTAAGATGAACAAACATCTCTTTTCCACATTGATTGTTCTCTTCTATGTTGACCATTCTTTTTTCGTCTTTTGCAGAGCTAGGCATGAAGTTTACAAAAGTGTGCCAGTTGGTTTAATTTTATGCTAGTGAAATCCATGGAAAAATTCCCATTGATTTTACTGGCAGCAGAGTTAGGTCAAAGTTCAGAGCTTTTGCAATGCTGACCTTAAAGCCCACAGCCTAATGGCAGAGACCAACTCCCATTTAGAGCTGAAACAGATCAGTCCTTTAAAATCTGCAGGCATTATTTGAGATTTCAGAACAGTGTACGGAGATCTCATGCAAACTTTCGACTGCCTCAGATCTCCGTACATCTGTTCTGAAGGCTGCTCTGGTTCCCACCATCTTGCGTGTGTGCACTAATCAAAATACTTTGAGTAGCGAGCACAAGGCGGCACTTTACTGCTATGAGGGAGTTGAAGTGTCTGATCCAAATCTCCCATAAAACGGGGACTGAAGTGCAGCTGCTACCCATCCTTTTGGGTGCAACTGGACTGGATACTTCCACTGGAGAGGGAATCTGCACTGATAATTCGTTTCTGTTCACATTGAAAAGTGCCTATTGACACACACCACTGGGAGTTAGCTGTACTGGGCACTAGATGATTTAGGAGAATTTCGTGGTTGAGACAGGCCAGAAATAGCTGTGTTGATAGACTGGAATTACAGTAATTTTCACAGCATCCTAATGTGCTTCAGAATGACCATGCAAAGATGTTCAGAGATTTTAACCAAGAAGTTAAATTTTACACTAACATTGAAAAGAAAAGCCGGACTCTTTCCAGCCGTTGCTGATCCTAATGCTCCGGCTTGCATTGAGCAGAGAGCTTGCTTTACTTAGCCTCAGATCTGCCCCTTAGGAATTGACATTTGCTGTTTCAGTGAACAACAAGAGAAAATTAATTCCATTATTTCCAGGGCTGAAGACACATGAAAGTTGGAAGTATTACTTCTTTGGCTCATAAAATATGGATCCTCACTTTCAATAGGGATTCAGTTGTACTATGCAACTTTGATCAGGCAGCATGTTTCTTTTACAAACGTAAAATCTATTTCCAAACGTTGCTACTTAGCTCATGAGACTTGTCATCCTTCTCCACCAAGAAGCCAGCCTTCTCCACCAACAAGCCTGCTACTGATAGGATGGCACAAGTCTCACCAGGACAACTGGATAGCTCTCTAATCAGTAGCAGCAATGCAGTCATTCGAGTACCTTTTCCTTGCTTACCATAACAATAGGATTTCAGTGTTTCTATACTAATGCAAACATTCTTATATAGTATAACTAGTAATATTTTTTAATATTCACTGACTTTAATAAAACAGGCTTTGGGCTTGTATCTACAAACACTTTACTACAGAGAAACTAACTGGTGGTACTATTTACTGAGCAGTCATTTCCAGCAGGGGATGTACATGATCAGCAGTAATTCATTTCCCTTGTGGTAGTATGGTGGATGGTCCTTTCCTGTCAGTGGGGTATCATGGGACATACCTTTCATTGAGTGAAGAAGTGGAACATAGGGTGAATGCAGAACTTGCCCCAGGGCAGGCATTATACATGAACAATGCTGCAGTTAATTTACAGCTGAGATAACTCCTATGACAATGAGGTGTTAACCATTCAATGAGGTGAAAACTAGAAAAGCAGTGTTTTTCCATAAACAGGAAAACAATTTTATTGCAGAGCTGCAGTTAAGTGTTTGTGTGTATACAGGCCATGTCAGAGAAAGTGAGATATCTATTAACTACATAGTATATATGAAGGTACAAAGAATAGCTTTGTTATAAGTAAACAGGTGTTTTAGTATCTAAAAATGTGATTCCTCCATCTTCTAACATATCATTTTAGTATGCTTTTCACAATGCTGAGTGATGGAAGTGTTAGAAATACACACAGCACAGAAAATATGTTCTGCCAAGATAGTCCTCACTTAGGGTTCTGCAAAACATTCTCTTGCACATGGTGAATTTGGGGCTTCTGACAGCTCATACATCAGACGAGTCAAAGTTAAGAAGCCTTCCTTGTAAGAATTGTTTTTGTTCCCTTTTTTGGCTTTTATAACCCAGCTTCTCATGTGAGATTTGTGATTTTAAACAAGCCCTTCCTCCCAAACAAGACATTCCTCATGCTGGAATTCAACAACAGTCTATAGTTCCAAGTGCATAAAGTATACACAAACGGAGGATAATGTCCAAAAACTAAAAGGTACTTTTGCATGATTCCAACTAACATGATAAAACCTGATGAATAAGGTGCAGCAAGTCCCCCCCTTCATGGTGGGTGAGTGTTCACAGGAGGAGTTCCAAAGTATAGTGTCACTCAAAGGGCTTCACATCAACACAATTTATTCTTCTCACAGTCCACAGGCCAGACACCAAGCCTCTGGCCAGTTTACAATATATCCATTAGAACCTAGCTCCACCACAGTCCATGACTAGCTCTTTTAACTCACACAGACCTGATACTCTCTCGTAGGTCCAGATCATCACTACTGCCTCCTCTTCTAGCATCCCACCTCTCCAGGAACTGTGTCTTCTTCAGCAGTCAGAAGCAGACCGTCTTTTAGACTGGGCCTGGCTTCCTTTTATGCTCCAGGTCACGCCCCAAACACACCAACTTCCACTTCCTGTTTGGCAGCCATCTTAGGTGTCCCAAATGGCAGGCACCATTTTGTGGCATAGTGCCACATAAGGGTTAAAGTACTACATGTAAAAATTCTAGGGAGCCTCTTCCACAGATCTATCCTGGGGCAGGAATGCTAGCATGTTGCAAATAAACATCATGAGTTAATTTACCATGGATTTACCATGGTAAATGGTTAATTTACCATGAATCAGAACATCTGAAAGTACCCTACAGGTCCTATACTCGGGGGCGTAGCTACCATGGAGTGAGAGGGCTCAGATGAACCTGTGCCCCAGACTCTGAGGGGGCCTTTTGCAAGTGACCTGAGTGCTGCTAGAAAATTTTTGGAGAGGAAGAGAGCAGGGACAGCACAAGATCTCCACCCACTCTGAAAATCTCCTAGTGGTGCTCAGGCCACGTTCAAAGGGCCTCACCAAGAAGAAGGTTTTCAGAGTGTGTGGGGATGGAGTGTTGGCCACACCTCTACCCACTCTTAAAACTTTCTTTCTAGTGGGGTTGCTTCCGCTCTGGTGTGTGGGGTGGGGGTGGGGGGCAGTGTGAGAGCTGAGGTGACATGAATAAGCCCTGTCCCCTACTCTGGAGATCCCACCCCCTTGCCCTAGTGGAGCCCATAACTGGGACATGAGTCCGGGTCCACCACAGCCATGCTACACCACACTGCCTATACTGTCTTCAGTCAACGCACTAATCTTTACGGAGTAGAATGGTGCAACTAAACAACTCCTTAGCTGTATATACTTCAGCTATTTTAACAATCAGGCCATTTACTGAGGTTCCCAGCTTGGATTCTATTCTTGAAAACGGAGTTGCCATTCTTGAAAATTTTGGCCTACACGTACGTTGAATGTTAATTTGTAGCTGTATTTTATTTTTCTAAGCTTGGATTTATCACAATATTTTTAATAAACAAGTGGGGATAACTGTTTTTAAGCATCTGAATAATGGGCTAGATAGATACTCTGATACTGCACTGAGTTACACCAGTGCAAATCCAAAGTAATTCCAGTGAAGTCAGAGTTACTGCCAAATTACACCAGTGCAGCTGAAAGCAATATTTACAGTACAACACCAACAAAAATAAAGTTAATTGACTTTAATGACAAAGGATTGTGTCCTCAATCTTTGTATATCTCTTTTGTCTTCAAATGTACTTTTGCAGTATCATCCCCTCAGCATGTTTGTAATTACCAGCACTTGGTTCTTAAGAAATTAGCAGATGGTGGATCCACCCTAATGACCTCTTTTGGATAAAATTCTGGTGGTGGCAGGTGCATTCCTGGTAGATCATGCCCTAGAGAGAGTACTAATGGTGCTAGCTGTATGACCAGCTAACTCCTTGACTAATAGGCCATTCATAATGGGGCTGCTGAAGAGATTGACAGTACCAGGGCCATGCTGATAGCTCGGAAAGGTGATTTACATTGTACAGTACTTTATGCTTAAATATTCTTCTCCTTGTTAGTCGGTTATTTTACATAACAATGGCCATGTATAGATGTATGGCTCTTTTCTCTCCTGTCTGCACCTTCAGCCTTCCTACTCCTTCACAATTCAGGTTTGGCAGGTGCAGAGATATACTCTTGCAAACTCCACCTCCTCCTCCCTTTCCCTCTCGGTTGGTGTTCCCCAAGGCTCTGTTCTTGGCTCTCTCTTCTTCTCTATCTACACTCTGTCCCTAGGCAAACTCATTGCCTCTGATGGCTTCCACTATCACCTCTATGCTGATGACACTCAACTCTATCTCTCTGCTCCCACTCTCTCTCCCCATTTGTTCAAGCTCGCCTCACCACCTGTCTCTCTGATAACTCTACCTGATGTCTCAACGTCAACTCAAACTCAACATGGCTAAAGCTGAACTTCTTATCTTCCCCCCTCATCCTTCCTCTCCCTGTCAATCCTTATCAATGGGGTCACCATCCTTCCTGTCCCCCAAGTCCATAGCTTTAAAACCCTACATTGACTCTGTTGCCAAATCTTGTTGCTTCTCCCTCCATAACATTGCTAAGATTCGCCCCTTTCTCTGTCTCAACTGCCAAAACCCTTGTTCATGCCCTGGTCATCTCTCGCCTCGATTACTGTAACCTCCTTCTCACTGGCCTCCCCCGCTCCCACCTTTCTCCCCTTATCTCCGTCCAAAACTCCACTACCAGGGTCATCCACCTTGCCCATTGCTTCGACCACGTGCAGCCCCATCTCTCCTCTCTTCACTGGCTCCCCCTTCCTGAACGAATCCTGCACAAGCTCCTAGTCTTCACCTATAAAGCTCTTCACAACCTTGCTCCTCCCTACCTCTCTGCGCTAATTTATTTGTTTGTTTGTTTATTTATATTTTTTAGCTGCCCCCCTCATGCCTATGGCATCTCAGGGTGGCTTACAAAGTCAAAAAATATATAAGAATAAAATCCAATAAAAATCTAAAACTACAAAACATTTTAAAAAATCTTAAAAAACCCAGATTTATCCCCAACTACCCCACCGTCCCCACCGAAGGCCTGGGCGAACAGACAGGTCTTGCAGGCTCGGCAAAAAGCCAGCAGACCTGGGGCCAGGCAGGCTTCCCTCTGTACTCCAGTCCGTGAACTCTGCTCCTCCTCTGTCCCTTCTCTCGCCCTCCCATGCTTCCTCTGCTCCCCTAACCACCTTCGTCCCTTCTCCCTAGCTGCCCCACACACCTGGAACTTCCTCCCTGCCCACATCTGCCTTGCCTCCTCCCTTTGTATCTTCAAATCCCTCCTCAAGACCCACCTCTTCTGCTCTGTCCTCCCTGACTCCTCGCTCCCCTCACCTAACTCCTGCTGATACCCTCCATCCAGTACAATCTGTTACCTGAGGTCTGTGTACTCATATCCTCACCACACGGACCAACCAGCCATCATTCTCTAGGTAACCAAGTCAAGCACGTGCATCTGAGACCTCACATCTTCGTGAATGTTACACCCCTTGTCTCTCCCTCTGTCCCCCACTTCCTTCGTCTCCCCTCACCCCTGTAAGCCCTAGGGCATGGACCGTGTCTATTCCATTACTTTGTAAAGTGCCAAGTACATTGCTGGTGCTATATAAATGCTTGCTAATAATAATAATAATAAATAATAGTTCTTGAGAAAGAGTGTGTTGTTGTCATATTGGTCCCAAATGTAACAGATAGAGACGAAGTAGTTCAAATGATACTCTTTAATGGGCCAACTCCTGCTGGTGACAATATGCCAATAGTTGTTCCAATAAAAGATATTATGTGAACTATTTAATCTCTATCTCTTACATTTGGGACCAATACGGCAACCACACTCTCACATATTCTCACCAACAGAAGTTGGTCCAATAAAAGATAACATTTGAACAACTCCATGTCCATCAGATATATTTTTTGAAGCTCTCTGCCTTAAAGAAACACATGCTAGTAAATCTGTGCAATCCAGGGAGAGCAAACCAAGTCTCCTGTCTGAAGGGTGATTGTAATGTTGGCAGAACAGGGATGCCTTTAAGCCTCAGGGATCACTCCTCCATCCATCAAAGTCAACGGGAGCTGGGCCAATGACTTCTATGCATGGAGCGGTACTCACTTGATGGGCGTTTTCAGACAAGACACTCTCCACCCACTACCCACCCACCATACATGTTCCAGGGCACCCATGGGGCAACACTGGAGCTCTACAATATCTGAGGGCACGTTTCTCCCTTCAGGAGTAAAAGTGATTTTAGGTTTAAATACTTTATTTATTTATTTATTTATTTACTTCAAGGTGTCTGTTCATCAGACTGTGACCGAAACTGTGACAGCCATTCAGACCAGACTCAGTACAAGTGTTTTTTGACATCTCCTTTTAACTAACCCCATGCATTATCCATCTCTGAGTACGTATGGAGTCTGAGACAAACTGATTGGAACCCTTAGAACATAAATTTATTTATTCATTTTATTTGTCAATTTATATCCCACCCCTCCTGAAAACAGTTTGGGGTCGCTAACAATTTTAAAACATAAAAAAAATACAACCATATAAAATTTTAAACAATCATAATAATATTAACAATTAAACAGGGCTAGGCTACAATAAAACAATAAATAAGGGTAGGAGAAGATTAAAAAACCCCTAGTCCCCCTCCCCAAAGGCCTGGGCGAACAGCTAGGTTTTACAAACTCGCTGGAATGTTAAAAGGCTTGGGGCCAGTTGAGCGTCCTCCAGGAGGGAATTCCAAAGGCATGGCCCGGCCACAGAGAATGACCTCCCCATTGTGGCCCCCCGTTTAACACGGGGGACCTCCAAGAAGGCACCCCCAGCAGACCGAAGGAGCCGCTCTGGGGCATGGAGGGCGAGGTGGTCCCTGAGGTATGAGGGGCCCAGACCATGAAGGGCCTTTTAGATCAATACCAATACCTTGAACCTGGCTCAGCACGCTATTGGCAACCAGTACAGAGTCCAGAGCACAGGTGTTATGTGATCCCGGTGACC
>QEPC01000729.1:1700957-1711228 GCA_003113815.1 Sphenodon punctatus
TTAGGATTGTCTAATACCCTGCCTTTTCCCTTTTACTTGGCGTTTTTATGTACGAGACATTCATGAGGTTTGGGGATCCTCTTTTTAAGTGCTTTTGTTTGTCTGTGTTTTTATTTGCTTGTTTGTTTGTCCTAGCAATGGCTTATGTCATGCTAATAAAGTATTATTACATGCCCTGTAATTCTGTCCTTAATTATGGTTTCCACCATTTCCCCCGGCACAGATGCCAAGCTTACTGGTCTGTAGTGTCCAAGATCACCTCTGGATCCCTTTTTAAATATAGGTGTTACATTTACCACCCTCCAGTCCTCGGGTACAGTGGCAGATTTTAGTGACAGGTTACAAATTACTAACAGCAGGTCTGCGAATTCATATTTGAGTTTCTTCAGAACTCTGGGGTGAATGCCATCTGGCCCTGGTGACTTGTTGGTATTCAGTTTGTCTATTTGCCCTAGAACATCCTCCAACGTTGCATTGATTTGTAACAGCTCTTCCAATTCCTTGCCCACAAAGCAAGGATCTGGCGTGGGTACCTCCCCAAAATCCTCTGCAGTGAAGACTGATGCAAAGAACTCATTCAGCTTCTCTGCAATGTCCTTATCCTCCCTGAGTGCCCCTTTTACTCCCTTGTCATCTAATAGCCCAACTGACTCCCTAGCAGGCTTCTTGCTTCTGATGTATTTGAAAAAGTATTTGTTGCTTGTTTTTGTCTCTTTAGCAAGCCTCCCTTCAAAATCTCTCTTGGCCTGCCTTATTAACACTTTACATTTATGTTGCCAGTGTTTATGCTCTTTTGTATTATTTTCATTGGGACTAGCCTTCCATTTCTTAAAGGATGCCTTTTTGGCTCTAATAGCCTCCTTCACCTCCCCATTTAACCACAGTGGAAGATGTTTGGTCTTCCTGCTTCCTTTTTTAACATGTGGGATGCATTTAATCTGCATCAACCTTACACTAAAGGTGTAAAAAAAATATATCACCAGGTCTACAGACATATAAATTGCATTAAAAATATTGGCTTCTGATGAATTGCACCTTGTATAGTATTCTTTTTTGTGTGTGGACAGCAAACATATTTCAAAAGATACAGTCAGTCCTTCCACATTTCAACAGATAGCTTTAATTGGGGCCCTCACTACCACTCAGTCATAATTAAATAGTGTACTGCCCTTGTACTGGATTTTTTTCTCAACAGTTAACTTGTTGACTGTGAATAAAATCCCTGCAATGTAGGAACATTGCACAAGCTGTGAATGGTCTCACTACACAAATGTTTAATGGAACTGTCAATGTCAGGAAAACTCCTTTGGATCACTTTAAAGTAAAATTTTGGTCAGATCTTTGCATCTGTCAGATTTTGGAATGCAGCTTATTTAAACAATGCTGATTTCATATTATTATGTTAGGCTTTTTAAATCTGACATTATTGGAGCTGTTTAAAATACATAACCAAGTCCATTAAAACTCCTTTTGAAGTCTACTGGATGCTTCCCAATATTTACAGGATGGGCTTTATTTCAGTATTATCCAGAATGAAAAAACAACCCAAACATTCATATTATATCAAACATCAACGGTGATTGTAACCTCATCTTCAGATAGTGCAACCTAATTTGAGGACCCAACCCACAATGGGGGACTTCTGGTCTACAAGAAATAAAAGCAAAAGAGCCAGGCCATGGCATTCTCTCTTGAGAAAGGGCCATGCTTAATGGACTTTCCTTCATATCATTAATAAATAAAAATAAAATAAATATCATGCCATCAGAGGTGTGGTATTTGTGATTGTAATGGGAGTCACAATGCAGAATCTTTAACAGAAATGGGAGACTGTAGATTACAGAACAAATTACTAGCCTCGTCTCCTCCCTTTGTACCTTCAAATCCCTCCTTAAAAGACCCACCTCTTCCGCTCTGCCCTCCCAGACTTCTTGCTCCCCTCACCTAACTCCTGCTGATACCCTCCATCCAGTACAATCTGTTACCTAAGGTCTGTGTACTCATATCCTCACCATACGGACCAACTAGCCATAATTCTTGATGTAACTAAGCCAAGCGTGTGCACCTGGGACCTCGCATCCTCGTGAATGTTACACTCCTTGTCTCTCCCTCGGTTCCCCACCCCCACCCCACCCACCCCCCGTTTCTCAGATTGCAAGCCCTAGGGCAGGGACCGTGTCTATTCAATTACTTTGTAAAGCGCCAGGTACATTGCTGGTGCTATATAAATGCTTGTTGTTAATAATAAAATTAAATAATAAATAAATAATAATAATAGCAGCTTACCCGAAGAACTCTGCCTGTCCTTACACAGAGACAAAGTGGTTCAAATGATATCTTTTATTGGACCAACTGTTGTTGGTGGAAATAAGGAAGCTTTCGGACCACACAGGGCCCTTTCTCAGGTATGCAGCATAGCCAGTAGAAATATATAAACGGAGCGGTAGAGCAGGTATATATGAAGGGGCATGGAATGGATGGGAGCGAACAGAGCAAGGTGGCAGGTGTGCATGTGTGTTTGTGTGTGGGTTAAACAGAGAGGGAGATGTGGCAGACATTTACAAAACAGCTGTAAAATTATATATTGGTGTAGAAGACAAAGGACAATAGGTGGCAAACACACAGAGATATCAAGTAATTAGTTTGAGGATATAGTGGAGAAACAGGTTATCAGGAGAAGGAAGTATCCATATCAAAGGTACTGGTTTCACAGTATGTGATTCCCACAATGGTTGGGTATACAGCTGACAGGATTAGTTACAGACAGGGTGATAAAATGGTTAGAATGATCTAGGAACGTGGTACAGATAACAGAAACAGAGGATAGCAGAAATTAGAAATGTAGTAACTGTAAGGTATTACAGATAGTAGTAGTGGCTGGAGAATTATAGGTCCTTGTTAAGTCAATTGCTTTTTTTAGTGTCAAAGTAGAGCTGGAGAAATTTAGGTCTTTGTTAAGTCTGTTCCAGCAAGGTTTTTTCCTGCTGACGTTGAGGTGTCCTGGGTGGTGGGTAGTTTGCTCCGGATGATCTGTTGTGAGAAGTTATGGGGTTGTTTGAAGGCCAGAAGAGGTGGTTCAGGGAAGATTTTTCTTAGGGTGTTGTTCCTATGAAGTGTTGTCCCCTTTACAAACCAAACAAATCCCACTGGTGGTTATCAGTGCTCAGAAGCTACCTGCTGTTTGGGGATCCCGCCATTGTGCCTTAAGCTGACAGGTGATCAGGTCTTTGCTGCGGCAGACCCCTCAATGTTGAACTTGCTACCTCCAGATGTCCATCTCAGGCCGTTTTGATCCTGGCTCCCGGCATTTTTTCAAAACAAGTGCGGGTGCGGCCGCGATCGTCTAAAAACGGCCTCAGTTCCTCCTTCCTCACCTTTAAAAAGCAACTGATTTCCCAGGTGCTTTTTAGATCCACTGCTGATTCCTCTTAATGCAGTTTTACCTCCCTGTTTACCTTCCCCCTTTTAAATGTTTTTTTAAATGGATTTATATTTTAATAGATTCTGTATTGCTTTATTATATTTATTTTGTGTTGTAAAGGGCTCCAAGT
Organism: Sphenodon punctatus; assembly: GCA_003113815.1. Taxonomy (NCBI): domain Eukaryota; kingdom Metazoa; phylum Chordata; class Lepidosauria; order Sphenodontia; family Sphenodontidae; genus Sphenodon; species Sphenodon punctatus. The sequence continues at coordinate 1,704,509 of QEPC01000729.1, forward strand.
GCCATTTGTCGGAGGGGGGGAGGGGGAGAAGGGACTGGGCGTGATATAAAAATAAGATGAGTGTAACAATCTTCATGGAAAGCAGGCAGCTGAGTATAAAGTTCAGCTTCTTATGCCTGCAGCTCCCAGAATGGCCCCTGAAGACCACTGATCCCTACATAGTTCCTTGTACAACCTTCCTCATGATAACTTGGCCATAAGCATGCATGTTTCTCCACAGCTGGATACTTCAGAGGAGGCCCCTCTGGAGGAGATATGGAGCCAACATTGGGTAAAAACAGAAGTGACAGCAGTGTGGCAGCAACCCTGGCCGGATCAGGTTGTTGTCGCACCACTGGCACTGCCGGGGTGAGGTCGGGGAACCGACCACATGTGACACCAGCCGGAGAGCCGTCCTGGCACCACCCTGCCCCCGCACTGCATACAGTGGCCTCATACACCATGACAGGCAGCCATTGAGGCCTATCACGGGATGGACCACATTGGCTCAAAACATATGTTCTAACCTGCTGTGGCCCGCTTTGCTCCGGACAGACCCTGGTGGTGAGGGGCAGTAGGCCAGGTTGTGACTTGGTACTTTGCCAAGTAACAGCCCAGGCTAGCTGCCAACATGCTTGGGGTCAGTCTGGGGTAAATATCTGGAGGCCTGAGCACAAATGTGACAGTGACTGCGGAGCACAGGGGGACAAAGCTGGCCAGAGCAGGTCACTATTACATTTGTTTTTACCCATTATTCTTGTGGAGATGAGTGACGGACAAAACCATGCATGGCAGTTGTCTTGTGATACTGCTTTCTCTTAACCAATGGAGGCCCAAGTTTGGTAAGGAAATTCCACTGGACTAGGGCCATGGAAAAAGTGCATGTTGATGAGCTGACTCTCCTCTGTCAATACACACCAGCTAGGGTTTCCCATCCATCAGAATAGTAACAAGCAAATCTACTGCTAATGTATCAGTGTGCATGGCAACTTCTTCCCAGAATGACTGACAGCATAACAATGAGGTTGTAACTGCTCTGAAGGCAAAAGAGAGGGAATATATAAATGAATCACCAGTGTAAAACAACAACAGGATTTGCATGCTGTGCTCCGACACTCAATAGCTGGACAGGTTTAGAAAAAGGCTAGTAACAACAAAAGAAAAAGGACTTTAAAATGAATCTCCAAATGGTATTTTAATTTGTTCCATAGACCTTTCTAGACATTTCAGAAAACTCAAGACACTGTCTTATTTTTCCTTCTCCAGAGGAAAAGTTAACTTTCCCAGGAATAATAAAACCAGAGAGAAACTACTGGCAAGTCACGTGCAAATGATAATGAATCCGTTTCTCTTGAAGCGAGTCAAGTTTTCCGTATTACTTGCCTTTCTTCCAGTCAATGCCCTGCCCTGACTGTGTACTTGCCAAGTTCTCTTTCTTTCCCTCCGCTGCTCTTGGAGAAAGGAAAAAACTCTTTTTTTTTTTTTTTTGAGTAATGTTCTTGGAGGAAGAAGATGAATGTGGTGTGCAGTGTGTTATCTTATCAGAATTTTTATGAATGAAAGTCTCCAAGGCTTTCCTCCCGGCTAAACAAAACTAGCATAAAATTTAACAGGGCTTCAATTACAGCTAACGGGATGATGCAGTCAAAGGGGCCAGATAAATTTTGAGAGGCAATTTTTTTTAAAGGGCCCTGAGAGGGTAGCCCACTTCTTTGTGCACAGCACTGCAGTTTTTGTGCATTGTCACCTCTGTGAAGGAGTTATGATTCTACATGAGCAAAAGATTTTCAATTCACTGACTCCTGGATTCTATCCCCACCTCTGCATAGCTGTGCTTGTTAATGGCAGGAGTGAGCGATACCAGTCAAGTAAGAAATCACAGAATCATTAGATTATCAAAATCTAATTAACAGTTTTGCTCTTTTAAAGGCAGGAAAAGTTAATTTTGCTTAAATGGAGCATGTTTGCTCTCCATTTGTGGCATTTTGTGCCATGGAGTGTGAATAGAAAAGTGGTGTGTGTTTTCAGTAATTCTCTAGTGTTCAGTTGTTTGACTCCATCCTCACCAAAGGATTTGAAGACTCGTGCCATGTTATATGTGATTTCTTGTGATATGTGAAGCTGAAGGTTGCAAAATCCATTTTGTCGAGGGCAGCAAAATAGCTAAGGCCAACCCTGATTCCAAAGCCTTCAATAGCCACTCAAGAGTTTCTGCATCTCAAAAAAATGGGCCACTCCATTAAGTGTCTAGCACAGGGGTGGGAAATCTGTAGCCTGTGTGCCTAATGTGGCCTGTGACTGTATTTATTTGGCATCTTTTCAGTTCTTAAATGAAGCCTATGGATCCAGTCCCATCCACTGAGCATTGAAAGGGTGAGCTCAGAGGGAGGGAACAGAGATGAAAGTATGCACTCAGGAACAAGGGATAAATCCATGGCACAGACCTATGATCTACAACCTCCCTTTTTCCCCCTATTCTGAACACACCATTTAAGCACTTCCTTCCCTGCCTTCTATCTGCCCCATGGAACTTGCACTAAATTTCAAAGTGGCCCACGGGAGGGAAAAGGCTCACCATGTAACGTTATGCAGCCAAAAACTGAGCAACGACGCCAACTATTTCTTGTCCAAGTAAAATGTGTCCTTGAGGCACATTTGACTGTTCTGGATATTTTATAACTAAGTTTCAGCCAAGGCAAAAGGATTTATTTTCCTTGAGTAAGAAATAGGAGTAAAAGAGCATGTATAATAAAGTTGAGCTCAAGTGCTCAACTTGTTTGCACTTGTTTTCAGAGCTGCTCCGTGAACTAGAAAAGCTTCTTACACTGCATGAAGGATGAGGTTTACATTGTATAGATAAGCTCACAGTGTATGCATAGAGTGTAGGCAGCTGCCTTAATTTGGAATCATTTGCAGTTTGCAAACACTCTGTAGCGTGGAAAAGCTTTCATTTCCTTTTGCTTCCTGCAGGTTGCTATATGTAAGTTCGCAATATACTTGCTAATTGAGAGGCACGAGCATCTGAAATTTACACAGCCTGTCTTGCTACGAAACAGTCATTTATATTGCTCTGCAAGTGACATGTGTCCATAAACAAGGATTTGGAAATATTTGCAGATCTAATATTTCTTCTGGTGGGGTGCCCATCTGGCACACCTACCACACCATTATGCTGCATGTTTCAGAGGTTGTTCCTGTCTGGCCTGGTACAGAGGGAGACTGAAACACCTCTGAATACGCTCACTCCTTCCAACTCTACAGCTCCAAATCTCAACCCACACAAGAAAAGAACAGGCAGGCAGGCTCATTAGTCAAAACACCCTTGTGTAAACCCCCAGGCCTACATCTCTTGCCAGCCTGCCCAACAGCTCATTTTAGGGTGAAAGTGCAGGCGGCATTTGCAAGGCAGGCAAAGAGGAGAAAGAGTTTGATTCTGTCTGACTCTCCAGGATGTTCACTCCCCTATTTTTGCTCAGTCATCAGCTGGACACCATTTCCCTTGCTCAGGAGGAATTGCAACAAAAACTTTCCCTTGGAGCTGCCTGATGAATCTCTTTCCAGAGGCAGCATTATCTTTCTCCTGAACACTCATTGTTGAGACTCTATAGCCTTAGAAGGTACGGCAGGGTCAAATCAATGGTACTATTCCAGAGTAAGTGGCTTACGGATTGTGGCCTGTGATTTAGGTGCCACGTTACCACTGCATTCACATACAGGTAAACTTCATTTAATAACCGCTGAGGCTGCTTTCCCACGACGCTGCTTGTGTAGCCTTTGGCGCCACAGGAACATGCGCTATTCAAATGTAGCGCAGTTCGTGCCTCATGGGAAAGGAGGAAGTGCGGCTTTCCCGCCGGCAAGCTTGCGCATCAGACAGGGTAGAATCTCACTCCTTTCCCATGAGACAGGAGCTGCGCTAGATTTGAATAGCGCATGTTCCCACGGTGCCAAAAGGAGCTTGCATGGGAAGGGAGCCTGAAATTCAGACATGTTTTTGTCCTGCTTGTAGAGGGAGTGTATGTTTAAATGCTCGGCCAAGTTTTTCCCAAAACAGAACCTAATTTTGTGCTGTCAGGTCTGAATTTAGGCACCCGGGTGGCTTGAAGAAATGCCAAGTGTTACAGGATGGCCCTCGGAGTGGCTTGCTTCAGTTCATACTCAGTCTCATGACCATGGATTTAAGCTAGGGTTACCAGATCAAAATTTCAAAAGTAAGGGAGAGACACTCTATGGAGTTGCGAGGTCCCCCCAAAGGGCGGTCTATTCGGCTCCATAGCTTTGTGGGGCTCTGAATTAAGGGATGTCCATTCTGCTCTGAGGAACCTTGAAATAAGGAATGTTTCCTTAAAACAAAGAACAGCTGGCAAGTCTAATCGGAGCACAGCCCCACCCCTGCCTTGGTACAAGCTGTCTAATTGCTATAGTTGTGCTGTCTAACACACAAGTAAGCAGAATAGCATCTGTCTTGGTTTTCAGACAAATGTGACCTCCGCTGTGTATGTTCCCCCCCGAGATTCCTTACAGATTGACTCTTTGAAGAGTTATAGTTTGGATAGTTTCTAATACTGAGAAAGTAAAAAAAGAAAGAAAAGGACAGTAAGAAAAACATAATCCCTCACACCTAACTTAGATCCAATTTCTCTGAGCTAAGAGTTCTTTAGCAAGTTGGAAGCTGTTCCTGCAGAACAAAACTTCTCAGTGTCTCTTCCTCCTAGTATCCTGTTATCATTGGAGAGGCTCGCTCCCCTGGGATCAGCCAGTAACCTCTCTCGGAACTCCTTGTTTCTCTCTGTGTGAATTAATTTCTCTTATTTCCCTCTGTGAGAGAAATGGTAGTTACCATCCTGTTCCTCAGATCCAAGTGGTTATGGGATTTGGCCGTAGTGGATCAGCATCCCAAGGAGAGAGAGGCTAAGCTGTAGGTGACTGATGAGCCACAGACTGCTATGGGGAAAATCCTGTCGAACAGAGCTGTACCTTAATTCAGAGAGACAGCCAGGGCTATCAATGGAGCTAGGGAACACTGCTAGGGACGGGGAGCTTTGCACAGAGGAAGAGAAGTAAGGAGATGAATGAGAGTGTGTGTTTGAGGGAGAGATTATTAGGAAGAAATAAACTCTTGTGAGTTCAGGGGAAGCTTGGAAACCCTGCTACTATTGCGTATCTTCTGGGTGCAGAGAGTGGCCCATGACTGATGTGAGGCCTAAAAGATTAAGGATATTGTATAGGGTGGCCATATGTGCAAATTTTAGAGGACACTTATGAGCAATACAGGTTGCAGAGAGCCACTGCAGCCCTGCAACCTGTATTTTTCGGCAGTGTCCTCTAAAATTTGCGTATCTGGTCACCCTGATATTGTATATGGGCTTTGTGTTGTACGCTTAATGAAGGTTACGAGACATAATGCTAACCCACCAGCTGCTGGCTGGAAGCTGTCCTTTGACGCAAGGGATCCCTATGATATCTTGGACAACTACAGACTGGAAATGGGGCAGTGTACCCACATGCAACAGTGGCTACGTGCAAGTGACAGCTACATGCTGTCTGCGAACATGCTTTCTTGGATCACACAACCTGTGCTAAGCGCACAGCATGTAGTGTGTTTGCACAAACAGGTGTAACAAACAAACGTGTGTTTAACACCCAAATCAGTGGCTAGCATTATGTATGATAACACCTGTCTCAAAATGAATAGGCCCACGTGGGCTACTTTCTGGAAATTTGTGACTCTGTCCTGCTGAGAGGAAAAAGGTAGAAAACAAGAGGTAGCTACCCACTCAGATGCATTACCATTAAAGAGAATGAGAGCCTCTTATGTTAAGAAGAGCTAAGTTGGTCAGTGTTCTGCCAACCTGGAGAGACCTTTCATGTCCCAGACTAGTGAATCCATGTTATCTTTTTCTTTTATTAAATTTTTATATTTGTATTTATTTTTACTTTATTTTATAAAAGATTTCTATCCCGCCCCTCTTGCCCACAGGGCAGCTCGGGGCAGCGAACAGCAAAATAAAAACAATACAATAAAAGCAATTAAAAAAGTTAAAAAATCCCATATGCAGGGAGTAAACAATCCCTCCCAACCCCCCTACCCCCCTCACCAAAAGCCTGTGGAACAGCCAGGTCTTACATAAACGTCGTAATGACAGGAGAGTGGGGACCAACTGAGCCTCCTCCAGGAGCAAGTTCCACAGCATAGGGGCAGCACCGATCTAAAAGATCTAACTTTGGTGGCCACCCATCTCGCCCGGGGAACCTCCAAAAAGGCTCCCACGGACGATCTCAGGGGTTGCATGGGCACATGGGGAGTGAGACAGTCTCTTAGATAAGCAGGGCCCAGGCAGTGAAGGGCTTTAAAGGTCAAAACCAGCACCTTGAACCTAGCCCGGTGCTTTATAGGCAGCCAGTGCAGAGCCTGGAGCACAGGTGTTATATGCTCCCTGCAGCCCGCCCCTGGAAGGAGACGGGCCGTGGCTTTCTGCACCAGCTGCAGCTTCCGGATCAACTTCTCAGGCAGCCCCACATAGAGCTCATTGCAGTAATCCAGCCTCGAGGTGATGAAGGCACGGATGACAGTGGCAAGATCAGAGTCTGGGAGATACGTCCGAAGCCACCGGACAAGATGTAACTGCCAAAAAGCACTCCCCACCACAGCCACAACCTGAGATTCCAGGCTAAGCTGTGAATTGAGGAGCACACCCAGACTCCGCACCTGAGAGACCATGGGAGGGCGAACCCCCCCCC
>QEPC01000729.1:1740286-1755838 GCA_003113815.1 Sphenodon punctatus
GAACCCCCCCATGGTAAGTACAAGTAAACCCCTTCCTTCCCCCTTCCCTTCTTAATAAAAAACCCCTCCCTTCCCCCCAGGTGGGGATACCAGGTGAGGCTGGAGGACTTGTCTCTGCCCCCCCCCTCGCCCCCTGGTGCAGCGGCGTGGATCCAGGGATCAAAGTCTGGATCTCCAGCAGCTGTAGCAGAGCTGCGGCAGCAAAGCCCCTCCACTGAGAGCCCTCAGCGCCCCCTCCCCTTTACTTACCAAAGCAGTGCAGCCACAGAGCAGCTGGAGCTAATGAAAGCAGGCAGAAGCAGCCTGCCTCCATAGTATGCGGCCAGCCCCGCCCCCAACCATGACATGAGGGGACAGGTCTAACCAAAGCTGACCAATGGGGGGGGGGGCTGGAGCCCCGTTAGCCACCCCGGTGGATCTACCCCTGCAGTGCCAACTCACGATGTAGGTGGTCAGAGCCAAAGTCAGAAACTAGGGCTGAAATGAGTATGTCATTTCACATACATGAAGACTATTCACATATTTGGATACATCACCAAATATCCAAACCATCTTGGCATGTTTATCTCTTCATTTACTTTGGTCCTTTTCAAATGGGCCGTGGTGGGTGTGCACTGGCGGCGGGTGGAGAACATTTAGAAATTTAGAAACAGCCTAACCTTTAGAAATTCTTCAACAGATTTTCTTGGAAGTTTCCCAAGCCAGACCTGAAACATTTTAGTTTCGAAAGGTTAATTGCAGATGGCGAAGTTGGCATTGGTGCTGGTTGCTCCCTGCGTGGGTGATGGGTGGAGGTGGGTGGAGTGCGGGAGTGCACATGCACTCCCACCCACCACCGGCGGGGCGACCTGCAGCGTTACTACAGACGGCCACCCACCCACCCACGTTTGCGGCGGGGGGGGAGGCATTTGAAAAGGGTCTAACTCTCATTTCTGTCACTTCAGTTTTTTGGTTCAGTCATTCACTATACATCCTTTTGTTTGGTATTATTGGCACTGTTACACACTAAACAGTTATGCAACAGTGGGTGTAAACAAATGAGATGCTGCCTCACATTAGCCCCAGATTCACCTGTTCATCTATCTTGTGGCCACCAGTTGTACACCCCAGGACTGCCCTGGAGCCGCTCCACACAATGTCAACCTGGGAAATGTGGAACCTACTGTGTGGATAAATCTAGGCAAATACAGGGCAAATTGGCACCCATGGAGCTGCCTCCTGTGTGTTGGGGGGCATGTTGCCTCCTTACATGTTCTGAGTGTTGTGTGCAGCCTAGAGTGTTGCTAGAGCAACTGTAACTTGGTGGTGGATGGGAGGACAGCGCATGAGTGGACCCCGGTGTGGAGGAACATCTGCCTGTTTCTTGGGCGCCCCGCACAGGACCTGCGAGAGGCAACTGCGTGGGAGCTGGTGCACACACAGCCACACAGTCTTCTCCACCCACATCAATTTGCAAATGTTACAACAGAAGCCACACCCATAAACCCATCCCCCAGCAGACACACAGTCTTCCACACTATCATTCCACAGGCTCTGTGTGTCTTGAGGGGTATATTTGTACTCTATATGCCTTTAGGTCATCATGACTGAGATTCCTTCCAATGGGCCAAAATGGCCTTTTAAAATGCAAATGACTACATTCGGGGGGAGGGGGGGCATTTTTCAAAATTGCTGCCAGTTTGCAAATACATTGATTTCAAAGACATAGTTAATGCCGTTTGAACCTTTTTGTGTTACTTTTCAAAAATAAAATTACTAGTTTTGAAATAAATTGTCATTGTTTACTGAATCTGCATTGGGGTACATGTGTACCCCACAACTCTACCAATGTTGCTCTTTTCACAGGACTTTACTAGGATTAAATAGCAGATTTGGATCTCTTGTGATTCAGATCTGAAATTTGCAGATCTGTTACAGTTCTTATTTGGATCCTATTGAAGTCAATGGGAAACCGGTCCGGGTCCAAGTCTGAACTTCCCATCTCCATCCCTCGGGAAATGCGCAAAATAGCAGCAATGTCATTTTGGTCACTGCCTTTTTGGTAAAGGGTGGTGGTCATTTTGAGGGGTAGCCATTTTGTGCATTTGCAAAACAACCCCAGTACTATGCCCCATAGCAATGGTGGACCAGCGGAGTTTCAATCAACTCCTCCGAGGCCGGTAAGTATGCCAGTATCCAAGGGGAGTGGGGATCTGCAACTCTGGATCCTACTTGCATAGACAGTGTGGATTAATCTGTAACGGCCCAATTTGGGCATTACAGATTAATCTGAATCTACATTGGACATGCATACTCTACACCCAGATTTATATGCCAAGGGTTTATAGGTCACCTTGTCACGGGGTTGGGGTCCACTACCCCACTTTTCTGGTTTGGGTGACTCAGTTTCCCTCACTTGCAGCCCATCTGAATCAGTTTTCTCTTTAACTGATTCAGTCCTGCAAAGGGGACAACACTTTTGTCACCCAAGCTCCAGAGACTTCCTGCTCACAGACTCTTTTCCCTCTGGGTTCACAAGTGCTTGAGGTCACAAGATACTCAGACTGTGTTTCCCAGTGTGAAATGACAGAAAGCACTTCTTAGTAAAGAAGAAAGTTTATTGATGTCATAAACAAAGATAGTGTGAACACAGAGTGGCAATTAAAACAAAAGTAAATAACACAATCCTAGTCTGTACTGAGAAGGTCCCTAGTTAAGATCTTACCCTACAAAAAGTCCATGCGCTTGAGTCCATTTCTCAGCCAGATGTAGTGAGCCTGGGCTTTGAGTTCTTAGAAGCAAAGTCTCTCCTCTCAGAGAGAGAGGAAACCAGTTTGTAACATGTACTATTAAGTTATAGAAATAGAAACCAATCTGTGACAATGATGCCAAGCTGAGAGATGTTAAACCATTACTGTAACATTGGATGATTTCAGACGTTACGATATCACAGTGAACCACGCTCAATTCCGTGTGGTGGCTGTGATCGAGTAACGTCTGGTGGGGGAAATGGATGTTTCCCCCCTGATGTTACCATGGCATGGGATTGCATTCAACACGTGAGTGGCCGAAGCGGCGGGACTGGAGGCCGCCGCGTGTCGAATACAATCCCATGCCAGGGTGAACCCTGGTGTCTCATCTGGTCGGGCACCACGGCCCGGGATCACCGGCGGGACCCCGGGCCGTGGCGAATCTGGCCCGATGCGGCGGCCGCATTGGCCCTGCTGCCCGCCCGTCTCCCCAGAGGGCGGGCAGCGGGGAGCGTGGAGGGGGCGGGGCCATGTGGCCACATGTTGCGCCACATGGCCCCGCCCCCTCCCTAATTCCCCGACGGGATCCCCCTGGCACGTCTGTTGCGGCGTGACGGGGTGATCCCGGCGGGGAAGGAATTTGGTGATTTCGGTACGGGGCCAATGGGCCCCGTAACATCTGAAATCACCCATTGTGAAAGAGGAGACATTGCGAAATAGGAGCAGCACAGCTCCCAAGGGTATTGATATGTAAACAGAGGTTTTTCCAAAAGGTGTGAGTGTCTCTAACAGCAGCTTTAAGAATGCAAATGAAAGGAAACTGCAGACATGAGTGAGCCCACAGGTTCAGGAGAGAAGAAGGAAAAACAAAAGGAAGACTCAAGAAGAAACTAGGGTTCCCCCCCCGAAGGACTTATAAGGGACATTCAGACCCATAGAACAGTGTCAGTTGAGAACTCATTCAACCTAGGACTCGCTGAGTCTCAGATTATAGCTGGAGGGCAGGAGCCTGTCAGCTATCCTGTTGAAGCAATGTACTGAGAGAAGAGACTTTGCTTCTAACCAGCGTAAGGACTCAAAGCCCAGCCTCACTACATCTGGCTGAGAAATAGATTCAAACGCATGGACTTTCTGTAGGGTAAGATCTTAACTAGGGACCTTCTCAGTCTCTGGAGCTTGGGTGACAAAGGACTGAATCAGCTAGAGAGAGAACTGATTCAGACGGGCTGCAAGTGAGGGAAACTGAGTCACCCAACCCAGAAAAGTGGGGTAGTGGACCCCAACCCCATGACACACCTGACCTGTGGAGCCCTACCCAAAGCTTTAATTAATTGAGCCCATTAGGGCAGGCAGGTGCAACTGGGGCTCCCTAGCTCATGCTGCTAAAATTGATTATATCACCTAGGATAAGCCTTACTCCATTGTAGTTGATGGTCGTTTTGCCATTGACTTCAATGGAGTGAGGATTTCAGGTTTGTTGAAATAAGAAGTTACCTATACATACTAATATCCTCTTTTACCCATGATCTGAAAGCATTTCACAAACAATTTGTTGATCATGTTTTGCCACTCTCTTTCTCTTCCTTGGTTAAAAAGGGAGATACCTTGCTGGAGGAAATCTGAAACATAACCATTTACTTTGCTCATGCTAGCAGAAATGCACTGTAAATTAATATTGTATTAGAATTTTATCCATAATAAATCTGGACTGGCACTACAGAAGGAATGTCTTGATTCTCTGGGATGCCCTGGACACACCTCATCCTGGTCAGTGCTAGATGCTTCCTGAGATGATGTCTAGAATTGCCACTTCTCACAGTTTGTCCCTGAGAATTCCATTTAGGACTGCTGGTAATGTCAGGGTCAAAACACAAGAGGTGGCAGTTCTAAACTGGTGGCATGGCAGGTGGCATAGCAGGGAGTAGGGTCCTAGGTAAGTACCTTGACCATTCACTACTGGTGAAACAAATAATATCTGTGAATAAAAATCAGCCTATTTGCACATTCGGATAGGCTTCCAAATATCCAATTAATATCCGCATCTGAACTGGATATCCACGTATCTGCTTGTTTGTTTTGTTTGGTTATTCAGTTTATTGAGCATGTGCAATAGCATTAAATAGCATAAATTGAATGAACTGAAAACCAAACCAAAATATCCAATGTGGCTATCTGGACAGACCAAAGCAAATACCCCTCCATTTGATTCAGTTTGAGTTGGTTGAATTTGACTTCTGTCATTCACCCATGTTGCTCCTGGACTTAGTCAACCCACCCCTACAGCCCAAACCACACCTCTCGCACTCTGGGTTGGGTGTGGCCTTCATGCTTTCCCACTGGCCACTCCAGGCTATATAAGGCCCTAGAAGGAAGTGTCTGCACAATGTGATGAGAACTTGGCTTGTTTGAAAGACCCAAACTCTGCTGTGCGTTCCTAGTTTTTGGATCTTTTCCTCTTGATCTTTTGGGCTTCTGATTCAGCTCCGGTTTTCTCAGTGCAGTTTTCTGTAAGGTTGAAATGAATAATTTGGGCAAATACTGAATTCAGTCTATTGGTTTCATCTCTAACAAAGAGAATACAAAAAACTATTTGCTTTCCTATTTGTTTCCAGTTATCTTCATTATTAAACAATATTTGTTTCCATTCTCTTCATTATTTTAGTTCAATCATTTTGGTATTTGCTCCTTCTTTTAGAACTACTTAGTGCTGTCACGCACCAAACAATTGTGCGTACCAGTAACTACAGCACAGTAACACATGGGCTGGGAGCCCACCAGAGCCTGTAGTGGTGTGTGTGTGTGTGCATGGGGGATGGGTTTGTGTGTGTACTGTGACACATCCTGGCTTCTGTTCTCACATAAAATGAAAATTGATTGGGGTCCATTTAACCCCATAGTAATATTACCCAGGGTACAAATGTACCCCATATGGAAATGTACCCCATATGGGGGTACAAACCTACCCCAGAGCCTGTTTTTGGTCACAGGAAAGAAATGGTTAATAGTATCTCACTGTCCTTTGGGTAGGTTGTACTCCTGGGAGCAGGTGACAATGTCCTAAAATGGTCAAGCCGGAGAGCCACTAACTTGTGAGTTATTGCAGTATATATACATCTGGGGTACAAAACCACCCCAAAACTCTGCATAACGGTTAATTAAATGGTTATCCCTCCTGGAGAGTCAGGTTACAGAGACTACCAAGGAAGCCCTGGAAATGGGTGTAAATTCTAATGTGCTGCCCCCAGGTCAGGGAAGGATCTGGGTGGAAATACCTGGGAGTAGGAGACTGGGTATTCTGAATTGTCTTTGGGAGTTTTGAGCATGTGAGCTTGGTCTTATGGCCAGGCTGGTACCCTGGATGCAGTCAACATGGAAGTGTTAACAGATGCTGAAAAGAATCAGGCAACTGAAGGTGACCCGGAAGTGGCTGGTTCCTGATTTTGGAGGAAAACAGGCCCGGCCCGTACAGTACTCCCAGGATGGAACAAGATGCTTCCATCAGTATTATCATTTGTAGAATTAGGCTCTTTCTAGACAACTCTTGATGAAGGGCGGTGTCACTGAGATATGTAAGTTTACCTTGTAGGTCTACATCAGGGAATCTGGGAATGTCCTCCCAAATATGATAAAATGATAGACTGGGATATTTCATTTGCTGCCACATACGTGAAAATTAATGGATTTCATTTCAAAGACAATTGAAGGAATAAGGCTTCCTTCCAACAGAGGTTCTTCTTTAGGATGTGCTTCAGTTTCATGCTTCTTAAAAACCAGTCTTTTCTAAGATCTCACATTGGGTGTTTTCAAATGTGGCGGTGGCCTGCATTGCCACGCTTTGCCACACTTTGGCACGCAGGCCACCATCACGCTAGTTCCCAGCTACCAGATGTTGGCATGAAATGGATCCTGACCGCAGTAGCAACTAGCCCGGGCTGTGACTCAGGGAAGTCCCCAGGTCACAGCCCGGGCTAGCCACCACCACAGTTGGGATCCAGCTGCCTGACTAGGAGTAAAGTGGACTCTCTTGTTAGAAAGCTCGCTCTACTCACTGTGATCTGGAGTGGCCAGGGGGACAGGCACCATGGTGGCCGTCATTAGAGGGGAGTGGGCCACTGGGAGGTGGGGGCAGGTGGACGCATGTCTGCCCCGTTCCCTGTCCTCCCCAGCAGCCAGGCCCCCATCACATTAGTTCAGGACTCTGGCCAGATCCTGGCTGCGAGTGGCCCTATCTGGACCAAGTATGTCCATGGTGACGCCCGAGCACCATCACATTAGTTTTTGCCCATATTAGGTTCCAACTTCCTAAGGGTTGCAACTTTGTTCTCAATGACATCTGCAGCAGAGGTCTTATTGGAAACCATCTGGTCAACATAAAGCAAACCCCAGACTAAATTAGCGCTCCAAAAATGGTCTCCAGCAATATGGTCAGCAGAGATCAGCATAAATGCCTTTGTGGTCTTCAGGGAGGTATTTTTCAACTTAGTCACAGTTGTTTACGTAGCCTGGATTTCAATTGGGTGAGCAGAGGAAAGGAGGAGAAATCAGCATTTGCCACAACCAATAGCATGGAGAACAGGAAACTCTGGAGGGAATACGAGGCAGGCATCCCTCGTGTAAATGCACTTACTCAGGTTCACACCAGTTCCTAATACCCCAGCACCGAGCAGGTGGAGCTTGTAATACTGGCTTCATCTTCCTGTCTGCAAGAAAATATTCTATGCTATCTAAGCAATGTGCTCAGCTTAGCTTCTCCCCCAACGTACGCCTAGCAGACATGAATTCTCACTGTAGAGCTCACGTCATCCCCTTCTTGTCCAAGATGATCTAATTTCTTTAGAGCTGCCTGGCGTTTCTGTTTTATGTCTCTCAGAGAATGTTTCCCTCACAAAATGCAGATAGCCACTTCACAGACTCTGAGGAGTATTTCCTTCCTCTGGCTGGTAAATTTCAATAAAAACCTATCTGTCTATCAGCTGCGTAGGAAACCAAATACAGAATTCCCTTCCAGCTAAGTGAGCCACCCCAAGCTGCCATAGGACTGGAGGGAGCGGGATATAAGTTATTGAATAAATAAATAAGTGACTAGATGACTTTTGAGGTCCTTTCAAACTCTAAAGTTCTACACTCTAGGATTCCATCCTTTCCTAACTGGGGCCACTTTCAGATCTTCTCCTCCCGTGTATATTCTGGCTGTGGGGAGGGGGGGGGATGCGCAGCCAGGATATGGAAGTGAGGGAGAAGCAGAGGCCCCGCTTCCCCCTCACGTCGCTGGCTCCCTCCACAGCCTGGTCGGGCCCAGGTCGCCTCCGGCCTCAGGCTGGAGTTGATGGCAGCGGCCCGGGCCCAGAAAGAAGAGCAACGGACGGCACGAGATCAGCGACAGCGGATCAGGTAGGTGATCTGAACGACCGCTCGGGCTTGGGAATGGGGGAAGGGGAGTGCCCCTCCACCCATCCCTGAGCCCAGGCCCGGGTAACACCCCGAGCTCGGCAGGGAGTGCCCCCCTGAGCCGGGGAGTGCCCCTAGACCTGGTGCCTTAAGTTAGTAGGGGGCCCCTCATTCTTTCCCTGCCCAGGGTCCCGTTTAACTAAGGTCCGCCCTGCAGCCAGGTCTAAGTAATGCATGCATTGCGAACACTCTAGCCCACAACTCTATGGTCTGGGGGGGCAGGGGACATGCCAGTGGACCCTGGAACCTGCTGGGTCCGTCTGACCTGAAGNCTGAGCCGGGGAGTGCCCCTAGACCTGGTGCCTTAAGTTAGTAGGGGGCCCCTCATTCTTTCCCTGCCCAGGGTCCCGCTTTCACTAAGGCCGGCCCTGACAGGCAGTGAGGAAGTAGAGGACTAAGCTTCCCCCCTCCCTATCTTAACGGATGCATCGGAGGGATCCAATAATCATAACTCCACACCAAATTATTCCTCTCTGGAGGAACAAGCTGCTGGAGCAGAGATAAGATGCCTCTGTTGCCAGGGAATAGCCTGGAGGGCAGGAAAGCATCAGGAAGTCAAGTGACTTTCCAGGGGCTGAGGGTTAGGTAAGAGATCACAGGATATAAAAATTATCTGGAAAAAATGTAGAGAACATTATAGGAAAACTACTCAAGGTGGGAATGGAAATGAAGAGCAGGCCACAAACCCATTTGACCCCTGCCCTCTAAAAAAATCTTAACTTGGCTCTGTGTCCTGCTGTTTCATACCTGGGCACTGTTTAAAAAAACAAACCACACACCTAAGTTGAAAGCCAGACAAAGATGGGATAAACAATTTTGACAACTTTGAGTAGAATTTAAATGAGTGGATGGAAATATGTTTCTGGTGGCTGTTCTCTGTCTAGTTTTTCTTTAGTCCCGACTAGCCTCAAATGACCTTTCTTATCCCTCTATAAGTCTTAAGCTTTTCTACTTTGTAGGTGGCAAATTCAGTCTGTATTTATCCCACCCATCCAGCTGTACATGTCTACAGCCTTTCCTCCTCACATCTCCAGTTGGCTCGGCACAGCTCTACAAGAACTTAGTCAGTCTCCATTATAAGTCTTTATTTGTTATTAAATATTTATATAGCACAAGCAATGTACCTAGAAATGAACACTCATTAATAATGGGCAGGTCCCTGCCCCAAAAGGCTTGCAATCTGGGATCAATAAGGAAGGAGAGGGGAAGATAGAGAGAGAGGTTAACATTCACAAAGTTGAGGTTGCAGGTGCACATACTTAGCTTAGTTACAGGGAAGAAAATGACCCTCAACGACAGGGCTGTTGAGGGAGCATCAGTGTCAGTCTGTGGAGATAAGGAACTAGGGAAAGCTTGATGGAAGAGAGAGGTTTTTAGGAGGAATTTAAAAGGCAGGGACAAAGGGAGCAGAACATATGTACACAGTGAGGGAATTCCAGGCATGGGGGATATGGGGGAGTGGTGTAGCTGGATCCTTCGGAACTACTGCATGCTCAGTCTAGGGAAGACTGAGGTGACGCTGGTGAGGAGAAGGAGGGAAAGCCAATTATGAGGATGCCGTTGACTCCCTCAGGCCCAGTTATTGGGCATGGTTTGAAGATGCATTTTTCAGCTATGCAATTTGTGTAAATTACACTCTAGCAGGGGGTTTTCCCAGGGCCACACGAGGTTGCTGGGGTCTCACTAGGGGAATTAGCAAACCCCGTTGCTACGCCTATTCAGCCCTCAGTCAGGCTGCATCTCAGAAGGAGGTGCACTCATGCAGGAAGTAACACTGCACCAGTCCATAGGGGATTCAAGTCCACAAGCTCTTTATTCACTTCCTTAATATCCCTGGGCTGTCATCCGCCTCCACCCTGCAGGCCCAGCACAGTCTTGCCAACCACATCCCCAAAACAGTCCATGGACTCCAGCCCAGCAAAGCCCTGGCTCTCTTCAAGCCCAGGCAGGAGGCACCTTCCCAGGGCATAGCCCTCCTCAGAACCTGGGTCTCAGTCCTTCCTCCTGGTTCTCCTTCCCTTCAGCACCCTGGAGAGCATAGAGTGGGAAGGGTCAGCTTTAGGCTTCTCACTAGCAGAGACCTAGGGGATGTTGCCTCCTTGGCTTCCAGGCAGAGACTGCATTCTTCTTCACTCAGTCTTCCTCTTATACAGGCAAAGTGGGTGTGGCCAGGCTTCTATGCCTGAGCCTTAAAGGGCCAGCATTCTGCCCACTCTGCATCAGGGTTTCTCAGCCTGTTTCCTTCACAGGCTGACTCATGCCCTCAGGGCTGACTCTGCCATGCTCAGCACCAGTCTCACTCCTCTTGGTGCCCATGCTCAGCCCTCTTAAAGGGGCAGCAGCCACTCAGGACTGCTCCCTGCTACATACACCCTTATTTCTCCCAGGCTGACCTTGCCACAGTGACCCATGTCCTTGTGACTATGAGGCTTGATTATTGTAATTCCCTCTTCTATAGGTTTCCACAATACTTCTCTGTCACCAGCAGGTTGTTCAGAATGCAGCAGCGCAGCTGCTCACTGGTTTGGGCAGCCATTATCCTATTACACCTGCCCTGTGTTCTCTGCATTGGCTGCCTGTAAAGCGACAGATTGTGCTGCTGGTTTTCAGAGCTTTCAACAGTATAGGCTCTGCCCGGATACTATTCCTATCCACACAATGTCCAAAAGGGATATTAATGAGAACTTTAGGGCCTTGGCTTACAAAATGGATCTGGACGCTCTGCAGGAAATTAAAACTGCTCCCCTATATCCTGCGATCAAACAAGTAGTTATATTAGAAAGTTATCTTACACTGTTAGAGGTACCTAGACAACGCAGAATGATAACAATGCTACGCTTTGAGCTGTTTGACACAGCTATTGTGAGAGGCAGGCGAGAAGGTATTTCGCACGACCTTAGATTTTGTAAAGCCTGTGTTGATAAATTAGACTCACTTATGCATGTGATCTTTGACTGTCCTCTATATAAGGATTTAAGAGAAGTATGGATAGATCCCTTGTTTGAGGGGAAAATGCTATCCTCAGAAACCAAAATGCAAAGTTTGCTTATTGCTTCAAAGTTGGAGGTAATTAAACCTATAGCGTTATTCCTATAATTACTTGAAAAAAGCCTGAGAGTAGTTTGATGTGGTTAAAGTGAGAATACTAGCAATCGCCTCCAGCTGAAAGGCTGGAAAGATTTGTGTATCCTGGCCCATGCATTTGTCCCCTTTTAAAATTATTTCTTGAACATACACCTGTTAGTATGTTTTTAGTTGTGTTTTATTCTTTTATACTATTATTATTATTATTATTAACAAACGTTTATATAGCGCCAGCAGTGTACCTGGCACTTTACAAAGTAATAAAATAGACACGGTCCCTGCCCCTAGGGCTTACAATCTGAGAGACAGGAGCTGGGGGAGAGACTTAGGAAGGGGAACAGAGGGAGAGACAAGGGGTCTAACATTCATGAAGATGCGAGGTCTCAAGTGCACGTACTTGGCTTGGTTACGATGAGAATGACAGCAGGCAGGTCCATGTGGCAAGGATAAGGGTAAACCGATCGTAGGTATAGGAATAGTGGCTCAGCAGGATAAAGAGTCAGACAGAGCAGAGCGAAAGAGGTGAGTTTTAAGGAGAGATTTGAAGGTATGAAGGGAGGGGGCAAGGCGGATGTGGACAGGGAGGGAGTTCCAGGCATGGGGGGCAGCAAGTGAGAAGGGACGAAGGCGCTTAGGGGAGCAGGGAAGGCGTGGAAGGGTGAGAGAAGGGACAGAGGAGGAGCGAAGTGCACGGGCTGGAGTATGGAGGGCGATAAGTGCAGAGAGGTAGGGGGGAGCAAGGTTGTGAAGAGCTTTATAGGTGAAGACTAGGAGCTTGTGCAGGATTCGTTCAGGAAGGGGAAGCCAGTGAAGCGAAGAGAGGAGGGGCTGCACATGGTCGAAGCGACTGGCGAGGTAGATGACCCTGGCAGCAGAGTTTTGGACAGAGATGAGGGGAGAAAGGTGAGACCGGGGAAGGCCAGTGAGAAGGAGGTTACAGTAATCGAGGCGAGAGATGACCAGAGCATGAACAAGAGTTTTGGCAGACGAGACAGAGAGAAAAGGGCGAATCTTAGCAATGTTATGGAGGGAGAAGCGACAGGATTTAGCAACAGAGTCAATGTAGGGTTTAAAAGAAAGGGCTGAGTCAAAGATGAAGCCTAGGCTACGGGCTTGGGGGACAGGCAGGATGGTGACTCCATCAATAGTTATTGACAGTGAGGAAGGAGAGGAAGGATGAGGGGGGAAGATAAGGAGTTCAGTTTTAGCCATGTTGAGTTTGAGTTGACGTTGAGACATCCAGGTAGAGATGTCAGAGAGACAGTTGATGAGACGAGCTTGAACAGAGGGAGAGAGAGAGGGAGTAGAGAGATAGAGTTGAGTGTCATCAGCATAGAGGTGGTATTGGAAGCCATGGGAGGCAATGAGTTTGCCTAAGGATGAGGTATAGATCGAGAAGAGGAGAGGGCCAAGAACAGAGCCTTGAGGAACACCAACTGAGAGGGGGAAGGAGGAGGAGGCGGAGTTGGAGAGAGACACATTAAAGGAGCGGTCAGAGAGGTAGGAGGAGAACCAGTTATGGACAGAGCCACAAAAGCCAAGGGAGTGAAGGGAATCCAGCAAGAGTGAGTGGTCAACAGTATCGAAGGCAGCAGAGAGATCAAGGAGGACAAGAATGGAATAGAGACGTTTAGATTTAGCCACCAGAAGATCGTTGGTGATCTTAGCGAGAGCAGTTTCAGTAGAATGAAGGGGGCGGAAGCCAGATTGGAGGGGGTCAAGGGAGGAGTTGGAGGATAGGAAGTCAAGGCAGCGGGAGTAGACAACACGTTCAAGCAGCTTGGAAGCAAAAGGAAGGAGTGAGACAGGACGATAGCTAGAAGGGTCAGAGGGGTCAAGAGTGGACTTTTTGAGAATAGGAGAGACTGTGGCATGTTTGAAGGCAGAAGGGAAAGAGCCAGTAGAGAGGGAGAGGTTGATGATGTGCAGGAAGGAAGGGGCGACAGTGGGAGTAATGGAGGTGAGGAGGCGGGAAGGAATGGGATCAAGGGGGCAAGTGGAAGGGTTGGAGGAGGAGAGCAGAGAGGAGATTTCCTTAAGGGAGGCAGGGGAGAAGGAGGACATGAGAGAAGGAGGGGGAGGAGGGAGAGGGGTGGGAGTGGGAAGAGAGGAGTGGGAAGCGATGTCGAGGCGGATCTTGTCTATCTTGGAGGTGAAGAAGGAGGCAAGATCCTGAGCAGAAAGGGAAGAAGGAGGGGGAGGACAGGGAGGCTTGAGGAGGGAGTCAAAGGTAGAGAACAGGCGGCGAGGGTCCCGAGAACAGGACTCAATGCGGGAGGCATAGTAGTGTTGTCTAGCAAGGGAGATAGCAGAAGTAAGGGTGGAGAGACAGAATTTGAAGTGAAGGAAGTCAGCGTGAGAATGGGATTTGCGCCAGAGTCGTTCAGCAGCACGAGTGCAAGAACGGAGGTGGCGGATACTAGGGGTGAGCCAAGGACGGGGGTTGTGGGAGAAGGCAGGGCGGGAAGAGAGAGGGGCATGGGAGTCAAGTGTGGAGGAGAGAGAGGCGTTGAGAGCAGAGACAGCGGAGTCAGGGGAGGAGGAAGAGAAGACTGTAGGAAGAAGGGGAGAGAGAGAGGAGGCAAAGTCCAGGGGATCAATAGCTTGAAGGTCACGGAAGGGGCGTAGAGAAGGGGAAGAGGAGGGGGGACAGTGGGAAATGTTGAAAGAGGCAAGGAAGTGGTCTGATATAGGATGAGGATCGAAGGAGAGATCAGCGACAGAGCAGTTTCTAGAGAGGACAAGATCAAGAGAATGGCCATTAGTATGGGTGGGGGAGTTGGTCCAAAGGTGGAGGTTGAAGGAGGAGGCTAGGGAGAGGAAGCGAGAGACTGAGGGCTGAGATGGGTCATCAACATGAATGTTGAAGTCACCAAGGATGAGAGTGGGGATATCAACAGAGAGGAAGAAAGTGAGCCAGGACTCAAAGTCAGAAAGAAAGGAAGAGAGAGGACCAGGGGGACGGTAGATGACAGCAACATGTAGATGGAGGGGGGAGTAGAGGCGCACGGAGTGAGCCTCAAAGGTATGGAAGGAGAGAGAGGGGGGAGGAGAAATTGGTTGGAACTGACAGGATTTAGCGAGAAGGAGGCCCACCCCACCACCCCACGATATATATACATATATCGTTTTACTGATGTAACGTCGTGCTTTGTTATAGCAAATTGCTGATACAATAAATATTCAATTCAATTCAGTATAGGCCCTGGCTATATTCGAGACTTGCCCTGGAGCTTCACACTGATGGCTATCTGTACTCAGAAACCATGCACCATTTGGGTATTCTGCCATGACACCTTAAATCAGTGGGCAATCAGACATTTGCTGTGGCAGTGCGGCACTCGCTCTTTCTAGATGTTCATCTCAGTTCCTCCTTCCTTATCTTTAAAAAGTCCCTGAAAACCTATTTGTTCTCCAGGTGCTCCTATGATCCACTGCTGGTTCCCCTTGAGGTTTGTTTCTCTTTCCTCTTTAACTTCCTCTTTTAAAATGGATTTGTATTTTAAATTGATTGTTATTTATTTATTTATTTACTTATTATTTTATTAATCTTTTTACCCCACCTGCATTCTGCCTCCGGCAGCTTACAATCCATAAAATCACATCAAAATATAATAAATATAAACATACAAAAGTATCAATAAAAACAATATAAAACCCATTCTAACACAAATACTTAAAAACCCTCCTCCTTTAATCCGCAAACCCTTCCCCCATCACCGAAAGCCTGGTGGAAGAACCATGCCTTACACTGGTGCCGGAAGGTGAGGAGATTTGGGCTGAGACGGACATGCACCGGGAGCGAGTTCCACAACACAGGTGTGGCTGCCGAGAACGGATTCATAAATGGATTTATATTGTATTTTATATTATGTTTTAAAGCGCTCTGAGCACCATTTGGTGGTGGGACGCTAGCAAAATAAAATTGTTTATTTGTTATTAATTATATTATTATTATTATTGCTGCCCTGGGGCAAGTCAGATTATTGGGCCCCATACCATCCAGGATGGAGGGGGGGGGAGGGGAGAGGGAAGGCATAGTATAGGGGGTGCCAGGCAGGGGCAGCGTCTCTCCATGGGTGCTGGGGTGCCGATTCACCAAATGTCCACTGCATCTGCTGCCACTGCTGTTGCAGTGTGGCTGCTCCAAGCCTGGGATCAGGTGGCACTCCCTTCCCTCAAAGGCTCGTTTGAGCCTGAGCATCTTCCGGAGGTAGTGGAAGACTTTTCTGTTTGGAAAGGCATTTGGTAGGCAGGGATAGGGGCTGGTGGGGCTGGTGGGGGGGGGGGG
>QEPC01000729.1:1756370-1788504 GCA_003113815.1 Sphenodon punctatus
CAGACGAGGGCACACCAAACAAAAAGATATGGCAGGACCATCCCTTTGCGTGGGGCACATGGATGACATGGCAAAACATAATTAAAAAAACCAAAATCAACCAAAACCATTTCCCATACTCACCGCTAGATTTATTGTGCCTCCAAACGCAACAACGGGCTCAGAACCTGAGGAAAAAATTAAAGGAGAAAGGATTAGAAAAAATTAGCCATATAATAGAGGACAAAGAAATAATCAGTAAAGAAGACATGGAAAAAATAATTAAAACACGAATAAACCCATTTGAATATATGCAATTTAAGCATGCATTAAATAGCAAAGGCAAAAAAGAACAATATATAAGAGACCCCAACAAAATAGAAAAGGTATTGTTTGAACATACTAACAACAAAGGAAAACTATCACGCATATATAGACCTTTAAAAGAGATATGGTATCCCAAACAGATAGGTTACATGCAAAAATGGAAAGAAGAGTTAGGAATAGAGATTACAGAAAAGGAAGAACTAGAAATAATCAATTACATGCATAATAATGCCCACTCATTGGAAATCAAGGAATGCCAAATTAAAATAGTAACGAGATTTTACTTGACCCCTATGCAATTTAGACATATGGAGGAGGGAGGGGAAAGAGGCTTATGTTGGAGGGGATGCGGAGAACAGGGAACGCAAAGACATTGTTGGTGGGATTGTGACCGGGTACAACCCCTATGGAGAAGGGTATGGGAAAAAATGGAAGAGATGACTAAATTGATCATACCGTTTAAACCGGAGGTAGCTCTGTTGGGTTTGTTTCCAGCAGCCGGGATACTACAGAAACACCGGGAATCCTGCTCGGTGTTTCTCCAAGCAGCAAAGAAGGTCATCGACCTACATTGGAAAGACACTAAAGAACTGTCGATTGGAGAGTGGATGAATAGATTATGGTACCATCTGACTATGGAAAAGATAGCAGCGAACATAATGGACAAAAAAGAATATTTTGCTGCAAAATGGTTCCCCTGTGTATGTGTTATGACAAAATCAGATCTACCTGAAGATCAAAGAACATACCTATTTGATTATTATGTATAATTAAAATGCCCACCTGAACCCAAAGAAACATTACCAATGGAAATACGATTTGTAACCACAGTTAAATGTTTATGAGTTTGTTTATAATGTTATACAAAATAAAAGAAAAATGTATTAATAAATAAATAAATAAATAAATGCCTTTCATCATAAGCCCCATTTCACTCTCCTTCCCCCTCAGCCACCTCTCAGATGGCTGGCACCACATTGGCAGGAGAGGGAGGGAAGAGGCTTACTGGCACATGCATAAAAGTGCACAGCACTGGAAGCTACTGGGTGCTTCTGCGCATGCTCCTCAGATCGGGCGCACTGACACTGGAGACAGTGGAGGCGTGCCCAATCTGAGCCACACATGTGCAGAACTGCACAGTGCCTTTCAACCCTGTGGTGCTTTTGTGTGTGTGCCGGGCCAACTGTGGAGCACTGTGACTGGCCATCTGGGTGTCAGGTGAGGGAAGGGAGAGAAAGGGAAGGAGGGAGGGAGGGAGGGATATGTGGGAGGGGACAGGCTGGGGCTGGGCTGGTTACGGGGCATGCGTGACCAGCTCTTGTTGAGCAGAGGGGAGGGGGGATGGAGGAAGCAGTGGGGAGGGGCCAGGGCAGTAGCAGCAGGATGACCCCTCCCCTTCCTTTTGATGCACGGATGTCCCAAAAGCAGCAGGGACAGTGACTTGTGTGGTGCCAACATACTAAAGGTAAGGGCAGGGGATGGATGAGGGGCCAGGGCACAAAGGCATGTGCGCCTATGAAGGAACCCAAGACATTAGGGTAGTTTTAGGGTGCCTTTTCCAAGCATCGTAAAACCAATTAGAGCCTGAGGAGCTCTCTCCTCTCCCCCACTCTTTAGCTGAAGACACAGCAGCAGTGTGGAACCGGTCTGGACCAGTTCAAAGGTTGCTTCAAGACAGAGCAGACTGGATTTCTCTATTGTGAAGAGTAATTTCCTTTTTATTTATGTATTTATTTTTATTTAAAAATGTTTTTATTTGTTTCCCCCCACTCACACTTTTGTTGCTCTTCACTATGGTACAGCCCCTTTTAATTGTTCCCCTCCTTGAGTGATGGATTTCTTATTTTATTTTGGATTTATTTTTAGTTGAATTTTTAAAATATATTTGGTTGTTTGGATATTTTAAATATATTTTTGGATGTTTTCTAATATTCTTTGTTCCGGTTTGAATATTTTATGCATATATATTTGGTATATTTTATATTTTTGGATATCTTTATATTTTTCTTTTTGCTATATCTTGTTTATAATTTGATTGTATTTGTTTGTATTTAGTTTGAATATTGGATGTTTGGCTTAGATATTTTGTGCAGTGACTGAGTGCAGCAGAGGGGAAAAATGCAAACAAAATTTTAAAGTTTTTCCAAAGCCTTACTTGCAGACTTCTTATATTTAATATTTTTGCAGCAGTGTGAACGCTTAAAAAATACATGCTTCTCACATGACCTTATATTGTCTTATAGCGTTTCTGAAAGGAGAACATGGTGGTGCTCTTTCTTGTGATAGCCCATTTGGATTTTGTCTCTCTTCCTGAGTGATTTGATGTTTGAGAAACTTTTTGTTGAACTTTGAATGCTTAAATTGGTTGGGATATTTTGGTGGGCTCATATAGTGGAAAGAATTTCTGACAGAATATAGAAGTTTTCCCAAAGGATTTATTAGGTGACTTGTTATATTCAATCTTTCTGTTGCAGTGTGAACACTTCAAAAATACTTGCTTTGCAGTTTGCACACAGCCTTATGTAGTTTTAGTGTTTTTGAAAGGGGAAAACAGGGTTAGCGCCTCTGAATTTTATCTCCTGCTGTACACAAGCAATCTGATGCTACTGGGAATTTGGGATCTTAAGTATTTTTCTACGTATTTTTTTCTCTTACTCACTGGTCTGGGAACTTGTAGGAGGGATACAGATAGTGCTATATCTGAGGTGGGAAATCTCCCAGGAACAAATGAAAAATTAGTACAGGCTCTGAAAGTCACAGAGAAGTTGGAGGCAGAGGTGCCTATGGAGTACACTCAGGAAGAGAACGGCCCAGATCATGGATCTATGTGCTCGAACTGTCCCTTATCCTTGTGTGCATGCCCTCATCTCTGCTCCTTTTCCCCGAGTGCAGCCTTTCAGTGTTTGAGGGTAGGAACTGGATCCAAAGGCCAAATCCAGGAACTGCAAAGAGCCAAATAAAAACTAGTTGCGGGCTGCCTTTGGCACCTGAGCTTGAGCTTCCCCGCACCCGCACTAATCTCTTCCATGGATGTGCAAATAGGACTTACCAGTGGTTATCCGATGGGATAAGACAACCCATTCTAACCTGTCACTTTATTCACTAGACCATCTTTGCAATGGATGCTGTATATGTAAGAGAGAATCTTTTACCTGGTCTCCCTAGTAATCGTCTTACAGCTTGAAATTCAAGATCTAATCATCCCTATTTTAGCACACAGCTAGACTCTTGCTTGTAAAATGTATATGAACAGTCTACCTACTCAATCTGTGACCTGCTGTGCTGGTGAATTCCAGAGTCTTCCTGTATGGTCTGGCAGGGAGAGCTGGCCCTTCTGCTTGATCTAAATTTAAGTCATTAATTTCCCCAAGAGGAGTCTATGGGCTCTGTCTAATTCAGGTACATAAAGAGGGGAAGCCAAGCATTGTGTGTTTTAAGATGGATAGAATGCAGACCAGAGCTCTGGAGCAGCTGCATGGGTGACCAAAACCAGAGCTACATGCACTGATGGTTTGACCATGTTCAGACAGAGAGCCTGGTGGGTGGGGCAAACAAGTGTGCAGGTGGCAAACATGCCTTCCCCCTGCCCCGTGAAAGCCCCAGTTCAGGAACACATGGACAGGTGGGCCAAACCCCTGTCCGGCACACTCCGCTCAGAACACTATGCCCCACACTGAAGTCTACCATGTACCACGAGTCCAGCTCTGAGAACCATGTCAACTGGACATGGCAGAAGCCATTAACCCCTTAATGCCCCACATCCCTGGGAGCAGGCCCAGCCCCTGCCCAACCCTGGGGTAGCAGAGCCGGGTGGATAAATTCCAGCACATCGTGAGCCCCGGGGATCCCACAACACCCACACAATGTTGATGGCCAGGGGCAAAAGGCAGACCTTACTAAGTGGCTAGAACAAACAGGGAAATGGTAAGGGAGGAGGGTTAGGCATGGCCAAAAGACTCACAGAAAAAGGAGTTCAGGTTGGGGAGCTGGTGGGAAACGCCATCCCTGCAGGCAGCAGACCCTGAAGCACACAGGAAACAACTAGCAGATAGACCATGTGGAGCCCTGTCCAATGCAGGGTGGGGGAAAACCCCTCAACCTTGCCTGTGGTTCCCCACTTAAACACATGGCCCCAGGACCCCATCGCTCCCCCGCCTGCAGCTCCAGAGGGGGGACCAAGCACATGCCCACTCACCAGCGGGCATGCAAGCTCCAGGGCTCTCTACACCTCAGTCAGAGCCACCAGCACCCTGATAGTGGCAACAACCCCATGGGATCCGAAAGAAAGTCTGAGATCCAGCCACACACAGCTACATGTTGTTTGCCAGGTGGGGGTAGCACCACATGTCCCAACCTGGAACAAGGCAAAGATCCACCCAAACAATACCCATGTGCCCCCTCCGTCATCTGATGTGTCATGGCAAACCAGCAGGCAGAGGGTGGTGATGGCCCCTGTGCTGCCACTCCCAGGTCTGAACTCCTATACAGGTGTTATAAAAGAGTGGTGCGAAGCTGTCACCATGTGGCATGGAAGGTGAACAGTGAACCATGGACTCAATGTGCAGTGCCACTGCTGAAGGTTCTCATTACCATCAAGGTCAGTCACCTAGCCATCAAGAAGTTCCATGCTGCCTGATGGGGTGAGGTGCTGGAGGGGCATTACTATCTGCTTCTCCACTACATTGTCCACCTAGCTGCTGGCAGCACACTGGAGTGTCAGGACTGGGCTTTGAACCCCTCAAGCCTTGGGGCTTGAATGGGGCTGTCTTTTCCTCCTGCACCACTGGCTGGTCTCTGTAGGAGTTGGCTTCCCTCCCTACTATGGGATTCTCTCTCTCTCTCGCTCTTGCTCTCTCTGTCCCACCCACACCTGCTAGAGGGTGTGGACAGCCTGCCACAGCCTGATTGCCTCTCTGCACTATTTAAGGCTGTTGAGGGCTGTGGCAGGTGTGGAGCTTCTGTTAGTGAGTCTTTGTGTTCTGCTAATCCCGTCGTGTGAGTAGCACTTCCCCTCCTTGCTGTTGCTTGTAGTTATTGTTCCCTTTGTGTGTTGAGGCACTTCTCGTCCAGTTCTCTTGTCCCTTTAGTCTTCCCTCACTGTGTGCATTCTGCTTTGTATCTTTCTTGCACTTTGTCACTTCTCTATATTGGTTTGTCTTCCTCATGTCCTGAGTCCCTCACATTGTGCCTTGTTCCCTATTGGTCTATCCTTCTATCATCTGTGTTTGTCACGTCCTGTGTTTGCTCCTTGTTCCACTCTATAACCCTGTTGCTCCCCTAGCTCTGGTCTCCCAGCTCCCTGTCTCTGGTTCCCCAGCTCTGGTTCCCCTGACTTTGATGATGAGCCATAAGCTTTCTTAGGCCAGCTTGTCTGGTTCTGATGCTGAGCATTCAGTCTCCCTGATATCAGAGAATGGCTGAGAGGCTTTCTTGTTTGACCTGTGGGACGTCCCCTATTCCCTTCAACACTTTCCCCTCCTACCTCTCCTTCTCTTTGCCCCCTTCCCTGGCTCCTTGACCTGGAGCCTGATAGTAAGCTCCACCCAAATAACTAACCCATATTCTTGCCATAGCTTGTTGGACTTTTGTGGCCCTGATATCCCAAGTCATGTTACCAGCAACCGTGCAGTTTTTGGAGGCTCCTATGAAGGGTTAGGGCTGCAATGTCCTGGCAACCCTCCCAGTATACAGCTCCTTGTTTCCCATGAGGGAGTTATCTTGCTCCATCTACGGTATTGCAAAGTAAACCCTTTCACCCGAGAACCGATGATTGGGTTTCTCATGCCTTGGCCTCCAATCTCAGGCAACCAACCTTGCCTAGGGTTAGTGACTCTATGCTGATAGGGGTTCGTGAGTTGGCCCAATCTGAGGAGACTGGGAGTCTCTTTCAGATAGCACGTGGGAAGGCCTGGGTGAGGAAGAGGTGGTTGAGCTTGTAAGAATCGGGGGGGGGGGAAGGGGGGCTTATTCAATGGCAACCAAAAAGCCTTATGTTGCCTGGCATGGGCCCTTCCAGTGAGCCCTTCAGGCCCTCTGCTGTGTCCCCACCGGGTTCCCGACCACCTGTAAATTTGGTGTCTTTACCCCATGTTCCAGCTACCACCAGTGATGATCCTTCGATAAAGGCCTCTGTTAAACAAGAACCCTCTGTGTCTGAATGGATTGATTACCATAGGGTAAATGCAGCCCTGCATGGAGATCCAGAGGATATCAAACTTACCCCTACCATGTGGGCAAACTCTGGGCTGATTAAAGAACATGTGGCTCAGGCAGCTGTGGAACCGACCAGGCCCATAGTCCAGGAACATACCTCTATACCCCAGTCCTTGGCCTCCCTGTCTTCTCCTGATCAGTGACAAACTTGAGTCAGGACTTCACGACCCAAGACCTCTCTCCAGACATCAGCCCCAGATGCTGCCCATTCGGTGTCCTTGGAATTGCTAGACCCTAAGAGAAAAACCTCACGATCCCTGACTTCCACTCTGATGCCTTTAGCACCTACAATTCGTGTGGCCACATCAGTAGGTACCTCAGAGATGTCTGCACCCGCTACTGTTCGACATCCAGCTCGGGTATCCAGTAGTGCTCAGCTGCCATTGTCCAGTTTACAACCAATGCTTGTGGTGACACCTCTGGGGCTCTACCCCACAGCAACAATATCCCTGCCAGCAGTGGCTCCTGTGACATCTGTACCTGAAATTACAGTGTGATCACTGCCTGCAGCTCCTGTGGTGCGTGAAACTGCGATGACTGTCCGCCTGATCACCTGGACCAGCGACAATGCCAAACAGCACCCGGCCAGCAAGGCCAGCAATCCCCTTGGCTGGTTGGTTAGCATCCCAGGGCTGCCCATCCTCAATGCCGATGTTTAAGACTGTGCAGGTGCTAGTGTGTTGCCCTAGTGTCCAGGTTCTGGCATTGGATGCTTGTGGCTCACGGTGTTCCCAGAAAAATACTTTGGGCTTCATTGCAGACAAACATTCACTGGAATTAACAACGCATTCCATTTCTGGTATTGATTCTCCTCCACTGTTCTGGACCACTCGGTCCTTGAGCACAATGGGCACTTCCATGCCACGTGCAAAAGTTACCTGTGTATCCAATGTCGCTGCTTCTGACTGGCCTTTCCAGAGGCTGGAGACGTCATTGCCAGAGAGAATACCTGCTTGCTCTTCAAGTTTGGTCATCTCTTCAGCACCGATGCAGCCTTTAGCCACTGAAAAGAATTCCACTTCTGTGGTAGTACTCAGCCCTTTCCACCAGAGCAGCTGGATGATAGAGAAAATGCTCTCTGTATCCACAGTTCTGTCAAGCCACGAGTGCCCAACCAACCTCCCTTTTTGGAAAGTGCTGTAACCATGGATACAGGACCTACTGGTGTTTCCATCCCAGCCTTAGCCTTGCCATGTGGATTACCCATTCATGTTGGGACCCCCTGAGGTCAGGAATAACATTTAATGGCACCTCAAGTTTGACTGCACCCTCCTTGTTGGTCCAGACGTTTCCCATTAAGGATGCCCTAATATCTAGTATGCCACCTGGACATGGTTTCAACCTTGCTATGTCTCCTCTGCTAGGACAAGCTGCCCCTGAAGATAAATCAGTCATCGAGCAAGAACCACTCCCCAATAACGATTATGCTGCACTACCAGCAAAGGTGCTGCCAGATCTCAGTAAGGAAAGTTCCATCTTGGATGGACCTGCCATGCTTTCAGCTATTTCACCCCCTAATAGGGGGTTTGTCTTGGCCTCCAACAGGGTACACTCAAGCAGTTGTCCACCATCTTTTACATCAACTGAGTCTTTGTCTCCAATTCCCTCACTGGATGCGATGCCTCAAACAATATGTTCTTCAGGGATTCAGTGTGCCTCTAGCACTGACAACTCCTTGATGGGGTACCCTCCACCAGCTCAAGGCACACAGTGGCATTGAGTTATCACCTCTGATCCAGGCTGTCTTCAGCGTTGACTTTGTTATAACCCAGGACCTCACTCACCCGGTACCTCCTTTGGAACTCCTCCTTCTTTATTGGGACCGCCTCCTCAGGCATGGGCTCTATCGAGTTCCACCTCATAGAAACTGGCTGGGTATTCCTCTTCAGCCATTCTACCTATGGGGTATGCCGGTAAATTACGTGAGGCTTTGCCTTCAGCAATTCTAATACCCTCTAAGCTGTATGCTTCCATACGGACATCTCATAGGCCCCATGCCTTCTCCCACAATGCTTGATTCTGGGTCCTTTCCTTCCTCCCCTCCCCTGTTGCTTATCCTGGGTCTCCTGTATATGCATAAAATGGCCACATGGATGGCCTGAGTTCCCATCATCAATGTGTGTCCTGTGATCTGTGTTCCTCATGTACTCCTTCAGGTCCTTGGTGGTTCCCGGGGGGAAAGGGGGGCTTTGGGGGGTACTTTCAGGGCTGGACCTTGAACCCCTGGCCTTGGGGCATGAATGGGGCTGTCTTTTCCTCCTGCACCACTGACTGGTCTCTGTAGGAGTTGGCTTCCCTCCCTACTATGGTGTTCTCTCTCTCTCTCTCTCTGTCCCACTCACACCTGCTAGAAGGCGTGGACCCACCTGCCACAGCCTGATTGCCTCTCTGCACTATTTAAGACTGCTGATGGCGGTGGCAGGTGCGGCGCTTCTGTTAATGTGGTCCTGATGCTTGCTCTGCCCACTTCTTTTGCTTTACGTCTCTAGCTTGTGCTTTGCTTGCACTTCTGCTTTGTGTCAATGTTCTGTGTTGGTGAGTCTTTGTGTTCTGTTAATCCCTTTGTGTTCCTTGTGTGCGTAGCACTTCCCCTCCTTGCTGTTGCTTGTAATTCTTGTTCCCTTTGTGTATGGAGGCACTTCTCATCCAGCTCTCTTGTCCCCTTAGTCTTCCCTCACTGTGTGCATTCTGCTTTGCGTCTACCTTGCGCTTTGTCACTTCTCCGTGTTGGTTTGTCTTCCTCATGTCCTGAGTCCCTCATATTGTGCCTTGTTCCCTATTGGTCTATCCTTCTATCACCTGTGTTTGTCACGTCCTGTGTTTGCTCCTTGTTCCACCCTATAACCCTGTTGCTCCCCCAGCTCTGATTCCCCCAGCTCCCTAGTTCCCTGCCTCTGGTTCACCAGCTCCAGTTCCCCTGACCTTGATGATGAGCTATAAGCTTTCTTAGGCCAGCTTGTCTGGTTCTGATGCTCAGCATTCAGTCTCCCTGATATTGGAGAACAGCTGAGAGGTTTTCTTGTTTGATCTGTGGGATGTCCCCTATTCCCTTCAGCCCTTTCCCCTCCTACCTCTCCTTCTCCTTGCCCTGGAGCCTGACATGGAGGTCTGGCACAGGGTGCTTTGCCGACAATGGGCTGCCCTCCTGCAGCAGTGGGTCTTGCTGTGCTGCATGGTGGCCTGACTCAGGAAGCTGATGCGAGGTTCCTTGCCAGGGACACCACCATGCTGGCCCATCTCAGGCGCATAACTGTGCCCACCCAGAGGTGACTCTGGGCAAACAGGGACTGGTGGGAGGTCATAATGGTGACCTGGCAGGACAAGGAGCAGAGGGAGCATTTCCGGATGCCCCAGAGGCTGCTCCTCCACATTGCCCAGATCCTAAGACCCCTGCTGCAGAGGAAGGCCACTGTGATGAGAGTCCGCATTAACGTTTAACAATGTGTGGCCATTGCTGTCTGGAAGCTTGCCATCCTAGACTTCTGATGCTTAGTGGGGCACCAGTTTGGGATTGGCACCTCCACTGTAGCTGCCATCTTGGTGAGGTATGCACAGCCCTACAGGAGGTGTTGCTGGAGTGGGTGGTCCAGCTCCAGTACCCTGAGGGTTGGATGGAGGGTTTCTGGTGGTCTGGGTTCCCAAACTGCATATGGGCCATCATCGGGATCCATATGGCCATCCTCTTCCCACCTCACACCCTGGAGGACTACTGCAGTCAGAAGGGGTTTCACTCCATCATTCTACAGGTGGTCGTGGATGACCAGGGCCTCTCCATGGACATCCTCACTGGATGGTTGGGCTGGAACCACTATGCCCACATTCTGCGCCAGTCACTACTGTACGGCAGGATGTACAACAGGGTATTTGATCCAACCATGACCACTTACATCGAGGGCATCTGGATGAGGTCTGTCATCATGAAGGATCTGGCCTACCCCCTCACTCCATGGCTGATGAAGGCCTATGTCATGCCCAACATCCTGGAACAGACGGCCTTCAACATGCTCTCTAGTGCTGCCAGCTGTGTGGTGGAGTGATCCTTTGGGGCCCTCAAACAGTGCTGTAGGCTGTTGGGTGGGAGGGTCAGCTTCAAGGTATAAACAGTTGGCCTGTTGACTGTCACAGCCTGCATGGAGATGGAGGGAGGTGCCCTGGATTCCCTGCCCATCTCCCATGTGGATCCAGCGCCCTGTATTGGTGCATGGCCAATGGGATAAAGAGCACCCTGTGCTGCCACATGGCACAAGATGGAGCTGGGTGGCACAACCAGCTCTGATCCAGAGAACAGTGGGGCTGGGAACCGTATGTATATATATGTAAATAAACCCTATGTAAATAAATGTATGTCAACCATTAGCAGTGAGTCTATGTGCCTCCCTCTGTGCCATTGCAGCTCCCACCAGGATGCGAAACCTCTCGCTCTGGGGATGGTGGGAAAACCAGAACGTGCAAGAGCCTGGGACAGCACACAAGGAAGTACAAACATGTATTGAGGAGATGGGTGCTCTTACACACACTCTGCACCTAGACACTGGAGTGCAGAACCCCACCCCCGTCCAATAAGAATAACAATAATAGTAAAGCACAACAAAATATTTAATGAAATAAACAAGAACACTAAACAGAAAGCAACAACACAGCAGAACACAATGGCAACAACAACAAACAGCTAGCAATATTAATCTGTCCTAAATTAACATTGGTCGGGTTCCTCCCCTCCTGACCTCTACTCCACTGCACGCTCTGAACCCGGGACAGCTCTACCTGGTGGAGTATGTGGACCACTGCCTCATGGATGTCAGTGAGCATGAGGACCATCCTCCTCCCTTTGCTACTCTCTCAGCTCTTGAACTGTAACAGTGGAAGAGGAACCATGGGTTATGTTCAAGTTGCCTGAGATGTATTTCCAACTTGCAAATATTCTGCTAAATCCATGCCCTTCATTGGGGGTGGAATGGGGGCACTTGGCCAGGGCCTCATACACGAAACCCACGGCCTCACCTAACCCTGGGGGTGGGAGATGCTGCTAATGAGGAGCATACATGCTGTGCAGGGACCATTACTGTTTCATCAGGACCGCATAATAGGCGGCCCTGATGGTTGGAATAGAAATGGATTGAGAGAATACATTGGGGATCAGTGAGCTGAGGTACTGGACATGCTGGAAGGAAAGGAATATGGCTATGGGTTGTTGCACTTGCATTGTTCTTTTGCCTCCACCAATAAAGTTAACACTGTGGATACAGTAAGGCTAAGGTAGTTTATGTGTTTGCATGAATAGATGACTGGCTTACCTAAGCTCCTTAGGTTCTGGCATAGAGAACCCAGGAGGAGGGCACTCCTCGCCAGCTCCTCATAGTCATCACTCCTCCGCAGGGCAGGGGATGTAATTGGAAAAGGCGTGCACTGTTTGCAACTGGGGTGGTGCATAATATCTGGTACGGGCACAAGATGATGGAATTTGGCCATATATAAGATGATATAAATCCAAGATCTTTATATGATCAGGTATATTTCCAGCAAGGGACATGACAAAAATTAGCTTGGTCATTTTTATGGACGTTAATGGGAGCCTTGTAGGCTAATCCTAAAGATTATGACTTCAGTGGGACAATTCACACACGTAAGAATGACTTGCATACCTAAGGTTTGTAAGGTGTAATCTGATAACTATTCTATTGGGTGATTAAATATTTGTCTAAGAAATAACAACCTTCCATCTCTGGTTGTAATTAACTTTAGGGGGGAAAAGCAATCTGATCATCCTGATGAACTTTTTTTAAAATACTGGAATACTTTGCATAATAAGGTTGTACAATTTTTTTCACATGCAGTAATACAAAGTAGTCCTGTCAGCAGATTATAAATGCATCAAATGATGGGCACTTTCCCACGTTACTAAATGTGCACTATTTGTCTTTGAGAGGTAAATGCTGCGCGCAGCTTGTCATGTGGGAAAGCAAAGCTGGAGCTCGATTTTCCAGCTCTGCATCCTCCGTGTAATCAGCATCCAATCCGTGCGGCTTTGGTTCCCCACATGACAAAAGTCGCACAGCATTTACTTCTTGCAGTTTCTCACGAAGGCAAATGGTGCACATTTAGTAATGTGAGAAAGCACCTGTAGCCTTCGACTATTTTCTTCTGGGTGTGCAACTCAGAGAGAGAGGGAGATAGGAAGTACTTGCACTCCTAAAGAAATAGCTTTGGCCCTTGGGCCTGTGATCCCCCCACCCCTATTTATCAATGCTATCTCACACCCTTTGTTATCTGGCCCCTACTCTTGAGTATACCGTGCAGTGCGTTTGCTATTCAGAGATAACTGCCCAGGCATGTAGTCACCCCTTCAGGTATCTGCATGCCTGGGTGGGAACCCCCTGATAGTAAACAGGTCTCTCTCCCCCACTTACGGGGTGTGGCAGTTGTTATGCCACCTCTCACGGAAATGACCCTGACACTCCTATAGGCCAGAATGGGAGTGTCAAGGTCATTTCTGCAAGAGGCAGCAACCCCCACATGGCGGTGACAGCGAGGTTGTGGCAGCAAGGTAGCAACAGCAGCAGTCTGGAGGCCTTCCGGAGTGGCCAGGGGCCTAGGCCAGTCAGACGGCGTTTACACAGGCTGTCCAATGCATGAGAATATGTGCTGACCCTGGCTAGGTATACGTGTGCCTAGGTGATCTGCCTATGTACGTGTGTACCTATCTAGGCAGCCTGCACATCCACCAGCAGGCTGGTATAGACCCTAGGCCACTCCAAGTAGAGTACCATCGGGGCACTTTGCAGTATCAGAACTAGGACAGGCAGTTCAGGTGCCACAAATTCAACAGATTTCCCCATTTTGCCAAGTACCAGTTTCATCTCTAATCTCTGTGCACACCCTCGTCTCTGCTCCTTTTCCTCAGCTAACCCACAGAAAGATCACTCAGTTCTTATCTTATCTGGCTTCCAGGGCCAGACTTAGGAATTTTGCACCCCTAGACCCTTCTCAGTCTGCTGCCCCCAAGTCAAGTCCTGCTCCCAAGCCCGGCCCCTACGCTGTGTGTTCATGGGTGGGGGAGACCCATGTGAATGGTACACATACCAACCTAACACGCATCCCCACTCAGCCCCCACTTGTCCCCATGCATGGAGCAACCAGGGAAAACGGTGGTTGCTCCATGGGTGTGGGAGAGTGTGGATGCATGTGCAGCCGTTGTGCATGCCCCGCCCATGCACAGGAATGAACACAGATCCCCCATCTCACCTGGTGAAGCTGTGTAAAAAAGGACCTGTGAGGAGCCTGTGAGAAGAACAGAAGGTTGCTGCCTTGTAAACAAGGTTCTTTGAGATGGCTCCTAACATTATCACAACACCCACCCTTCCAGCCCCACATGGAATTATTTTCTTATATTCCTAGAAAGGGTTGGAAGGAACTATCATTCTGAGGGGGGGAAGAGTGCTTTTTATACTAGAGGAGCTCGAGACCATCATGTGATCTATTATTTGAATATGGTGAGCATGTCATGCACAACCTAGTTGTGAGAATGTTGAAAGCCATCTCAAAGAACCTTCTTTACAAGGCAACAACCTTCTGATCACTCACATGAGGCGGCATTGTTTATAAACAAACAGTTTTATCCCCCAGCCCGATCCAGGCAGAGGCAAGTGAGGGATGGGGGACCCAGGTAGCAGGCTTCAGCTGCGGCAGCAGCCTCCAGCCATGCAGGGAGAAAAGGGGGGAGGGGTAAACAGAGCTCCAGGATTGCTGCCCCCCAGAAAATTTGGCCCAAGGGCCGGACCTAGGTGACCTGCCCTTAAGTCCAGATCTGCTGACTTGTAGACTTTTCCTAAACATAAAAGTCACCCATGGAGGAAAAAGGGCTTCCTGCCCCAAAGACATACGGTGTCTTTAGACATAACGTCAACAGGTGTCTGAATGTGCGTTTTGACCTTGATATGAAAACCAGTTTGGCCCTGTGTTCACCATGTGGCACTGCTTAGACACACAACACATCTTGGGGCAAATAGGTGTTTTGCTCGCCACCTGATCTCAGCATGTAAG
The DNA here is from genome assembly GCA_003113815.1 of Sphenodon punctatus. NCBI lineage: Eukaryota > Metazoa > Chordata > Lepidosauria > Sphenodontia > Sphenodontidae > Sphenodon > Sphenodon punctatus. Next base: position 1,770,930 of record QEPC01000729.1, read on the forward strand.
CGCTGCCACTTCGTTCCCCGTGTTGTACCAGCTAACATGCCACGCAATATCATTAGACACAACATTGGCCACGTGTTCAGTCGGAACATGTAAATTGTCCTTGTGATGCAATGGTGTTTACATCGTGTGCTCAATGGGTGGCCAAATGGGTGTTGGGATTGTTATGGTGTTTACACATAATGGCCAAACATGTGCTTAGGGGTTTTGACACCCGATCTTTGTTATGTCTAAAGACACCCCTCCGAATCCTGATTCAGAACACAATGAGCAGCCATGTCCCAAATTACAAAGCCATGCCAGAGATGAGTTTATGGGGGTTGTGATAACCTTATAACATTCTGCCTGTCTCTTTATAAAAACTGCTCGGCTGCTCAATGTTCCCACACCTTACAGCAATACAACTGTGTTTTTATTACAACACAGGATGATCTAGGATGAGCAACGGGCCCTGGGCATACCCTTACAGTTTTTTACAGATACAAAATCTACCACCGTATTTGAGAGTACAGTTTCAAAAGAGTGCACATTGTTTTAACTGCTTGACTCCCACTGAATCAGGGAGATAACACTAGGCTCTAAGTGCCAGTCCAAAAGTCCTCAATTGCAAATACCTCCTCAAGCTAAACTCAGCCCAAGTACAAGCAAGCACAACGGCATTTTGGCCCACTTTGTGCAACCGCAGATTTGTTTGGGTAACGATTTAGCTATTGGGCATCTCATGAGGATGTGCTAAGAGGCTTTTTGAATAATGGCTATTCCCTTCTCTGGCTTCTCTAAGCTTCAAAGCCAGACCTTGGAAAGCAGAAACATAACAGAATAGCTTTCACTAAAAACTGTACTGCAACAAAGTTATTACACGATTCCTGAACTTGTCTCATCTGCGGATAGAAAATGGCCTTTAGTCTTCACATTATCTCGGGGCCATTCATCACAAACTATTCTGAATGAGGAAGGAAGACCTTTAGCATGAATAGTTAATTCCATATGAAATTCTGGCAGACAAGCACTTCTTTCTTATTAACTTTTGGATTGATTTTTCCCCACTTGCTTTAGACTCTGACTTAGCTCCTTTATTAAATATTAAATATTTTAACCACTGGCTAGGCTAAACTAACTAATGTTTAGTATCTTCTAATGACTGTTTTGCTAGAATTGATAACCCCTCGAGTCCAATTAAGCAAGCTGCAGACATGTAATAAATAACCAGGGAGTCTAAAGAGAAGGGTTTTTTGGTGAGTGAATACTTTAGATATAGCGAGACTGTTGCTTTTTTGTGTTGTGAAAGTTTTAATTAAACATTTGCTCAATTCTTCCCTGAAAGAACGCTAGACTTACTGGCAAAAGCTCCAAAGGAGGCAAGCAGGAAGTTATTCTTATCCTTTTAAAAAGCTTGCCATGAAAAGGGGGGGGGGGGGGGGAAGCTTTCAACAAAGGTTGTTATTTTTCTTTCTTTTTCTGAGAAACTTGTTCTTGGTGCATCATTTCCACTCAGCGGTATGGAAAGAAACACAGTGTTCTGACTTGGATTCACATGTCAGAAATGAAGTGGTCCACGGGACCGTGATGACAAAAATGACACCAGCTTAACTCACTATTCCAAATGGAGGATTACAGATGGCATCACTTCCTGACATGAAAAAATGCAATCTTACAAACAGGTCAGAATGGATTTCACTGTTCCCAAGAAAACCTCCTCCCTATCCGCCCTCGTTCTTGCCCTCACATGATAACTCTCAATATTTTCATGGGTTTATTATTATTTGCCCATCAACTGTGTGACATTAAGTTTTGCATGAGAAGTACAAAGCATTAGGCTTTTTTTTTTTTAAAAAAAGGACCTGGCTGATATTTATTGAGTCAAATCTTTTAATTCTAGAAAAGAAACCAAGATGCAGGATCACTTATTCAGGCTGCCTTCACACTCTTGGAATTAATAAAGAAACAGCTTTGACTGAAAGAGTGACATTTAGTAGGCATTTATTCCACTGTGTGATCTTTGAGTATAAACAAAATTTTAACAGCTCAAGTAATGGAGCAAACCCAAAGATGGTGGGTTCACAGTGCACACTAGCATAGGTGTAAGAGTCCAGGTTTGAACAGCTTCTCTGCAAAGGGTCAGGAAGGCAGATTTGAATGCAAGCTACAGTGAGTGGGCAATGATAACTTTAATTTATACTTAGTTGCACTTTTCTCTCATAGAAGAGGCAAATTTTTATAGTGCATGACTGCTATGTCAGGCGTTTGAACAGAGCACATAGGCATGTGACAAAAGGTCAGGCAAGCATAGAGTTGCCACCTAGGGTATATTTTTCCAGGCCACTTATGAAAAATACATGTTGCAGGGCCTGCATTGGCACCTATGGTGGCAACCCTAGGCAAGCATCCATGGGACTATTCAGTTAATCTATTAGGTCTATGAAGCAGGTCAACCCTGTAAGCCTATTGAATAGGCCTAAGAAGGTTGGGATAAGTCCTTATGGGGAGCAACCCCCTGAGGATCTAGCCACAGAGCAGGAAGCATCTGGCCCTTTAAAGGGGCCAAGGGCTTAATGAGCCAACTTGGGGGGGGGGGGGGGGGGGGGGGGGGGGGGGGGGGGGGGGGGGGGGGGGGGGGGGGGAGGGGAGGATGACTTCCCCAGCTGGCTTACAGTATCCTGCCTAGCTAACCTGGGACCAAAGCTTGGAGTATAAAATGTTTAGTAAGGAAGCTTACAGAGAGGACCACCAGGGAAATGGCTCCAGGGCAGGGATGTTGCTACCATGGAGCAAGGGGACTTAGTTGAGCCCAGGCTCTGGACTCTAGGGGGCTGCAATGGGTCTGAGTACCACTAGAAAATGTTCAGAGAGGGCAGAGGAGGGAGCAGGGCCAACGCTCTGTCCACGCTCACTCTGGATATTTCCTAGCTATGCTCAGGTCACTTGCAAAGGGTGCCACCAAAGAAGAAAATTTACAGAGTAGGTGGTGTGGTGTGCTGGCCCTGGATGCAGCCATTCAAGACACCTACTCTGCCCTGGGCAGCCATACCCCTTACCGGTGGCCACTAGATGTCCCCCCCAATGTGGCGGAGCAGGCAGCTGGCTGCTACGTGCTGTGTCGTCAGAAAAGTCCCCTTTGCTGATGAAATGGTGGCGACGGGGAATTTGTTGGTCCCCCTTTTAAGATGGAGGCACAGAGTGGGGGCTGTCACAGGGAGACATTCTAGAATGCCCCCACTGCATGTGATGAGGGTTGCTAGGGCAATTCCCCTGGAGCTCAGGCGCAGTGGATGCACCTCGTGGGGTTTTGGAGAGGCTCGCCCCTTTTAGGAAGGGCTGACTCTCTGGAAGCCGCATGGAAGCGGCATTGCAAGAGCAGAGGCTGAAGAGTCAGCAGCAAGACGTCCTTGCTGCTGAGCTCTGTGACCCTGTCCTGGAAAGGGAGCTCCTCCCCCGGTGTCTTCATGATCGGACGAGCAAAAAAGAAGGGAGTTGCCGGGCAGAAGAAGACATCCCCAGCGGGAGCAGATCGGCCGCTGGCTACAGAGACAGCCCGCAGAGGGGAGGTAACAGAGGAAGGGGAGATGCCTCCCTCCAGGGCCGAGATGTTTGCCCATTTGGCAGAATGCGAGGCACAGATGCGGGCATGCATCCCTCCCCCACGGGGGGGATTGAATCCGGCCCCCTCACGGGGAGCGAACTGGGGCGAGGGGAAGCTGGTTCCCTTGCAACAGTAAGGGAACCTGCACCGGAAGGGCAAATGTGGGAGGGGGAGCACCTGGGCCCCTGTGCAGGCAGCAGATGGGAACACGCTGAAGGGACCCAAGCAGTGGTGCAGATATTAGCCCCCTGCCCAGGCAAGCAGGAGTCCGGTGTGGGGGATAGGGTGGTGACCCCCCCACCCCAGTACTGGGCAGAAGGGAACCTGGACTTGCCTAGCACCAGCAAGAGACCCGCATTGGGTAAGGCAAGGAAAACAGGAGGGGGGCAGGTGGCTTCTCCACAAGTCATAGGCCAGGTGCAAGGGGCCCCAGCAGCTACAATGGTAAGGGGAGTCCCGGGCCAGGCAGCTGGCATGGGCCCATTAATACAGGCCCTTTATCCAGAAGGGCTGGCCCCTGCCCTTGGGGGTGGTAGACAGGATGTGAGGGTAGGAGACCTGTTTGGAGTCGCTGGACTGGGTCAATACCAGCGGCAAGGGTTTACGAGGGTCAGTCCAGCAGTGCTGGGAGCAGCGCCAGATCTGGGCAACCATCCAGGGAGGTGAGGGGGCCCCGAGATGTTATTTTCCCACAGTGGCGAGGCACCCCTGGCGAGCAGGAGACGGGTGGAGGAGCCGGAACAGCAGGTTGTACCCACCGACGAGGAGATGTGGCGAAGAATCGTAGCCCTGGAGAACTAGCTGCGGGGGGACATGATAGAGCAGACAGCCAAACACACGATGGGGGACCCCGAGAGGCATGCAAGCCAGCTGGAAAGGGTGCATGGTGAGTCAGATGTCCAGGGTGGGATGGTTACAGAGTATGGTGAGCAGGCAGAGTTAGGGCAACAGGTAGCGGACGGGGGTGCCAGCCGTTCCCCAATTGGGGGTGGTTTAGGACCAGCCCAGCTGGGAGGATCCGTAGCTCCCCAACAGGGAGCCCCAGTAGCTATGGCGTTTGGGCAGCCGGGTTCGGGTCCCACCCAGGGAACTCAACCAAGTGGGCCCCAGTTATTGTTCCTGAACGGGGCATGGGTGTGGGTCCTGCCGGCCGTTTCCCCAAACCTAGGCCCAGTAGCAGGTGATCGGCGTGGGGGGATTGATCAGAGAAGGACTCCGGTAGCCATAGCAGGCCCGGGCTCTGCCACTACAGGTTCAAACCCGGCCCAGCTGTGTCTCGGTTCAGGATCACCAACGGTGACCCGCCCACCCCCCCCGGGGGGTGCTATTGTGGATGTGGCAGCCCCATTTGGAGACCATCTACTTCAGGTTACAAAGGGAAAAATCTGGCGAGGGGAGTACGTGGATCTCTACGCCCTTTTGTTCAGTGATCCAATCGTGGATCATTCAGAACAGGTGGACAGAAAAGAAAAAGAAAAGTTCCGACACCAGAAAGCAGATTGCAACTGGGCAAATTGGACAGCGGCATTTGCAGTGTACATGGAGGTTACAATGCAAGCAAACCCTGGGCGTGGGCTTGAACTCCACAAATATGCAGATATTGTTCACAGGGCTTATGGAACAGGACCACCAGGGATGTGGTTGCAGTATGATGAAGCGTTTCATCATAGGGCAGCAAACACACCAGGGCTTCATTGGGATGTTCATGCACCAGATTTGTGGCTAGAGTGTATGATAGATGTGACCAGCACACTACGATCAGATAGTGGTCACCCGCTAGTGTGAGGAGGGGTAGTTCCGGCGAATGACCCATTTTGTGGAGAAAACCAGAAAGGGGGGCAAGGGGGACCCAGCCCGTGTTGGGAATACAACAAGGTGGGCCGATGCAGTTGAGCTGTGTGCAGATTTTGCCATGGGTATTCCGGTTGTGGAGGGGGGCACCCGGCAATCAACTGCTTTAGGGCAAAGCAGAGGAGCAGTAGAGGGCGATATGGACAGGGAGGAGGAAATAGAAAGGGAGGACAAGGAACATCCTCGGGTGCCTGTGCTTCAAAAGGGGCTGACGCCAGGCAGAATTGATCACCTTGAAAGAGTACTCAGCTGGCACCCCGATAGGGCAGAAGTGAATTATGTGGTGGGGGGTTTTAAACAGGGTTTCCTTATCCTGGCCGGCTCTGTTTGGCAGCAGAAGGCAGTGCAGAATTTAAAATCCATTGTGGGGCAGGAGGAATTAGTAAGAAAGGGAATTGCAAAGGAGGTGGCAGAAGGCAGGGTGGCAGGCCCTTTCGAACACCCCCCTATAGGTAATTTGGTTGTATCACCATTGGGACTTGTTCCAAAGAAGGCGGAAGGAGAATTCCACATGATACATCACTTGTCCCACCCCCAGGGAGGTTCGGTCAATGATGCGATCCCAAAGGAATTGTCAACAATTAAGTATGCATCATTTGACGCAGCAGTAGAAAAGACAAAGGCCATGGGAAGGGGCGCACTGTTGGCAAAGTGTGATGTTAAATCAGCATTCTGCTTACTGCTGGTGCACCCCAGTAGCTTCCATCTTTTGGGTTTTCAGTTTGAGGGACAGTACTATTACGATCGTGCCATGCCCATAGGGTGCTCAATATCCTGTTCAGCGTTCAAACGTTTTAGTTCCCTTGTAGAGTGGGTTTTCAGGCAAAGGCTTCAAGTGGGGGACTTGACAAAATATCTTGACGATTTTTCGATAATATGCCACCCTCGGGCGGGGGATTGTGCTGCCACCTTGCGTTTGTTCCAGGAAGTAGCAAGAGAACTAGGCATCCCTTTAGCCCCAGAGCAGACGGAAGGACCGGCAACGAGACTCACCTATTTAGGTATAGAGTTAGACACCAAATTGATGTTGTCAAGATTGCCTGAGGATAAGTTAACGGGCATCAGGGATAAGATCAGGGAGTGCATGGGTGCTTGTAAAGGTACTGTCCGTGCTTTACAATCATTAGTCGGGAGCCTCAAGTTTGCATGCTGTGTAGTGGTCTCAGGGAAAGCCATCTTATCCAGGCTGTATGGGAAGTTGAGGGGGGAACTACCACCCCATTATCATATACGAGTCACAAGGGACATTTGGGTATATGGTTGGAATTCCTGGAAGGGTTTAACAGGGTGAGTTTTTGGAGAGAGCGGTGGTTGCTTCAGGCTGACCTACAGGTACACTCAGATGCTGCGGGGGGTGCAGGCTTCGGGGTGTATTTCAGAACTCAGTGGTGTGCAGCTCCATGGCCTCAAGAGTGGCAGACAGCAGGAGTGACCAGGGATCTCACCTTTTTAGAGTTGTTCCCTATTGTGATTGCAGTTTTGCTGTGGGCAAGGCAGTTTGCTAATTGCACGGTCCTATTTTGGTGTGATAACTTGGCAGTGGTGCATTTGGTCAATACACTTTCCTCCTGCTCTCCATGGGTCATGACGTTAGTCAGGACCTTGATGGCAGCGTGCTTAAAGGACAACATTCTTTTCATGGCTCAACACTTCCCTGGCATAGACAACGGCATAGCCGATGCCCTTTCTTGGTTCCAGATGGACCAATTTTGGGAACTGTCACTGGAGACCAGAGCGTCACCGGACCCCTTACTGCCTGGGGTTTGGAACCTTGGGGGTTATTGCTGCAGACCATCATTCAGGGATCCTTGGCCCTCAGAACCCACGCAGTGTACGGTAGGACCTTTCGGGAATTTCAGTCCTTCAGGGCAGAGAAAGAGTGGGAGACAGGTTTCCCTATTGGTGAGCCGGAAGTCATCCAGTTTGCAATGGCACTAAGGAGAAAGGATCTAGCAGTGGGTACCACAGCGGTAAAAATAGCAGCCCTGACTTTTGTCAGCAAGCTGAAGGGCTTTCCTTCCCTGGATAAAGGTTTTTATCTGAAGCAGATGTTGGAGAGTTGGGCAAGGGTCCCAGCTGCCCCAACTGTTGCCAGGGAACCCATAACTACACCCATATTGATTCAGTTGGTAGGGACCCTCCCAGGAGTATACCACGATGCCTTTGAGGTCCAGTTATTTACTACAGCTTATGTAATAACGTATTTTGGAGGCTTCAGAATTAGTGAGGTAGTGTCCAGGTCAGGTAGGGACAACGCCGGCTGGACCTTGGGGATAGAAGATCTGGAATTATCTACGGCCAGCTTGCAGTTACAGCTCCGCTGTTCAAAGACCAACTAGATGAGAAGGGGACAAACCGTCGAGTTGTTTGAGAGTGGACCAAAGACAATATGCCCAGTAGAGCAGATGAGGTGGTATTTGGATATCTGCCTGCGATTTCAGGGAGTGTTATTCGTACATAAAGGGGGCACCCCTTTGACGAGTTACCAGTTCACAGCAGTTCTTCGTACCACACTGGGGAGGGTTGATTTGCCTCCCGGGGAATTCGGGTCACACTCCTTTAGGATTGGTGCGGTCACAACAGTGGTCATGGCTGGCTTGCCTGAGGAAGCAATCAAGGCAGTGGGGAGATGGTGGCCGGGTGCATATAAAAAATGTTAGACCTTACCAGTACTAAACATTAGGGGTGGGAAACCGGTAGAATCCGGTATCCGATAATGCCGGTATTGGGTGTACCGGCATTATCGGATTCGGCCCGGTAATCCGGGCCCGGTACCGGATTCGGGGGTACCGGATTTTTTTGCATTGCAGCCATTTTTAAATGGCTGCAATGTAAAAAAATTTAAAGCCCCAGCCAAACAGTTTTTTAAAAGAAAAACCCTCCCCGAGTCCAGGCTGCGCGGGTGGAAGGGGGGACACCCCCCACCCACCCTGCCCAGCCTGGCTTTTTGTTGTAAAAAAGATAGAACAGCAACAGAGTGAGACCCCGAGGCGAGCCCCCCCCCCAGCACCAGCGGCCGCGGCGTCCCCGCAGCCGCAGGTAAGTATGACCCGATCCCTGGGGGGGGGGGGGGTGTTTAACACCCCCACCCCCCCCAGGGATCACCCCTACAGCGCGCTTTCCGCTTACCTTTGGGAGCTCCGGCGGCGGCGGGCGGTCCGGCGGCCTCAGCGCCGGCTGTGGCTGCCGGCGTCAGGACGTTCTAGGCCTTCCGGTGAAACCCGGAAGTTCACCGGAAGGCCTACAGCGTCCTGACGCCGGCAGCCACAGCCGGCGCTGAGGCCGCCGGACCGCCCGCCGCCGCCGGAGCTCCCACAGGTAAGCGAAGCGGCGCACTGTAGGGGTGATCCCTGGGGGGGGTGGGGGTGTTAACCCCCCCCCCCCAGGGATCGAGTCATACTTACCGGCGGCTGCGGGGACGCCGCGGCCGCTGGTGCTGGGGGGGTGGGCTCGCCTCCGCCTTCGCCTCCGGGTCCGGGTCCGGGTCTGACTCTGTTCTTTTTTTTAAACAAAAAGCCAGGCTGGGCAGGGTGGGTGGGGGGTGTCCCCCCTTCCACCCGCGCAGCCTGGGAGGGGGAGGGGGAGGGATATTTCATTGGTTTCAATGGGGACACAGCGCCCCATTGAAACCAATGGATTAAATCCGGTACCGGTATACCGGATTTAATCCGGGAATCCGGTTTTCCCAGAACCGATAACCGGTAAATCCGGTAGCCGGTAATGGGTCCGGGGTCCCACCCCTACTAAACATGATTGTGCTTTCTGTTAGGACGTAGGGCCACTGTGGCAGCAAGACAAGTGGTGTGGATTGTGGGCCACAGCTTGGTGTGTTGGGCGAGCAGAGCTGCCGCAAGGACCTCCTGGGGTTTGCAACTGGGTTTAGCTGAAGTAGCTTGGATTAGATGGATAGGTAAGATTCCATGCACTGGAATCAGCTCCTCCCAATGTTGAGAAGCTTGGAAAATGCACCTGCATCACACATTTTAGTGATTCACTTAGGGGAAACGATCTCCCTACTCAGAAAGGGGTTAATTTAATAATAAAAATGAAAGAAGATTTGTTAATGGTTAAACAATGGTTTAAGGGAGTTCACATAGTTTAGACAAGTTTCATACCTAGGGTAAAGTGCGAAAAGGCAATCAATCCTGGAAAAGTTGATAAAATTAGAAGAAATATTAATAGGGAGATAACTAAATAGTTAGGGGGGCTGGGAGGTACTACCATTAGGCATACAGGGATAGTACACACATGGACAGATTTGTATCGAGAAGACGGGGTGCACTTGTCACCTACAGGGAATGAGATGTACCTGGCCGCATTGGCTGGGCATTTGGAGAGCTTGTTGATTGGATAGGTGGTGGGTGTTGGGGTAGTTTGGGACCGACTCCCCCTTTGTGACAGGGGTCCAGTATGCTATTGTAGGATAAATAGGAAGGAAATAGGATACCAAGAGTCATCTCCTTAAGAGATGGGGAGGTGATGCCTAGTGTAATACAGGGCACAGCATGCACTGGGGTCATGGCCCTGGGAGGGGTGTCTTAGCAGGGTTAGTAGGGACATGCACTATCTTCATACCCTGAAGGCACTTAACTCCTTACTCATGCCCAAAGTTGGGCCTGCACCCCCTTTCGGCCACTGCTAGGGCGCTGCCAAGGGCGGGAGGTTTACTGTTAGTGGTACGGACACTTAAAGGCACATCCAGATCAGTACTGGAGTTAAAAAGTTATGTTATGTAGCTAGCATACTGGACCCAAATTGCTTAGCGTAATTACCCACCGGACTTTTTTGATAATGGTTTAAATAAAGAGTGTGGTCAGTTTTGAATCCAATTACTGTTTCTGTGTCTCATTGGGGGTGCGTCGACAAAGTCTGAAGATGCAGCACACAGCAGCCTTACCCAAAATGGGGTAAGGCTGCCCAAGGGGCGGCAGTTCGTTTGCCCAGTTGCTGTCTGCCCTGCCATACTGTCAGCTCCACTACGGGGCTTTGAGCAGTGGCTGCTCACTCCAGTCTCGCGTGGTCACGTCACAGCTGGGGGTGGAATAGTGATTGGTCTGGGGAGGGCCAGGGGCCCACTTGTGTGGCCAGCTCCTCAGCCCGCTCTGTGCCATGGCAGGCGGCCCAACAGCATCCCACCCTCCCAGCTTCCCCATAGTGGGGGGAACCATCTGTCCTGCTTCAGCCCTGCAGAGTGGTGGCTGCATCTCACTTGGGGACTTTGAAGTGGGGATTAGGCACCATTTGTTCTCATAGAGTAAATTCTTTCTATTTGTCACCACCAGGGCCTAAAATGAGAATCAATTTTTTTCTCCGCAAAAATTTCATGAGAATCATTACTGAGATTTCAGGACAATCTCGGTAATGGTTTGAGATCTCAGTCAAGAATTTTTCTCTATTTACAGCAGAGGAGGCAAACGAAGTACTCAAATCATCATCATCATCTGGTACTGAAGAACCGGTTCTTAGTACCTAGTCTTCGTATGCTGAGCAGATAATTTCTTTGCCTATATATTGTCCACTAACCTGCTCATTGTGATCACTAATAGATTCATATAAATGAATCTGTTTTTCATTGAAGTACCAGAGAATGAAGGTTTGAGTACGTTGTTTGCCTCCTCCTGTTGTGCCAAACCTATACGTCTTTTCAAATTTTCCATAATTTTATCAATCATGATTGCAGAATAAAAAGACGACATAGTAGTGCCTTGTCAATAGGGAAATTCCTTCATATTCCATAAGGAAAGATTCAGAACTATAAGAATATGCCTGAATCTAATTTAATTAATTAGCACGCCAATCAGTTGAGTTTCACTCAGGGAATCTATCATTTTTCAGTCTACCATGGGAAACATATCTGTTTTAGGAATTGTATAAGCCAATTTCAGAGATTCTCCAACTGTGACTTTAATTATTTTGGATCAAGGGAGACCTCTCTTGTAATCAGTTATTTCTATTCTGGGAGTGTTTGGGGAAAGTATTTTCCCCTTGTCCCTGAGAATATCACATTTGTGCTTTCCTGGTTCCCTGGTCAGAATTCTAACAATCTGTTTATACATGGTTTTATACATATTACTAAATCCATACTGTACCTCTGGTATCCAAGAAGCAAATTTTGCAGAAGCAGCAGATAAAGGAAAGTAGCATTAGTACATCTAGAAAAAAGTCCTGTACAAAGCCACAAAACACCATCCAGGTCCCTGGATCAGTCTGTATTGAATCAAGACTTGTTATTGCTGGATGGATTCCTCTGTATTTATGGACTATCATTTTGGGACCACAGGATCCATAGAGCTCGGTTATCAGGGACATCAATATTATTGATGAGTGCTCCCATCCCGACCTGACCTGGGTCGGGAACCTGTCGCCAACATGGTCCCAACCATGTCAGGCTGGGCCAACAAATGTGCCGGTGGCCAGGCCACCTGGAAGGGCAGGGACCCCCTGCATTGTTCCCAGCACTCCTGCCATCATGGGCAGCCAATGACAGCCGCCATGGCAGTTAGTCATGGGTGATCCAATCTGGGTCGGGTCACGGCAGGTCCTAACAAATGTTATAGTCCTGTGGCCAGCCTTGACCCGATTGGGCAGATGGTAGCCTGAACTGTGATCCCAGAGGTCTCCAGGATCAGAGGCAGGCTCAATGCTGACACACCCTGGCCCAATCCCAGGCAAACATCTGGCGGGGAACAAACAAACGTGGTTGTTGGCTCATGGGCCAAAGTCACATTTGTTAACACCCATTGTCTGTGTTTAGTGAACCCTCATGAAATCAGCTAACAAGGGGTGTGTAGTGTAGAAACAATGGTCCTGATTCTATTCCCTGCAGAGCAGTACACATACGCACATGCATGCGTTTTCCATGGGGTTCAGTGCACTCCCTATGGGGCTCTGCATGACTGCATGCATACACTGCTCCATGCGGGCTCTGCAGGGAATGGGATCAGGACCAATGACACTGTTCTTTTACAAGAGCCATGTTATCAAAGACAAATTTAAATAGCCAGGCATTTCTAATTATCACAGTGTCTATCGAAACGAGGCAGTCATAATGATGGCATTATAGAAGATCTAGAGGTCCTGAATCTCACTGGGACCTTTGTTTACTCTTGGAATACAAATAATGAGTCACATTAATTAATACTGTAATGATGATACCAAAAAAGCTTCCACATTTTCAGGGCTGCCTCTAGTTCTTTGGTCATGCTGGATATATTAATTTTGTTGTCCCAGCTTTTCTTCCCTTCTTCTCCCCCAAACTATGACTTGCACTGCAAGTTTGGGGTGAGAGCAGGAGAGCCCTTTCTAAAGTGCAAGTACCATCTAATTGGTAGGGAGCAGGAGTCCAGGGCACAACCTCCAGAAACAGGGCCTCTAGTACCATCTTGTTGTTGATGGGGCTGGTGACTCTCACAGCTCCCAAGGCATCATGACTCCTCTGGAACAAGTATCAGAAGTCAATTGTCCTGTCCACCTTAGCCAGTGAGTAGGTCAGGCCTCTCCATTCTCACACATCAGAACATGATACAGAGCCTTGCATCCATACTGAGCTTGAAAGCTTGCAGACTCTCACTCTGATCCAATGAAAGGTATCATAACAACTCTGCTGTTTCTCTCCTGTTTGAAACTAATGCAGGAAGTGCAACCACACTCTTTAAGCTTCATATCAAATGTTTAACCAGTCCATATGTCAGAAGTCAGCCCTGAACCCATGGCCTTGGGATCTGGTTTACAGTTGCTGTTTGCCATGCGCCACTGTGTGGTTTATGCGGGAGTAGTTTCCTCCCCCCATTTGTGTGTCTTTCTCTTTTGCACCTGATGGTGGATGTGGACATGGCCACCGGCTTCCTGATTGGCTCCCTGACTTATATAAGGCATGCTGGGAGCTGTAGGAAGTTGGTGGAGCGTCCGTTGCTATACCCCCTCTAGCTTGTGCTCTGCTCACATGGCATGTGTCAGTGTTCTTCCTTGTAACCCTGTGCCAATTGTAGTCGTGAGTCTCAGTGTTCTGTTCACCACTTTGGGTTCCTTTTTGTGTAGCACTTCTTGCTGTTGCTGGTCATGCTTGTTCCAGCTCTCGTCCCCTAGCCTTCCCTCACTGCGTGTATTTTGCTTTATATCTTCCTTTGCACTTCTTCACTTCTCCATGTTGGTTTTGTCTTCCTTCATGTCCTGAGTTTCTTACATTGTGCCTTGTTGTGTGTGCGCCCTTGTCCTCCACTGCTACTCTTTTCCTAGCCCTGTCTTGTAGTCTTGTGCCTTGTTCCCTATTGGCCTATCCTTCTATCACCTGTGTTTGTCAAGTTCTGCGTTTTCTCCCCGTTACACCCTATAATCCTTCATGCTAGGTCTTGTCAAGCCCCGGGTCTCTGTTCTATTATCCCCTAACTTATCCAATGTCTGTGTCCTGTTAACTCCTGTGTCTTGATTCTTATTGTCTCTTGCTAATCATCATATAATCCTGTATTCTCTTAAGTCCTGTGTCTCTTACCCTGGTTCCTCAGATCCTTTTCCCTCCAAGCTCCGGTTCTCCAGCTCCTTGTCCCTTGACCTCGATGATGAGCCATAAGCTCTCTTAGGTCAGCTTGTCTGGTTCTCATGCTGAGCATTCAGTCTCCCTGATATCAGAGAACAGCTGAGAGGTTTTCTTGTTTGATCCCCTATTTCCTTCAGCCCTTTCCCCTCCTACCTGCTCTTCTCTCTGCCCCCCCTTCCCTGGCTCCTTGCCCCGGAGCCTGACACCATAAAGCAAAATGACAGTGGAAGCACTATGCTATTGTTCCTTGGTTCAAGTCAAGGGTCCTTCTTAGAACTTCCCTGCTGACCCAGGGCACAGATGAAAACAGTGAAGATAATATGCTATGGAGAATGGAGTTGCTTTGCTGCTCTTGCGGGAGCTATAGTAGGATTTATTTGCATACCGTCTATCATAAGTGCAATAAGACAAGTTAAAATATGAACACTCTCAGCACTCAGGGCGGGTGATCTAAAATCCGGGATCTCTCTTTGACTCATATGGTGTTTAAGAGGAAGCCAAAATGCACGTATTGACACCATTCACTTGGGGTCACAACTCAAACATTTCCAAATGGTGCTCTGCTGTATTTTATCAAAGAAAGGGAAACTATATTTATTAATTCCCCTCAACTAAAAAAAGTATAAGAAATTGCTCTGCTGTATTATATCAAACAAAGAGAAACTATAATAATCCACCCCCCCAACTAAAAAAGAAAACCTAAGAAAATTGATAATGAATATTCAGACCAAGAATATCTTACCATTTTAACACATTTGGCCTTTTGCCTTGTATTATGATAAGACAAAGTCAGGCCCTATCATGACATATAGGATTTCATTATACAACATGCCATGACCTAACCTTCCATGGCCATGCAGACAATGCCAGACACTGAAACAAGCATTTTCATTTAGATCAGATATCCACATGCAATGCAGCCCTCAAATGCCTAATTTGAGTTCAGTTCATTAAACAGAAACAAGGGAACAATCAAACACCTTGGCAGAGTATCCTCCACCTACTTCATACCTGCGTTAGCTTTTAGTACCAGCTCATAAGCCATTCACTTCAAAGGGGCTTGCCTTGATGCAAAGGGTTAGTGCAAGCACAAAATGGTTTTGGACTGCACTGTGAACTACTGTAAGAAACCCAAGAAGGCAGTTATTACATCTTGGGTTACTTTGGGATATAGCTTGGGAATCCTCTATGAATTACAAAAATAATCCATATAACTCACTGCACTTAAATGCTACAGAAGAGCATCAGAAGAAAGACTGAATCATATAATGAGATTATTGCCTCTGCCTCCCCCCGCCTTCTGGAGGGAGGGGGTGGGCAGCAGAAGGCCCCTTGCTGCGCCCACATAGCAGGGGTACAGGGCAGCTGGGGTTTTTCCCTCCCCGGGGCTGCAAGAGGGCCCCGAGGCAGGAAAAGAAGCGGTCACGGCAGCTTACAAAGACCCGGCCAGGGTTGCTAGGCGACCCCACCGACCAGGATAGGCTGAGCGTAGGCACGCGGGTTGCGCCCAAGGGGCGGCGCCCACATTTTTGGCTAGGAAACGCTGCTCCGCCGGCCCCACTTGTGGCCCAGAGCTTCGAGAAGTGGCATCCACACCCCTCCCACTGCACTGTGGGTTATTATCGGCCGCCAATTGGGGCCAGGAAGGAATTTTTGCGGGAACCCTAATCTGGCCCAATACTCGGATTCTCGTTTTTCGCCTTCCTCACAGTGCTGGGCATTTGGCTAATTGGTTGCCCCTACAATTTGGGGTGTTGTGCTGGTTCAATCATTGTCGCACTCTGGCAGGGGTCCAGTACTATAGGTTAGAATAGGGTAGATAGGTCATAAGAAAGAGTCATCTCCTTAAGAGATGGGGAAGTCCACTCGCTGGAAAGCAGGGTATGGCAAGTAGCGGGGCAGCCTCCCTGGGAGGGGCATTGAGTGAGGGCGGTAAGGACAAGTATGGTCCCCTGTCGGCAGGCGCCCTCATCTTTACTCAAGTTTGGGAGGATCTGGTCCCCCTCATCTGTGGCAGGGACCACTGAGAGGGGGAGACATTATGTACAGTTTGAGTGGTAATCAAGGTTACAGCGGAACCACCCCTAGCGTTTATGGTTTGTGGTTCAAGTACTGGACCCATATCACGCTAGACAATTGCCCCCACCTGATTTCTGATTGTAATTGGTTAAATAAAGAGTGCGGCCTTTGACATCCCAGTGATGGTGTCCTGTCTCCTTCGGTGCGTCGGCAAGTGATATTTTGGTTTTGCCTGAAGAACCACAACCATGGGACTTTAGTCATTTGTCACCCAAAAATGTGCTTTTAAAAATCAAGAGAAGTTTGCAGAGCACAGACCACCTGTCCTTAAAGTACATGGGTATTTGACGCCGAGGGGCTGAATTAGATCCATTGATTTCTGATCTAAAACAGCTGAACATAACCAATCAAGGTTTGCCATATTGGCTTGTTACTTGATTGCCATTTTTGTCAGGCAAACGAACTGGGGCCAAAATGTTTACACTTGAGTGCCTAAAATCCATATTTTTGAAAATGTTGTCCTTGATAACAATTGAGGACTCTGCCTCTAGTGTCATTATTTCCACACTCACACACGCTTATAGCAATGGTTTGAACATTTTTCTCCCTAAACTTTCATTGTTTCGACAAGCAAGACTTGCATGCACTGCACCATAGTAACTAATTATAATTTTTATGCAAGCAAAAAGAGGGAAACCTCTCTCAGATCTATTTGAAGCAAAGAAAGAGAGAAACACAAAAGAAAGGACAATAAGGTAAAAGCATAGATGAAAATGGAGAACTTAGCATGGCATTTAGAATAGCAGCACTGGAGCTAGTAGGAATTGCAGTAGAAATAACAGCAACAATATTTCTTCCCAGGAATCACAGCAGCCCAGGGATTACAGCAGCACCTTGGTACAAGGTGCTGGCAGCCCTTGAGTCTAGTCTTACTCCGAATCCTTGTACTATTTTGACAGTTCACGTGCACCTGGGACCTTGCATCTTCGTGAATGTTAGACTCGTTGTCTCGCCCTCTGTTCCCCTTCCTTCGTCTCTTCCCCCCCCGTAGGGATGAGCGAATGTGGTTCGGAAGTTCAGAGTTTGGCCAGAACTCGGCCTGTTCGGACAACCGAACCCGAATCCAAACATGAACTGATCGAACCGAACTAGATCAGAACGCTGAAATGACCAAACAGTTCGACCAGTTCGGATCGCGTTTGGGTGAGTTCGGGTGGCAAAAATGTGTCACTGTCTGGAAGGCAAAATGTGACAGGGAAGGGGAGTCAGCTGAGGAGCAGACTTCCAGGCACCAGGGGTGGAGAGGCTTGGAGTAGCAGCCAGCCTGCCCATAACCATCCCTTTTCACCTCAGACCACTGGCTTCGCAGTCTGCGATTGGCCACGGGCTAGGCTGCACGGAGCCTATGGGGCTTGCAGTGAGGCGGGTGCAGAAAGAAACAAAACTGTTTGCTTCCCCCCTTCCCAACACCTTCTAGTTAGTCACTGTTCCTGAACAGCAGGCGTTTCAGAAGGCTCCCTCTCTCCCAGCAGTTTTTGTTCCTTCCTATTCCTAATCCATTGCCATCCTCCTCCTATTTCACCCATCCAACCCAT
>QEPC01000729.1:1788921-1812552 GCA_003113815.1 Sphenodon punctatus
CAAGAAACAGCCACTCCAGCCCCAGGACCCACCATCAGGGTTCTGGGGCCTATGTTACTGGCAGGGAGGGCTGTGGCCAATATGTATCTAGAAGCTGCCACTCTAGCCCCAGGACCCACCATCATGGGTCTGGAGCCATCATTCCTCGCACAGAGGTACTGTCATTCCACTGTATCAAGAAGCAGCCACTCCAGCCCCAGGACCCACCATCAGGGTTCTGGGGCCAAGTTACAGGCAGGGATATACAAATTGAATAATAAAATCTGAAAATCACCTGCAGCCTCCCAGAATTCTGCCTGGATCTTCTGCCTAGACGTAGGGATATGAATACAAAGTTTAGGAAATGTACTAGCAACCAATATCACTAGGCCTCCAGAAACCCGTCCCCTAGTACTCATAGTGGACCCAAGTGGCAAATATGTGCGGAAACTTGGGACTTCCCATACCTTTCCCTGACCTAACCAGGTTTCCTGCAAAAAAACCAGGTCATAGTTCCTAATAAACGCCATCCAGTCTGGGTCCTGAAGCCTAGGCCTACACCCTGCAATATTCCATGATATTACTTGCAGGGTGACAAGAGAGATATTTTCGCCCTGATCTGATAAGCGGCAGATCTTCCTCCATCATGGACACTTCTTTATTTTCATCCAGGGGAGAAAATCATTGCTGCTGACCATCTATTTTATTTATTTTGTCCTCTACCAAGACAGGGGCTATACCTTGATCGGGCAGATATATTATATTGCCCTGGGAGGCCTCAGGTAGAATTCCATCACCTCCCTGAACCAATTCTGTTATTGGTGGAGATCCCAACTCCGCCTGCTCCAAAAAAATGAGCAGCAGTAAAAGCCTCTGAATTATGTTCTGGATAGTAACTCCCACCCATACCCCTAGTCTGGATAGATGATTGAAGACTGTTGGGAGGCTGTCCCTTACCTTATTCAACCTTTGGATAATAGTGTCCTGGTCAATCGGTGGGAGATTATCGAATATTCTCAAGGAGGGAAATTCTCCCACCTCACCTGCTTTGGCCAACAAGAATCCTTTAAGGACATTTGCAAAATACAGGTGATCCATCGAGGGTCCCCTTGTTGCCCCCATTCCCGACTGGTCTTGGGCATTAATGCTCAAATTACCAGGCATCTCCCTCTCACCTCCAATGGGTGTGGGCTTTTTGGGCTCACTAGATACAACTAAGAGGCGTCTCCACCTGCCCACTCTCAAGGGTCTGTGCCCCCCCCCCCGGTGGTATCCATATTCTCCGGGCCCTGTGCCTCAGTCAAAAAGGGCTCCAGATCATTGTCCATCTGAGGTTTTGGGTCTGCACAACGAGGTCCCAGCAAGACCCTGTCTGTGGAGGATAGCTGTATTAATGGAGCTAGGATTGGTTCCGGACTAATATCCCAGGATAAGGCCCTATCAATGGAAACTCCTTTGCACAACAAGTACTTCCTAGCCTTAAATGTTGCGCAGGGAATTAAGGCAGATCTAAACATCAGTCTCCAACAGGTAAAGGAGATGGAGCTGCGCAAATTCACTACATCCACAATCGCTGCTGGATCTAATTTACCATGCAGCAGAATTTTTAGATTTTCCACAGCATCAGCTACGTTTTCCCATTTGGGGATAAGATTACCAGCAAGAGGGCATGCCTTGATCCACACTGCATTTGCTACAAACTTCTTTTAGCGAGAGATGCCACTCCTTTTATGCCCTGCAGCTAACACAGCAGTTGGTTCTTTTCCTATTGCTGCGTCGCCACGAACAATAGTATCAGGTCCCCCTGGAGAAGGGAAATCCCTTCCTAAACTGGGTTGCAGGGAATCCAGCTTTACCATCACCTCTCTTAGCTGCTCTCTTACCCACAATAAGGACTTGCTCAGATCCAACATATTATTGAACAAACAACTCAGAGTCTTACTAATCAAATGGCACTGCGTCTTCAACGCTTCTCCCACTGAGGGGGTCCTAAGACTGGGATGACAGGTCTACCCCATCACAAACAGCCTGTCGCAGTGGGAGATCGGAGGGGTCGGTTACACTCTGGGTAAAAATCTCAGTAGGATAAGTATCTTGATCTTGCAACTGCTGGAGGCACTGAAACCTATTTGACAGAGGTAGTGCAGGGTGCAGGAGTTTGCCCACCAGGTCCACCTTGGGGCACTTAGGTCTTGGGGAGTCAACGGGATCAGCAGGCAAATCCTCCCTTCTGGATTGCTTCTCTCCCATCCTAAATACACTTTGGGGGTTCAGAAAAAGGGGGGCACAGTACCTGATACCTGGAACAGCAGGACTCAATAGCCCAGAAGAAAGGTCCGTGTCAGAAAGCCGGGATCCCCAGCTCACCTCAATCACACGCAGCTCTCCGCTCCAATCAGGCCACAGACTGTACTCAGGTGTCCGCAGGATTCCAGCACTCGTGTTGCTACTAAGGCAAGACTCGGGGAAGCTCTCCGTCACAGGTCCCCGCACACAGCTCGGTTCTCCCTGGCTCCCTACTCCCACCAATAGCCACAACAGTGGGGTTTCTCTGCTCCTGACCGGCACCAGGCTCCTGCTGGGCCCATAGCTCCTCTGGTTCCTTGGCGGGCACTCCTTTCCTGGTCTGACCAGGGGGTATGGCACTGCACAGCGTCCCCAGCAAATGGGCCCAGCCAACGGGCAACACCCTTGGGATGTCGCCCTTAGGCTGATGCCCGAGGGGACCCCAGCCCCTGGATAAGTAATACCTGCCAAGAGAAGGGAGCCAATGAAGGCCAGGCAGGCAGACACACAGCTCCTCCCCTAGCTTCTCCTGCCCACAGCAGCTACACATAACACCCAGGGTTCTGGGGCCAAGTTATAGGTGGGGAGGGCTGTGGCCAATATGTATCTAGAAGCTGCCACTCTATCCCCAGGACCCACCGTCATGGGTCTGGGACCATCATTCCTCGCACAGAGGCGTTGTCGTTCCACCGTATCAAGAAACAGCCACTCCAGCCCCAGGACCCACCATCAGTGTTCTGGGGCCAAGTTACAGGCAGGGAGGGTTGTGGCCAATACCTAGAACCTGTCACTCTAGCTCCAGGACCCACTGTCATAGGTCTGGGGCCATCATTTCTTGCACAGAGAGCCTTTTTCCCAACGCCCAAACCGAACCGAACACGACTGAACTGAACGGCCAAACCCGAATGCCTGTCTCTTATACACATCTAGATGTGTATAAGAGACAGCGACTGAACCAAATGGCCGAACCCAAACGCGGCGACCGGACCGAACGGCCAAACTGAACAGACGAACCAAACCGAATGGCCAAACCCAAACCGTGATCTGTTTGCCCATCCCTACCCCCCGTCTCTCAGATTATAAGCCCTAGGGCACTGACCATGTCTATTCCATTACTTTGTAAAGCACCAGGTACATTGCTGCACTATATAAATGCTTGCTAATAATAATATTAATAGTTACTGTCATCAATAAAATGACTAATTAAGGGCTACTTAGCCATTGCCAACAACCCAAAAAAGTGTGGTACAGAGACAGAAGTACATGATACCTGGTGATAATTATGGTTACAACTCTATACCATGAATATTTTTAAATGTTGCTACTGACAGCTATTGTTTTTTTGAGAGAGAGAGTCTGAGGGAGCCCTGTATATTTTGAGTAAAGCTGAGTTTTTCATTTTGATTTCCAAATAATTAACAACATTTCAAGAATAAGAAAAACAAACTTTCTACTTCTAAATCATTATGGTGCAATTCTACATTATGGTGCAATTCATTATCTGTCTCACTTTTTGTCCCTTTTAACCAACACCACTTTGGCAATGGTGACTTATAAGTGCACACATTGAATATTCTGTGTAGTTCTGTTCTCCCCAGATCGAAAAAGATATAGTAGAACTCGAAAAGGTGCAGAGAAAGGCAACAACAATGATTAGGGGTAGGAAACAACTTTCATTTGAGGAGAGGCTCAACAGGTCAGGGCTGTTCCACTTGAAGACAACTGAGTGCGGATATGATAGAAGTTTATAACACCATGAGCAGCATGGAACAAGTAAATAGGGAGCTATTATTTATCCATAGGGGACATTCTATGAAACTAACTGGCAGTAGTTTTAAAATAAACGAAAGGAATTACTTTTTACTCAACATACAGTTAACTTGTGGAACTTGTTGCAAGAACATGCTGTGAAGGCCAATAGGAAAGCTGTATTTGAACAAGGATGGGATAAGTTATTGGAGGATAAGTCCATTAATGGCTATTAGTCAAGTCGGTCAGGGGACACAGCCTCTGACTGCTGGGAGTAAACAGCAGGGGATGGAGGACTCCATTATGACCTGCTGGATACTTCTAAGCAACCACGGGTTGTTACTTTCAGAGACAAGATGCTGGGCTCAATGAACAATAGGGAAACAATACAGGCAGTTATATTATGAAAAGGCTGATCCAATATGACACTTCCTGTGTTTTTACTCTGAAGAATGATAAATATTACATATAGAAGCATCGAGTCAGCTTGAATGTTTAAACCTGTAATTACTAAATTTACACCTGTTCAACCTATGTGGAGATTTAAACATACTCGAATGGCATGATTATGGAACTCCCTCCCCTTGGAAGTTGATCTAAGCCTGAACCTGTTCATCATGATGCAAGACCTTTTCATTTGGCCAGGCATTTGGTAGGCAGGGATAGGGCTGGGTGGGATTGCATGGGAGGGGAGAGAGGGTTGTGCGGGAGTTAAAGGGATTTTTAAAACTGATAATAAAAACAATTATAAAAGTTTTACAAATTGTAAGCCACCCTGAGCCTTTATGGGAAGGGCGACAATGGCATATATATAAATAAATCCTAGATGGCAACAAAGACACACAAAATGTATCAATCAGAATCATAACCCTGCAAATTAAGTGACCCTACTTCAGGTCCCAGTGTGCCGTATGGAAACCTCTGGTGGAAAAGTTTCAAACTGAAATATCTATAGCAAGAACAAGGCAGAGTAAGTGGCAGAAGTAATGACAGATTCTTAAGACCTTGACAGAACGTTTTATTTTGAAAGGATTAATTTCTCATCATTGCTAATGCTAGTCCAACTCCTCCTCCAGTAAGAAGCATTATTATATCCAGGGATGACTGCAGCTGTGTGGGGCTCTCAAGCATCTTATGCACGCGCTCTCTGCTTGTACAGGGGGCATGGACAGGTTCGGGGGTAGAAGGTGAGGCTTTTAAAACTGTAAATATGCTCTCACGAGTACAGAATCTTCTAAAACATGGGCCCCAGGCAGCACTCGTACAGATCTTCCCTTAAGGATGGTCATGATTATTGTCAAGGCATGGACACTGGTACTACCATTCCTGTTGTGTAGATCTGCTCTTAAAATCTTAGACGATGACATGTTTAGAATGCTTTTGGCCACCCTAGCTCTGTTTATAATAAAGCTCACTCTTTGCTACCAATGGCACATTTGCAACGGTGGGCAATTTTGTCAGAAAACAACCCTGAGTTGCTTTTGAGGTATTGTCGTTGTTGAGTCAAAAGACTGATTTCAGCTCGTTTCTCAGTGAACATCTACGCATAAACGCACAACTCCCATGGCTGCATAGGCCATAGTAGTATCAGTAAGTACAACTTGGTTTCACTCAGGTCATATTCATCATTAGTCAGCCTTGGATTTTTTGCTACCTAGGTCAACAGAAAGAAAAGAAAATATTACACCCTCACCTGCATTACAAGTCCCAACCTAAAGTTTGCAGTGTGGGAGGTGCCCCCAGATGTCTGCCATCCTGGACGAGGTGTCCACCCTGTCTAAAGGGCAGGCCAGCCCTTTTAGTCATTATATAAACCCTGGTTTAATTCTGGAAATGGATTGCAGTGGTTCAGTGCACAGGTGTTTTATAACAGCTATGTGAGCCAGCAGTTTTTTCTTCACTTCCTTGAGCTAGACCAGCTACAGATATAGTTTTCCCATCCTCACTGCAGACAGATTCTTGAATATTCAGAAGCAGCTTAACAGAAGAAGTGCCATACTGGGTCAGACATCAAACCCAGCACCTGTTTCCAACAGTGGCCAATCTGGTGGTTTGGAAGAAGTACCCAGCTGGTCACAATGGGTCCAATGATCCACTCCCAGCTTCCAACAGTAAGAGGCTACATTCCCCAAACCTACTCAGTTAATAGCTGCTAATGGACCTATCCTGAAGAAACTTATCCATTCCTTTCTTGAACCCAGCTGTACTACTGGCCTTGACCATTTCTTCTGGCAATAAATTCTACAACTTAATTGTGTGTTGAGTGAAAAAATATACTTTATTTGTTTTAAAACTGCTACTTGTTAGTTTCATGGAGTATCCCCTAGTTGTAGTATTACTCATACAATTTACTGTAGAATACCTCACAACATTTACTTTTTTGTCAAGTAGACAAAAAGTCTGGGGGCCATCCTTGCTAGAGTATGTAAAGTCATCAACACGTAGCTTATGGCTTTTGTACTGGAAACCAGGCTCAGGAAACAGCAGACATTCTGCTCCAGAAGACCTAGACGAAGCAGAGAACTCCTAGTGGCTGAATAGAAACATCTCCACTGAGAAACATCCAGACCCAGTGACTTGTAGGAAACCTTCAGCAGCTAAACAAGTGCAAGCATGTTTGGAACCACAGCTTCAGTCTGTTATTACGCCATAGATGAAGTGTCTCCTCAGTGAACATTGTGTTCAAAATTAGTTATACTAATCTTTAGATTTTTATAATAGCCAATGTGAATATTCATGTTTAAATTAGAAGTCTCAGCAGGTGCTAATTTAAGTTCACAATTTGTTCGTTAGAGGGAGCGCATACCCAAATTCTAATTGCAAGTCTAAAAATCCCTACTCATTCAAACAAGTAATTTTTACAGATAAGTTACTTTTATGTTTGGGCTACCTTTGGCTATTTTGTTTGCTTTGATACTTTTTCCTGTAAAAGGCCTATATCCAACGTTTACAAAAGTGGTATAGTCACTTGCATATTCATTTGCTGGTATGTGCACTTAGCACTGACTAACGTTTCTTTAAAGTAATTGAGGCTGTGCTAAATGTGCCATGTATTGGACTATTACATCTAAAGGATAAGCAGGTGCACTTTCTATAGTTATTATTTTTAATAATAATCATAATAATGACACTACTACTAACAACAACACTTATTTTTATAGCACTCCCCTGCCTACATGGCACTTGGAGCACTTCACGCATTACATAAAGTAAAAAGAATATAAGCAATTTTAAACAAAGTAAATTAAGATAATGTTACAAATTTTTAAAACAGGGGAAGGAAAAAGAGAGAAGATAAGAGTACATTTAGGGAACCAGCAGTTGATCCTAAAAGTTCCTAGAAAATAAATTTGTTTTCAGATGCTTTTTAAAAGGTAAGGAGGGAGGAACAGAGACAGACATCCATATGTGTGTGGTGTGTGTCCATCCCACACTGAGGGGCTCACCACAGCAAAAGTCCAATTTCCAGCCAATTTCATATGCAATGGTGGAACCCCCAAATAGCAGGTGGCTCTTGAGTGCAGTCTGCAGATAGCCATATTGTATTGGCTATAAGTCTTTAAGCATTAGTAACACCACTCCTACTATTCCAATTACTACTTTAAAGCAAGTTTATCTGCACATAACAAGGGGCGGGGGGGTAGGGCATTTTAGTTTACAAGAGGACTTTGAGGAAATGACCAGAAGACTGAAAGATATCCAGCTATCAGATCAATAAGTGATCTGATGTTCTCTGCAACAGTACAACAATGGATTGTTTCCTATATACAAATCTATTTTCATCTCACACATTTACCTGCGTCATCACCACCCATTGGGTGGAATCAAATGAGACGATAGTCCACATTAGCCTTCACCAGTCATGTGCCCGTGTCCCTGTCTATGTCAGGGGAGGAGGGGAGAAGGAACCTACACTAGCAGGAGAAAGGGAATGAGGGAACCTATTCCTGGAGAGGGGTAACCATAGGAAGGGCCCAGGGAACCCAGATAGAAGAGATATCAGGAAGTAAAAACCTCTCAGCCAGTCTCTTGGGTGTTTCGAGACAGCTCTCGTCTTACCAGCCAGGGAACCCAGCCTTAGAGTGCACAGCTCATCATTGAGGTAACAGAAGGGAAAGAGAAAAGGGTCCCAGAGGGGAAGGGACAGAGGTTCCAAGATCAACAGAGAGAGTACAGGTCAGGGAGAAGCAACTTAAAGACAGCACGAGGTGAAAGCAAGGAAAGGAGGAAACACCCACTATAGAGAGGTGAGGCAAGGCACGACACAGCTAAGGGAGAGCAAGACCCAACAAAGCTAGAAGGAACACCAGCTATGGGAAACACAAGGCCACTGGGAAGGCAAACAGGGCAGGGCTATAGGGGAGCACAGAGCAAAGGGGAACAGAGCAATGAGGGGGGAGCACAGAGCAAAGGGGAACAGAGCAAGGAGGGGGAAGCACAGAGCAACAGGGAACAGAGCTACAGGAAAGCACAGAGCAACAGGGAACAGAGCTACAGGGGAGTACAAGCAATGGGGAGAACACAGAGCACAACAAGGAGGGCAAAACTAACCAGACACCCAAACAGCCAACACAAAAGGAAAAAGGTGCAGGTCCAAGGCTCACACATATACACAGGAACTCACAAGCACACTGGGAAAGGGAGACTCACTGACAGAAGCAGGAAAAGGTAGGGTCCCCAAGACATCACACAAGGAGCAAAAACAGTTGCTCCCACAGCTTCCTGTGCCCACTCCAGGGCACAAATGCTTCTTGTGGCCAATAAGGAAGCTGGGAGGCAGGACTAAGGAAACAGGGCACAGCTGAGGATGGGTGTGGCCACACAGGGGGCAGAGTCACAGGGGAGGACACAGGGGAAGAGGACTAAGCTACTATCAACAAGTAAGATAGCACCAGTCCTTAAGGCGGTGCTTCCCAACCCTCCAGGGTTGGGGGTTCAAAACCGAATCTTGACAGTCTATTAGTGTCCATCACATGGTCACAACAGAGCTGCCACTCATGGCAGAATCCAGGAACTTTGGTGGCCCACTGTGTAGACCAATCAGGGCTAATGGGGGACCCTATGTCCATGTCTTGTCAATTAGGTTTGCCTGCAGCCTTATCAACGTGTGCCAGCACCATAGAGTTCTAACTGAGAGGCATTCGAGAGTTCTCTCTCCCCTCTGCAATCTCTCTTCCCACCTCTCAGATGAGAGTTGTGCTAGAGATCTCCCTCCCCTGCAGCTGCATCTCAGCTGAGAGGTGGTTATGGAGGAGTGTGATTGCTGGTGGGAGCTGCCACAAGCACCTGAAATACAGGCAGGGGGCTGCCCATTTATTAGGCTGGATATGTTAAACATGTGATTGGGGGCAACACAGACTCCATTGGGCTATTGTTTTGTTTGATTTCACCCATGGACTCAGTGCTCTGACACCCTAGCGAGGAATGAGGATTAAGAATCTAATTAGAAGAGACTCTGGAGTTCTCTCTTGCACTTTCTACCACTAGCCCAACACACTATATTTGTATGAGGAGCTAATGCAGAACAATTTTTTTTCCATATGTGACACTGGATTATTCTGCTGTGTCTTTGTTTGCTCTCTCAAGATCCACTGACACCACAAATTCTTAGTTCGTGTCACCTACCCTTGCATGCTGAACTTGCCCTGTGGCAGGGCTGAACTTGCCCCACCACGCAGGAGCACTACTGCTGGGCTGTGAATGGTGAGCACTGTCACCCATCGTACACGGGCCACATCATGGCTGGGGGTGGAATCTCCATTGGCCCATGTACCCAGCTCTGCATGCCTGTTCCCATGGCATGGCATCACTGATTGCCCACCAAGCGGCAGCATGGGGATTGGGCCTCTGCAGCTCATCTGGCTACACCCCCTGTGACCAAATTACCTAGCAGTAATATGATGGAAATTATGGCAACTGAACACCAGTCTGCTAATTTATTTATTTTGGGGGGGGGGATTAATTTTGATTTTGAAATTTCATAATTTTTCATGAAAATTTCATTGCTGCAGAATTTTTGCATTTTGAAAAAAATCAATGGCACTTCAGTTTGAATTTGTTCTGACATTTGAGCTCAGCTCTAATAAAACTTCCCTAGCTCACTGTGGTGTTGGTCTAATAGTATTGTCAGGAGGACTATGGCTTCCTAGGAAAGTGATGTTAAATCCCAGCCTTTCTGAAATAGAGAGTATGTTTTTCTCCTTTTTTAAAATGGCTGCATATTTTTCATTTATGCAGCTTCTTACTACAAAAATAATTGTCTCCCAACAACTGGCACAAACCCCATTCACTTTAATCATGCTACTGCCAGGGCAGTGATCCGAGTGCTGGAACCTCTAGTAATTAGTTTTTAACTATAGAGCTGAAATAAGTACATGCTCAAATGAATAAATCCATCAAATTTGTGCTAGTCAAACCACACCTGACAAAGCAGAGCGTAACTGCTGTTATTTGTGTTTCATCGGAAGCCCGTTTCAGATATTGTAGTTTAGTTATTTCAGTATTTTGGGTTATTTTGTTTTGAGGGCTTCATTCTGACACTATTGGTGCTATCGTGCACGCACAGCAGTAACTCCTCCCCACTGTTGAAGTTTGGATGCTAGCCCGATAAATAGCTGAACCACAGGGTGCTTAACCCAAATGAACTAACCTGCTGACCTGAGGTTAACCCATCAGCAGAAAACTGCAATTCAAGAGTCTATAACAGCATGCCCATGAATCATCAATGAAAGCTAATTACACCCCAAATCTGCGTCAGTTTATGACAAGGACAAAGACAGTTCAGAAAGAACGTCTCAATTCTAGCGTGGAGATGATAGGCAAAACAACGCTGGTTACACTGTAAAACTGTGTGCGTGCAGGATGCTTATCTGGCATCCATCAGAGAGAGGTGCCAGACATGTTATGGTATTAAATAAAGAAGACCGGCACCATCACCTCCTTTTTCTTTATTACAGAGCCAAATTAAAGTTTATGCTATTGACTCCTGCAGCCAAAATAAATGTGTAGTTGGGTCAAAAAAGGGCTTGTGGCTCCAATTTGCTAAGCTCAACCTGGAGTAAATAAGGACTTGAAGGATCCCAGAGGTGGAACTCTCGGACCTTCAGGGTGAATGATTGCCCTCAGCAGAGGCATGGTAACAAAGAAAACACTGGCTATAAAAAGGGAGCAATTCAAAAGGAGAGTAAGAGAGCAACAGCCAAGAAAGCATGAGGGCAGACCTGCTCTTGGGAACTTGCAAACAGTGCAGGCTGCCCCTCTCCCATGACAACCCCTTTTAGAGGGGGAAGTCTGAGCGTGTGACCAGCAGCCAAGAAAGTGGGATGACAGAGGCCTTCTGGCGAAGGCAAGGAAACAAATTCAAAACCCTATGCCCCTCTGTGCACTTATTCAAGGCCAGAGATGTAGCTAGGCTGGGACGGGCCCTGGTGCAGAAGATGGAATGGGGCCCCCTATACCCGCCCTGTCCAGCAGAAGGGAATGTAGTTGCACCAAGGCCGATGGACCCTGCAGGTTCATGGGCCTTGCTGCAGCTGTCCCTGTTATATCTACGCCCTTGTCCAAGGCCAGCACCGAGGGAATGGGTCTCATTAACTGTCTCTGGAGTGCAAGATTCACCAACACCTGTAGACAGGTGCAGCTGTGCTAGATCCACACTTTTGGATGAATAACAGCATTCACAATCCCTATGACAACATCCTTCCCTGCATCCTAGCCCCTCTTCCACTCCTATTAGGGTAACCACTGATGCATCCCCAGAATACAGAGGACATGGGGGCGGGGAGGGCACTGGCCTTGACAGGCTCTGGCTGGGGCTGCTGCGAAGCTGGGCTCCGCAGTGGTCCTGACTGGGGCGGAGCTTCAGGGACACTAGGGAAGGGGGAACCACCTGTTTGAGGCTGGGATGGGGATGGCTTGGGAGAGCTTCTCCCAGTCGGAGCCAGCCTCCCTTCCTGCATGCTTTGGGGATGCAGATCAATGTTGCCGGTCTCCCCTGTGCCAGTCACCCTCCCACTGCCACCGCCTCCTTGCTCAACAAGCTGAGCCAGCAAGGTGCCTTGTCCTCACCTGACCAACTCCCCTAACCCCCTTCTTGGCTCCTCCTCTTCCTGCTACACCTGAGCGTATGATGCCACCTGGAAACTTACCAAGGTTTCTGTGAGTGTGGTGCTGCCTGTTCTCTGGCCCCCGAGCGCAGTCGGGGCCAGTGGTGGTGGCAGGGGAAGGAGGAGGCAGCAGCTTCGGTGGGCAGAGGAGAAGCAGCACAGCTGGCTCAGGGCTTCTTCCTCCAGCCGGGGCTGAGCAACAAGCACTGGGCGAGGGGTTGTGAAGGGAATGCAATGGTACCAGCAAAATCCTGCCCATGGGTGCACATTAAAAAAAAATCCACCCAGATAGGGCTGGGCAAATTTTTTAAAATGGTCATGTCCTGGAAAATCCAGACACTATGGTAACTCTAGCTCTTCTCCTCACAGCGCTGAGAATGATGGCTCACTTCCGAGTTCACGTGCAGCCAACAGTGTTGTTCTTGCTGGAAGTCATGTGATCATGACTTTCAGGAAGGGTGGGGGGTGGTTGAAAGTGGCAGCATGTAGAAAATACAGGACAAAAACGTGTAGGGAAAGGACAACAGACAAACCCTACAAAACCAGGACCAATGGCCACCCTAACTCCTATGTCCCATGCTCAGATAGCTCTTCAGCAGCCGCCTGCCCTTCACAGCTTCCTCAGTCAGGAAGGGCAGGCTACTGCAGCACGACTACTGGAGCTGCAGTTATGGTTACACGTACCACCTTGCTCTGGGCTTTCACCTGGAGAGGGTGGGGCCTGGTCAGCAGGGGTGGGGCATGTTCTACACAGATTTTTTTTTTGAATTTGCAGTGTTGGATTTTACTTTCTGCTTCTCTGCCTCAGCTGTTTTCCCCAGTCGGATTTGTGAACAACAGTGCCTGACTGAGAGAAACGTTTATATTCTGGAGGCACAGAATGGTGCAAGTCCCAAACCAAATTCACTTTCCATTTCTCCATGCAGGCTTACTAGGGGCCTTTTGCTTAATTGCTCTCTCTCACATACATCCCCTACTAGCTCATTCCAGGTTGCAAGAGTTGGGTCCATCTGTGCTCCTAGCAAACAAAGGGGAAAGTTTTTTTTTCTTTCTTTTGATACTTTCCATTTGAGAAGGGAATGGCAACACTGAATGAGAACTAGGATTGCCACCTTCAATCATTTTTTACCTGACACTTCCATTTTGGCCTATGGAAGTGTCAGGTAAAAAACTACCACCGGTGGCATCTCTAATGAGACCACCACCACCCAGGATATACCTGGCTCATCTGCCCCTCTCCTAGGGTGGCCATACCTCCCCTTTAAAAGAGGATGCTTATGAAAAATACATGGTGCAGGGCTGCATTGGTTCCAGTACAGCCCTGCACCATGTATTTTCATAAATGCCCTCTTTTAAATGGGAGGTATGGCCAGTTGGCCACCCTACCCTCTCCTGGTTAAACTGCAGGTTGCTAAATTCTAGGGGTGGGGCACTGGGGAGAATATCAGATACCGGATTTATCAGTATCGGATCTCCCTGGTATTGGATTTACCGGTACTGGCATACCGTTTTTTAAACGTTCTTTACTGGTTTTTTTACATTGTAGCCATTTACTTCAATGGCTGCAATGTAAAAAAACCCGGTAAAGCGGCCAATGTTAAAAAAACGGTATGCCGATACCAGTTATTATCAGATTAATCCGATATACCCGATTATCGGGTATATCGGATTAATCTGATACCGATATTCCCACCCCTACTAAATTCCCTCTTTTTCCATTGCAAACTATTAATCAGTTTCTAGGAGGTGGATAAGTACATTATGTCCATGAACATTCCACCTGAAATTTACAGTTGGAGACAGTTGGAGCTAGTGCTGCTTTCTACCATTCAATGGTTGCCAACACTTGCCACAGAAGCAGAGGGGTGGAACTTATAGTCATGAGAGAAGCAAATCCGATGTGGATACATAACTGCAAAAGAGCTTGAGATTCTTCAGGGTGGAGGCCCCTCCTAAGTTACTTTTTCCTATCCACTCCCACCCAAGTCACTGCCTCCTCATATAGTCCTACCATACATGCTTGAGGAAGGAATCTTTGTGGCCTGAAGGCTTGCATAGTCTCACCAAAAGAAGTTGGTTCAATAAAAGGGATACTCTGAACTACTTTATCACCATCTCTTACAATGGGGACCAACACGGCAACTACCCTTCCTCTCCAAATTCAGGATGAAAGACATCTGTGGATGTTGCATCTCTTAGAAACTGGTCAGTGCTGTTCCACAGGCTTTTCCTTTGACATTTTTTTTGTTTTTTTAAAATGAAATTGCCACCACACTAATAAGTTGTTACACAAGTGCATTTTTTCATGCAAACGTGCTAGTCTGCTGCTACATCCTTGGTACATGCCTCAGCTTGCATTAGAAGCTGTGTAATATGTCTGTAATGTTACACCCAATGTGTCTGTGTGTCGAATATATCACTGACTGAGAAGGGCCATGCCTGATTTGATGGGTGTAGTAGGCCAAGGAGAATGCACTGAATATTGTCCCATTCCCACCATTTTGGCTTGCAAAAGGGTTCTAGTATACAAAAGGGTTCCCACAGTGGATTGTACTTTTCTGCAACCTATCGAGGAACTTAAAAACATATAGAACAGCTATGCTAGGTCAGATCAAGTGTACATCTAGCCCAGAACAATGATCTGTGCCAGATGCTTCAGGGGAAGAGCACAAGAACAGGAAACATATATGGAGTGGTGAATCTGTCATGCATTCCCAGATTTCAGCAGACCAAGTTTCAGAGACACCCTAAGCATTTGCCTAATAGCTATCAGTAGATTTCGCCTACATAAATTGTCTCCACAGATTTTGAACTTGATTATTGTACAGGCCTTCACAACATCTTGTGGAACACTCCATTCCACAGGTTAACGATGTGTTATTTGAAAAACTGCTTACTTTTGTTGGTTTCAAAACCGCTGCCGGATAATGCTCTTGAAGACAGAAGATCAAACTCTATTTTTACCCAAAGATAAACCTTTAAATCCTGACTCAGAGGAAGACAGTTGCAAAACTACAGTCAAATGATGATACCTTAATTGTCTGCAGGGATAGCAGAGGGAAGGAGAGAAAAAAGGAAGGAAAATTGAGGATAAAAGCAGCAGTGCTCCTAAAGGGGGCACCCCCCCCCTAAACTATTTCAAATTGACAATTAGGCTGTTAAGATTAATGAGGGGGATCCTGATCCCACTGAACAAATGGGACCCCAATGGCAAAAAATCCTAGTGAGATCCTACAACTGTCACTCCCTATAAAGATTTGTCCGACTCTTGACCCATGCACAACCCTCCCATTGAACATCAGTGGGACTTCTGCTGTGCACTTATAGGAATTTATAGGCATACAAGTATACCCTGGCTAACAGATCATATTTGGCCTGCCCCTGAATCGGATGTCCTTGCTGTAGCACTTTTGGATGAGAGTGCAAATAGGACCATGAAAGTGAGGGTAGATAATGTTCAAACTGGCTTTAAATAAATCTATTGCACAGTGTAAGAGAATCCCAGTCAAGAGTTAATCTACCATCAGAGGAAGCAGTCTCCGCATATGCTGTTCTGTCCAGTGGGTGATGTGCTTGGCAGGAGAGCCACGGCTGTTCACTATGCACAGACAGCGCTTTGGCACACACTACTCTCTGCTGTTTAATGTTGGTGAGACTTGCAACATTTTTTATTTAGCCTAGTGCTACTTACCGTATCTAACAGCTGGCAAAGCCCAGTGTCTGCACTCATCTTTCTTCCAGCTATGCAAACATTTCAAAGCACATGCTCACACACAGGCCCCAAACTGTTTCTCTTTCTTTTAAATGCTCCAGAGAAAAGGGCCTGATCCTGAAAATCAACAAGAGACCTAGCTGAGTAAGAACTGGAAGAGCTTGTCCAAGTAGAAAATAAATTGGCCATTCACTGAATAAGAACAAAAGAAGTGTTGCATTGGGTCAGACCAATGGTCCATCCAACCCCAGCATCCTG
The DNA here is from genome assembly GCA_003113815.1 of Sphenodon punctatus. Classification (NCBI taxonomy): domain Eukaryota; kingdom Metazoa; phylum Chordata; class Lepidosauria; order Sphenodontia; family Sphenodontidae; genus Sphenodon; species Sphenodon punctatus. The sequence continues at coordinate 1,805,011 of QEPC01000729.1, forward strand.
TCTCCCACAGTAGTCACCTTTGGTCGCTTCAGAGGAATACACAGCAAGCCATAATGAAGTGATCCATTTCCTGCTATTTACTCCCTGCTTCCAACAGTCAGACGTTACGATCCTCAACCATTTGTTGAATATTGTGGGTAGTTCTGGCAACCCCATCTCAAAAAGGACATAGTAGAGTTGGAAAAAAGGTGCCGAGAAAGGCAACAAAGGTGATCAAAGGCATAGAATGGCCGCCATATGAGAAGAGACTTGATACATTGGGTCTTTTCAGTTTAGGGAANTATCGGATTAATCTGATACCGATATTCCCACCCCTACTAAATTCCCTCTTTTTCCATTGCAAACTATTAATCAGTTTCTAGGAGGTGGATAATTACATTATGTCCATGTAATTATGTCCAACTGTAAATTTCCACCTGAAATTTACAGTTGGAGACAGTTGGAGCTAGTGCTGCTTTCTACCATTCAATGGTTGCCAACACTTGCCACAGAAGCAGAGGGGTGGAACTTATAGTCATGAGAGAAGCAAATCCGATGTGGATACATAACTGCAAAAGAGCTTGAGATTCTTCAGGGTGGAGGCCCCTCCCAAGTTACTTTTTCCTATCCACTCCCACCCAAGTCACTGCCTCCTCATATAGTCCTACCATACATGCTTGAGGAAGGAATCTTTGTGGCCTGAAGGCTTGCATAGTCTCACCAAAAGAAGTTGGTTCAATAAAAGGGATACTCTGAACTACTTTATCACCATCTCTTACAATGGGGACCAACACGGCAACTACCCTTCCTCTCCAAATTCAGGATGAAAGACATCTGTGGATGTTGCATCTCTTAGAAACTGGTCAGTGCTGTTCCACAGGCTTTTCCTTTGACATTTTTTTTGTTTTTTTAAAATGAAATTGCCACCACACTAATAAGTTGTTACACAAGTGCATTTTTTCATGCAAACGTGCTAGTCTGCTGCTACATCCTTGGTACATGCCTCAGCTTGCATTAGAAGCTGTGTAATATGTCTGTAATGTTACACCCAATGTGTCTGTGTGTCGAATATATCCCTGACTGAGAAGGGCCATGCCTGATTTGATGGGTGTAGTAGGCCAAGGAGAATGCACTGAATATTGTCCCATTCCCACCATTTTGGCTTGCAAAAGGGTTCTAGTATACAAAAGGGTTCCCACAGTGGATTGTACTTTTCTGCAACCTATCGAGGAACTTAAAAACATATAGAACAGCTATGCTAGGTCAGATCAAGTGTACATCTAGCCCAGAACAATGATCTGTGCCAGATGCTTCAGGGGAAGAGCACAAGAACAGGAAACATATATGGAGTGGTGAATCTGTCATGCATTCCCAGATTTCAGCAGACCAAGTTTCAGAGACACCCTAAGCATTTGCCTAATAGCTATCAGTAGATTTCGCCTACATAAATTGTCTCCACAGATTTTGAACTTGATTATTGTACAGGCCTTCACAACATCTTGTGGAACACTCCGTTCCACAGGTTAACGATGTGTTATTTGAAAAACTGCTTACTTTTGTTGGTTTCAAAACCGCTGCCGGATAATGCTCTTGAAGACAGAAGATCAAACTCTATTTTTACCCAAAGATAAACCTTTAAATCCTGACTCAGAGGAAGACAGTTGCAAAACTACAGTCAAATGATGATACCTTAATTGTCTGCAGGGATAGCAGAGGGAAGGAGAGAAAAAAGGAAGGAAAATTGAGGATAAAAGCAGCAGTGCTCCTAAAGGGGGCACCCCCCCCCCCACTAAACTATTTCAAATTGACAATTAGGCTGTTAAGGTTAATGAGGGGGATCCTGATCCCACTGAACAAATGGGACCCCAATGGCAAAAAATCCTAGTGAGATCCTACAACTGTCACTCCCTATAAAGATTTGTCCGACTCTTAACCCATGCACAACCCTCCCATTGAACATCAGTGGGACTTCTGCTGTGCACTTATAGGAATTTATAGGCATACAAGTATACCCTGGCTAACAGATCATATTTGGCCTGCCCCTGAATCGGATGTCCTTGCTGTAGCACTTTTGGATGAGAGTGCAAATAGGACCATGAAAGTGAGGGTAGATAATGTTCAAACTGGCTTTAAATAAATCTATTGCACAGTGTAAGAGAATCCCAGTCAAGAGTTAATCTACCATCAGAGGAAGCAGTCTCCGCATATGCTGTTCTGTCCAGTGGGTGATGTGCTTGGCAGGAGAGCCACGGCTGTTCACTATGCACAGACAGCGCTTTGGCACACACTACTCTCTGCTGTTTAATGTTGGTGAGACTTGCAACATTTTTTATTTAGCCTAGTGCTACTTACCGTATCTAACAGCTGGCAAAGCCCAGTGTCTGCACTCATCTTTCTTCCAGCTATGAAAACATTTCAAAGCACATGCTCACACACAGGCCCCAAACTGTTTCTCTTTCTTTTAAATGCTCCAGAGAAAAGGGCCTGATCCTGAAAATCAACAAGAGACCTAGCTGAGTAAGAACTGGAAGATCTTGTCCAAGTAGAAAATAAATTGGCCATTCACTGAATAAGAACAAAAGAAGTGTTGCATTGGGTCAGACCAATGGTCCATCCAACCCCAGCATCCTGTCTCCCACAGTAGTCACCTTTGGTCGCTTCAGAGGAATACACAGCAAGCCATAATGAAGTGATCCATTTCCTGCTATTTACTCCCTGCTTCCAACAGTCAGACGTTACGATCCTCAACCATTTGTTGAATATTGTGGGTAGTTCTGGCAACCCCATCTCAAAAAGGACATAGTAGAGTTGGAAAAAAGGTGCCGAGAAAGGCAACAAAGGTGATCAAAGGCATAGAATGGCCGCCATATGAGAAGAGACTTGATACATTGGGTCTTTTCAGTTTAGGGAAGAGAAGACTAAAAAGGATATGATAAATGTTTACAAAATCATGACTGGGGCAGAGCAATTAAACAGGGAGCTGTTATTTACTCTCTCTCAAAATCTCAAACTAGGGGACACTCTATGAAACTAACTAGCCACAGCAGATTTAAAACAAATAAAAGGAAGTTTCCCCTCTCCCACTCAACATACAAGTAACGTCCAAAACAGATAGCTAGAGGGTGTTGTGAAGGCTAATAGCAGGACTGTTGGATAACTGTTTACAGGATAGGTCCATACATGGCTATTATTAGTCAAGGTGGAGAGGGGGTGAGGCATCTGACTGTTGGGAGCTGGGAGTAAATAGTAGAGGTGGGACTCCAGGCGAATTATCGGTTACCGGTTTTATCGGTATCGAATTAATCCGATATCGGATTTATTGGTATATTGTTTTTTTTAACATTGCTGATTATTCGAATCTTTAGCATTGCAGTCATTGTTAAAATGGCTGCAATGTTAAAGATCTGAAACATCGGCAATGTTAAAAAAATGATATACCAATACCGATATTATCGGTATTATCAGATTAATCCGATAGACAATTATCGGCATTATCGGATTAATCCGATACCGATAGTCCCATCCCTAGCAAATAGCAGGAAGGAAACAGAACACTCCATTAGGACCTGTTGTGCAATTCTCTGAAGCAAGTGAAGTCAGTTTCACAGTCAGAAACAGGATACTGGACTAGATGGGCCATTGGTTTAATCCAGAATGGCAGTTCTTATGTTCTTATTTAAAGGGGGATCCAAGCTGGGAGAGATGGACAGGAATCTTGGGGCATCTACTATTTAAAAATACCAGGGCTGATGGGAAACAAGGAATCCCTTTCACAGAAGCTTTTGAGCAGTTAACCAAGGCAATTTCCCAGTGGGGAGAGGTATGTGGGTTAGGTAGGGGTAGGGACTTGGGGGTAAAATAGGTGTTTTCTCCCCCAGAGGCATAGCTAGATCGGAACAGGCTCAGGTACAGAAGACAGAACCTCCCAGTGGCAGGGGACACAATTGCACCAGGAAGCGTGGGCCCCCCAGGCTTGTGATCCCCAGTTCAGCTGCATTGCCTGTCCCAATTATAGCTACACCCTTGGTGTTTCCTGCCCAGCAGAAAGGGGAGAGGGGGGCATAAAGCAAGGGAATTCTTCTCTAAAACCTGAGCCACAGCTGGGAGTGTTGGATCCAAGAGTGTTTTTCTCTGCCAGCAGAGGGTGCCAAGAATACCAAGGTATTCCTTCCTTGTCCAGGGTGGAGCAGCAGCAGCAACAACAGACATGCTGCTGCTGCTGCTGCACCCTGGACAAGGAAGGAATACCTTGGTCTGGGAGGGATACAGGTGGTTGTTGCTTTTTGCCCAGGGATAGAGTATAAAGGGAGAAGAGAAGGCCAAAAATTGAGTATTGGGGAGCTCTGAATGAGAAGGGAAGTGACACAGAGGAGGTCCCAGCAAGAGAGAGATACTGTGCTTTCAAATATGATGATGTCCCAGTTTAGCCTGCGCCGAACCTGCACGTCTGTTCCGAGCCTGCTAGATGTGGGCCCAGTTCAGATCCCGGTGGGGTGGTAGCTGGGCCGGAAACCCATCCGCCTTCCAGACCCAGGAACTATCCAGGTGGGCCAGAGCGGGCCGAACCAGGTGAGCACATCTGTTTTTGCGCCCACCAGGCTGCAGTGTGGGGTCAGAGCCAGTCAGCTGTGCATCGCTTCCTGCTCCACTTCCCCGGCCGAGTCAGGACGTGGGAACCTGTGTTCCATTCCCCAAGCTAACTCAGCCGGGGGTGCCCCCCCACCCCTCCCTGAGATGTGCAGCCACTGCTGTGACTGTATGTTTGTTAACACCCAATGAAGGAGCCATTAGAGTGATAGGAAGAGAACACCACAATATATCTTTGACTGATGTTCAAACAATTATTTAAATGGTGAACAAATACAGGAAATAGACTCAATTTCAGTAAACAATCCTTTATCACTTCTGTAACATTCCGGCTGTTTTTAGATAATACATCATAATGTTCTAGTGGTTTTTATGTCATTTATTTATTTAAATTTATATGTTGCCCTATCCTGAAGGCTCAGGGTGGCTCATAAAATCCTTAAAACCAATGCAAAAAAAAAAGGTAAACAAACAAATAAATAAATACAACCCTTCCCCAATCCCCCCTCCCCAATTCCCATACCCAATTCCCTATATCCCTACCCCCAAATCACCACCAATCTCCTGTCCTCTCCTGCCAAATGCCTTGTCAAATAAAAATGTTTTACACCGCCTCTGGAAGACGCTCAGGTCCAGACTCAAATGAACCTTTGGGGGAAGAGAGTTCTATAGCAAGGGGGCAGCAACCGAGAACACCAATCGTGTTACAAAGGTGATTGTCTATACCGTTGGAATGAACATTATAAATAAAGAAACATCATTATAAATAAAGAACGTCATTTTTACCATCTGTACAGGTAGAACGTTCAGCGGTGGTGGCTTGACTGACCCACCTTTTTGACTGTCCCACTCACTTTAACCTCTGGAGTGACTTGACTCCACTCACTTTAAACTCCAGAGCAGCTTGAACATCCGGCTCAATTTCCACCATAGAACGTTATCATTGTTTCAACAACCAGGAACAGAATACTCTAACATCATATCACAACAGTGCTCACCTAGCCACAGAAACCAGACTGATTATGATGATGACATCATTCCAACACGTCAGGTAAGAATGATTTCAGAAGGGGTTGTTTAACTCAGGTAACCCGTTGAGTATCTGATGCGGTACTCAAAAAAGCAGATATTACCCACAGGTACTAAATTTAGTACCTGTTTCAGCTCTAATTATTGTCTTTGCCACCTTGCCTTTCATGGTTGCTGGCAGCACAAACAGCAATCTAGGCTAGATGGAAAAACAGCAAAAAGCCGGTTAGCAAATGCCAAAAGCATGGAGGAAGTTTGGCTTGAGACGGTACTTTCCTGAAGCATCTTGCAAAAGATTACTGTACTGTTGGAGCATGGCAGATACTGCAACCTTGGAGCAATTGGGTGCATTAAGATTAAATGCCTTCCAGGTGTTAAAACTCTTTTGCAACTATTCAATTTGTGTATAGTTGAAGATAGTGTTTTATCGCCTGTCTCTCTCACCCACGTTACATGCTACGGAATGCATCAGGTAGATAAAATGAAGTTGAAGTTCAAAAGCCAGGGCTGGACTTAAGCATGAACAACACAAAATGGCGGTTTAACTCAGACTCTCCAGCTCATAGGCTTCCGCTCTGTCACCTGACTCCATTCTCTTTAGCCATGAGATGGGACAAGAAGAGACCACCACACTCTTACCTGGGGAGAGAATGTAGCATCTAAATGCAGCCGACGTTCTCAGAAAGAAATACTTAGACAAACCTCAGAAAGCAGGGTGGGGTCAGCCATAGGGGAGAAGACCATAGGGGTCTCCTGAGTAGAGCAGGGGGAGCTAAAGACTGTCATCCCTTGCACCTTTACAAATATCAAAAGGGTGCCATCACAAGAGTTAAAAGGTGGACCTGGCCCTCTCCGTCTGCTGTGGAATTCTAGCACTGCCCTTATATTATTTGTCCTCGCTAAAGTCAATGGAGTTGGGCCAGAAATTAATTTGGTCCCAGGGCTTTTGTTTAAACCACTGAAAAGAGACAAAGGATATAAAAGATGAAAAGAAAGTAATTTTCCAGCAAATTAAGATTTAAGTAATGCAAAATATTGACCTGAGAGTCTGAGCCTCTGAGAATCTTATTTAAAAGTGTCCTGAAATAAACGGACAGCACATCCTTTTCACACGAGGAAGAACAAGTGCAACCTCTATCAGATCTCTGCTCTCACCTACTCCATTCAGGTTTGTTATTAACTGATTGAAAGAGATGCAGCGGTAGCTGGGAGAGCTTAAAGAGAGATACATCGAGCAAGCTTTTCCTCCCCGCTAATCCTTTTTATCTTTGAATGAAGGCCATAGGCTATGAAAGTTAATTCTGCACTGGCCACGATAGAACTGGAATAGGCTGTGAAAGCTGCAACCTTGACGAAGAGAGTTAATTGCTTCTTGTGTGTGTTGACTTGTGAAAACCAGGCAGTGGGAAGAAAACATGTTTTTTTTACATTGATTGAAGAGTGTAAATCTACGTGCTTACTTGTCCCCTCAACAATAGCCCATTAAGCTTAAAAAGAAATTTAACAGGATCTTACCTTCTTTCCAGACGAATGTGGTCTTGCCAAGCAATTTAATATTCCAGATGAAAGACAATTATATAATGTTGAATGGAGGTAAAAGACAGTGTAAGCCTCCTGGGGCAGGGACCCATCTCTAATAAAGACTGTTCAGTGCCAGGTACATTGCTGATGCTATATAAATAATGAATAACAATAATAATTACAAAGTAGGTCCTTGATGAGCCTGTGATTGGAATTATTTTTTTGCTCATTCTCATTTGTCGACGCACCCTCCACAATCAGACACAGAGACTTAGTTCTGGTTTAAAACAGGCCGCACTCTTTATTCAATCATAATTTGAGGCCGGTGGGTAATTGCCAGAGCAATCTGGGTCCAGTATGCTAGCTAATTCAACTTTTAATAACTTGGGCTGACCTGGATGTGCCTTCCAGTGTCAGCTGCCATTT
>QEPC01000729.1:1816061-1839075 GCA_003113815.1 Sphenodon punctatus
CTAGGCCAAACATATTCAATTTTCCTTAGCCTTTCCTAATATGGCTTGTGTTCTAGCTTCCTTATCATCTAGGTTGCTCTCCTCTGAACCGTCTCTGCTTGAAGTGTGGTACATGAAACGGAACACAATACTCCATGTGAGATCTCATCAGGAGAGAGTAAAATGATACCATTGCCTCCTGTGCCTTGGATACAATGCTATTTGCTTTTGCAACCCAAAATGTCTTTTGCCCATTTTGCAGCAATGCTACGCTGTTGACTCCTGTTCAGTTGACGATTCACTATGCCCCGCCCCGATACCGCTAATATAATTTCAGAGAGAATGTTGATCTATTGATTAGAACAGGACTCAGTGCCCAGCTTACTGGCCATCACAAGCTGGACTGCCTCGCAACAATTTGCTGCAAGGTCAGATTGCACAAAAAATCACTCAATCATATGGCCAGTGAATGTTATTTCTGTAGTGCAGGAGTCTTCAAACTCTGAAGGGGCATAGCTGAGTTGGAATGGGCGCCCTTCAAGCCTCTCTTACCAGTAAGGAACACATCTGCACCAGGGCGTGCAGGCTTGTGGGCCCCAGCGTGGTTGCACCGCCTGTCGCTAATGTTACACCCTCAAAATCCCATTCAGATATATCTGTTTGAACTGTACAAGTTAAAATGCAGAGTTTGGGAGCTGTTCTTTTATGGCATCATTCTGGAAATGTATAAAATGCTGAAATTAAAATGATCATATTTTATGAAACCCTGTTGTGGGCTGGATTCGGCCCATAGGCTGCTAGTTGAGGCCATTGGTGGAAGAAGCACTTCTTGAAGAAATTTCTAAGTGCATAGAAAGTGTCTGTGGGTCAATTAGTGGCATATCTCCTTGGGTGGTGATAGACTAACTTCACTAATAGCACAGGGAGAGAATTGGGATTCTGGCAATTCTACCTTTGCACCAGTCAGAAATAACCCCTTGAAGAATAAGGGTGATTTCAGACGTGACGGGGTGCCTATTGGCCCCGTCACGGAATCAGAACAGCCCATCAACAGATGAGCCGGCTGATTCCGGCAGGGAATCTGAGGACGGGGTGGGGCTGCGTGGCACAATGTGTGGCCGCACAGCCTCGCCCCCCCCCCCATGCTCCCCCAGCAGCCCATCCGCCTGGAGACGGGCGGGCGCAGCGGCCAATGTGGCCACTGCACCCGATTCCGTCCCGGGGTCTGGGCCTCGGCCCGAAGACATTACCGTCTGCCGATTCCAGGCTGTGGTTCAATTAACCACGCTTTCGGGGATGGTGCCCGGACCGTCCTTGACAGCATGATTATTTTGCTCACCGCTGGTTGTTCACTGTGGTGAACGTCTGGCGGCGAGCAACCAGACGTTACGGGACCATCCGCCACCACAGGGGATTGTCCGTGGTTGACCGTGATCTCGTAACGTCTAAAAATACCCTAAGAAACATGACAAGATTAGCACAGGTATCCTGGAAAATGCCAACTTGAGTAACTATATTCTGCTCCTTCTAGATTTCTGTGGCATTTATTCTTCATACCCCTTCCTAAATGAGATTGATGCACAGAGTTGCTGATGAAGTATATCTGGCTCCTCTATATGGGACGAGGAAATTCCTTTATGATGATTGTGCGTTCACTAAAACCATAGAATCATAGCATTGAAAGGTACTTCAGAGACCATGTAGTCCAACCCCCTGTTCAGTGCAGGAAATCCACAGCTACAGCGTCCCTGACAGATGGCTGCCTAGCCTCTGTTTGAAAACTTTCAGCAAAGGAGAGGCCACCATCTCCCTAGGCAATTTGTTCCACTGTGGAACAGCTCTTACCATTAGGAATTTCTTCCTAACATTTAACTGAAACTTGCTTTCTTGTAATTTGAGTCCATTATTTCTGCCCTCAGGGGCAACAAAGAACAAGACTTTGCTATCTTCTGTGCGACAGTCCTTCAGATATTTGAACATGGCTATCATGTCTCCCCTTAGTCTTCTTTTCTCTGGGCTAAACATACCCAGCTCCTTCAACCTTTCCTCATAGGACTTGGTTTCCAGACCCCTGACCATGTTTGTCACTCTCCTCTGAACCCATTCTAATTTGTCGATGTCCTTCTTAAAATGCAGCGCCCAGAAATGAACACACGACTCTAGATGAGGTCTGACCAGTACAGTAGAAAGTGGAAATTCTACTTCTCGTAAATTGGATACTATGCTTCTGTTAATGTAGTCTAAAATTGCACTAGCCTTTTTAGTAGCTGCAGCACTCTACTGACCCATGTTCAGTGTGATCAATTACAACCCCTAGAATCAGGGGTGGGGGATCTTTTTGGGCTCAGGGGCCGCATTGTTGGTCCCCGAATATGCTGGGGCCACATGTCAAAAACAATTATAAATCATTTAGAAGACTAATTAGCTGATCAATTAGAAATCATTTATAAATCAATTAATTATCTGGATGGGAACTGGCAGCAGCAGGAAGGGATAGCAGAGACAGGCAATGAGAGCAAACTGTGTCTCTGCCTGTGGTTTGGAAAGGGCAGGGGGAGAAAGGAAACATCAGGGGGAAGGGCTCCTGGGATCCTCTCAGTTACTGTCTCTGCCATTTGGGGTTCAACAGGGCAGCCAATTTCCATCTTTCTCTCTTTCTCCCTACTAATCTATTGAGTATCCAGGTGGGATTCCACCCCACTCCTGCTAATTCTCGCTGCTTCCCCACCTTCCCCACCCTTGCTTCTCTGTAGCAGCCAAGGCAGTTCATTCCTGGGCCTTGCTCTAGGTTTCTCTGGGCAGCCTGATCTGGATCTCCAGCTGGAGAAGACTTCCTGCAGCCAAGGCCCTGTCCCGCATCCCCACTGGAGGTCTCTCTTGCTCTCTCCTATCTGGGATAGCAGACGCTCCCAGGGTCATCTCGCTGCATGCAGCTGCCACACTCCACTCCTCGCACTGGTGGATGGATCCAGCCACGCTGGGAGGGGAAGGGGAGGAAAAGGGAGGACCGGGTAGCAGGACAAAGGCAGAAGCAGGGAGGGATCTCGGCACCCAGACCCGAGCTCAGGGTGAGTTTGTGTGGCCCGCCAAAGTCTGCCCAGACCACAGAGAAGTGGGTGCTGGGCTGCACAACATAGAAGCAGCGTCACTGAGTGGCAGGCCGGAGGAAATCACCCCGCAGGCCAGAAGTGGCCTGAGAGTCAGAGATTCTTCCATGCCCTAGATCCTTCTCGCATATACGGCTGCCAAGCCAGGTATCCCCCATCCTAGACTTGTGCATTTCATTTTTCTTACCTAGATGCAGAACTTTACATTTAGTGCTGTTGAATTTCATTTTGTTAGTTTCATTTTGTTGTCAGTTTCCCATCCTATCAAGATGATTTTAATTTTATTTCTATCTTCTAAGGTGTTAGCTATCCCTCCCAGTTTTGTGTCATCTGCAGATTTGATAAGTATCCCCCCTACTCCTTCATCCAAGTCATTAATAAAGATGCTGAACAGTACTGGGCCCAGGACAGAGCTCTGTGGCACCCTGCTTGATCAATACCTCCCTCCAGATTGATGAGGTGCCATTGATGAGCCACATAGGCCGCTTTTATACGAGGCTCTAAAAAGCGCCTCCTAAGTCCTGCGTTGAGAGAAAAGCTGCGCGGGGAGTGTTTACATGCTCCCCGTGCTGCTGGAAGTGACATGCTCCCCAGGGACTCAGGAGTCACTTTTCAGCGCCTTGTATAAAAGCGGCCTTAATGGTATTATCATCTAGCCCATGTTTTACCAGCTTGTCAACAAGGATATCATGGGGGACTTTGTCAAATGCTTTGCTGAAATCAAGGTATTCCAAAAATGTTATTACAATGCAAACATCCTGAACCAGTGAAAAGCCAGAAAAAAACCTATTGATTCAGCAATGTTTCACTAGTAGTACTGCACAATCCTCCCGTGCTCTTTGTGTCAGTACAAGTCCCAGTCACATCAATGGGACTTGTTCCACTGGCAAGTGTTAATGCCAGTGCTAAAGAGCCAAAGGATTGTGTCCCAAGAGTGGAATTTTATCCAGAGTCTGTAAAGCACTTTGGAGTGGTTCACGACGAAATGTACTAATAAAAAGAAAAATATAGATAATTATTATTATTAACCTGTGAGCTAAAGCAGAAAATCTATGAGAACTTGGAAACAATCCTAAGAAATTTTTTTTTTATGAAGCAAGATCGAACTAGCTAATTGACAAAGGGCGGGGAAGGGAACACAGGAATGGCATGGCAAAGAGCCATTGACAATCTTGTTAGCGCATGTTAATAAATCCCTGTTTCCCTCACTTTCCAGCAAAAAAAATAAATATGTTTCAATGCAAACATCGTCTTTCATCATTCCTCAGCCTCATTTCCAACAGAGGGTGCAGCCCCACGAGGTGCCTACTGTGCCCTGGGCAGCCTTACCACATGATGCACTCCATCGTGTGGNGATTTCCCGATCTACATTCTTTGCATCACTGGGTGAACACAAATGAGGCAGCAGTCCACAATAGCCCATAGTAGGCTGTGAGTCACCTGCCTGTCAGTTCAGTGACTGCCAGTTGCCAGATGTTCACCCACTTCCCCCTCAGGGTGGGCGTCTGGCTGCTATAGGATGTGTCGGCTAGAGAAGGCCAGTGATGCAGTGCAGGCTACTGTTGCCCCACAGTGGGGCCGGGGGGGGGGGAACCTCCTGTCTGGTCAGCTTGTGCAGCCCTGCTGCGAGGTGAGGTCTAAAGATTGGGCCTGGAGGAGTGCATTCACCCTGGCCACCAAACAGCTGATCGGTGGGGGCAGGGGCAGCAGAGGAGTGTCTCGTCTGGGCTCCTGCAATAGGCGGTAGCTCCTCCCAGGGTCTGGGTCTGATCCTGCTGTGCATCAGGGGTCTGGGAGTCCTGCCCTGTGTGGACAGCTCCTCGGCCAACCCATGGTGTGGAGGTACTTGTGACGGCAGCACATGCCCCCCCACCCCCGATTCCCCATGGGAGGGCTGCTCATTTGGACTGCCTTCCCCCTGGCCAAAACTGTCTCTTGTTTTCACCCATTATGAGGCACACTCTAATTAACATCCTCCTGATAGCAAACAATCCCTCTTTTTCAGTGTCTCTCCATAGGAATGTTTCTCCCTGTGGCCAATTTCTGCACCACCTTTCTTTGTCCTGTTCATTTGAGCCATTATATTAAACAGTAACAGTCTATGCAAACAGTAACAGGAGTAGGTTGTAATATCATTTTGCCCTCCTATATAATAATGGCTATGTTACTGCTATGTACAGGCATAGTTTAGCTTTCAGAATGCCCTGACTGACCTTAACAGCAGCACTAAGGTAAAGTAAGGTAAAATCTGTTGCAACGTAACTCCAAACCTAGCTCCACTTAACAGTGTGTTTATATTTCCTTTTATTCTGTAAGTTTCATTATTTACTCTGCTTTGGTCTTGAATTTAAAAGGAGTATCCACAATTGAATATGTGTTTTCAGCATACGGCACAGTCTATATAAGCAATGCATAGTGCATGCACTGTAGGTCAAACACGGACTGTTATTTCAGGGATTACTGAGGATAGTTATCATAACATTCATCAAGTGTGCTCAAGTGCCTGCTATTTATACAGCGATCCTGATTTTCTGGATCCAAATTTTCCTCTATCCTTCCTGACAATGGTATTATTGCTTTACTAATGTCTAAACTGCACTACTTAGAAACATACACAAAACATTCCATGTTGTATACTGAAGAAAATATTCCAGAAGAGACCTCGCTGATCTGAAAACTGTGCTGCTGGTTTTCAGGGCCTGGAAGAGTATAGGTCCTGGCTATATTCGAGACCAGTTCCTGGAGCTTTGCCCTGATGGTTATTTGTGCTCAGAAACCACCCATTGTTTGGGGATCCTGCCATCCTACCTTAAATTGGCAGGGAATTGAGCCTTTGCTGTGATGGGCCCCTCAGTATGGAACTTACTCCCTCTGGATGTCCATCTTAGTTCCTCCCTCCTCACCTTTAAAAAGCACCCGAAGACTCATTATGTTTCAGGTGCTTTTAGGATCAACTGCTGGTTCCTCTTAATGGGGATTTTTACACAACCCTTAAAGTTCTGGTCTTTCAATCTTCTGGGTTGACAAGTCCATAAGTAAGTTCCAGATGCATTCTTCACTCACACACACTGCCCTGAGGCAGTTCCTGGATGCATTCTTCACAAAAACACTGGCCTGAGGCAGCCTAAAGTAGCTGCAGCTGTAGAAGTGAGGGACTGCCATGGAAACCAAGTGACCACAGCTGCCTGGAGCAAAGCAGTTTACCAGGAGAACCTTTTACAAACAAAAGTTCTGGGAGATGTTCTATGTAGAAGTTCAAAGAACCAGATGTTTAAGATCTGGGTGAGTGATTTAGACACACAGAAAGTTCAGGACGTAATAGCAAACATGCAGGAGAAATGTGTGTAAAAACACCTAATGTGTTTTCCTTACCCCTTTAAAGTGTTTTAAAATGGTTTTATATTTTAAATGGATTGTATACTGTTTTATTGTATTTATGTTCTGAAGTGCTCCAAGCACCATATGGTGGGGTCACTAGAAAAATCAACTCATTAGTGTTATTTTACATTATTATTTAATGGTTACATCGTTCCCTTATGAAGCATTTATTTATATTTCATGGGGATGGGAGGATGCCTGGTTCAGGCATGATGAACTTGGGGCCACGGAGCTAATGAGAAGTAATGATTTCAATATGTCATAAAACTCACACAACTCTCCCTTTTTGTGGGTGGTTCCACAGTGTTTTGAAACAGAATTTGGCCACAATTGATCCTGAAAGCACTTATGCCAAATTAATCCTGTTGAAACCAGAGATGTTGCTCTAGAGCATGAATGGGGAACCTCCAGCCCACTTCTGACCCATGGCAGCCCCACATGGAGGCTTCCCAGAGTTTACATTGCCTGCGGCCCACTGTCCAGACCCCGGAGGCCAACAGGTGGAATACAGGGTCCAGGATAGCTTCTTGATGCCTGGGAGTGCTGTGAGCTAGGGCTGTAACTGCACAGAGTACTCTGGGCTGAAGCCCTGCTTCTTTCACAGCACAATCACAGTGCTCTGCAGGGCACTGTGGCTGTGATTCACGCCCAGAAGCATGGTCCTGGATTGGAGCACTTGGATGGGACCATAATTTGGACCTCTGTGCTGGAGATGTAAATATGGATTGCATTAGAGATTGTGCAATCTAGCCTTAGAGCCTTTTAAAATGAGCAGGATTTCTCCCACAGTTTAAAGCTGTGACTCTGGGAAATCCCCATGGGGGGGCTTTAGATGCGCCTCTGTAAACTGAAAGTCACCTGGGTGCCATTAGAAATGGCAGCAGCACGCAACTCCCGAGTGTTTTGAGACACGGCATAGATATAAGTCTAAAAAAAAAACCCAGGAGTTGCGCGCCACCACCATTTCTAACGGCGGCCGGATGACTTCCGATTTACAGAGGCGCATCTAAAGCCCCCCTGCCCCGTGTAGGATTTCCAGCACCACAGCTTTAAACTGCGGGAGAAATCCTGCTCGTTTAAAAAGGCCCTAAGGGCAATTTCCTGAAGCTATAGACCTGCTGCACATCTGGGCTTTTCTGAGATGGATTGGGTTTCTTTCATTTTCCTTGCAAGCATAGGGTTAAATCATTTAGTTTTAAATTCAGAGGCAAAGAGCTCATCCAAGAACTCATCTGACTTTGCCCAAAAGGCTAGATTATGTTTTGGAAGAGTGTGGGAACCTTGCAAAGGGGATTGGGTACAGCATGAGGCATGGTATTAAATTCCCGACAGAGAAAATTGCCATGCAGTCACTATGCAGGCCTAGGCTTGATTGGCTTCTGTGTGTTTAACAGCTCGAACTTATAAATCAAGCAGATTTTTTTTAATAGAATTGCAGAGAGGTAAGTTTTACTGCACTTTGGTAACCCTGGAGCTATAGTGATGATCACAGAATATTAACCATTTCTGTCCCTTTACCACAGTTAGAAACACTCTTCTGATTAGTTGCTTAACAGGAGGGTNGCTCCCCCAGCAGCCCATCCGCCTGGAGACGGGCGGGCGCAGCGGCCAATGTGGCCACTGCACCCGATTCCGTCCCGGGGTCTGGGCCTCGGCCCGAAGACATTACCGTCTGCCGATTCCAGGCTGTGGTTCAATTAACCACGCTTTCGGGGATGGTGCCCGGACCTTCCTTGACAGCATGATTATTTTGCTCACCGCTGGTGGTTCACTGTGGTGAACGTCTGGCGGCGAGCAACCAGACGTTACGGGACCATCCGCCACCACAGGGGATTGTCCGTGGTTGACCGTGATCTCGTAACGTCTGAAAATACCCTAAGAAACATGACAAGATTAGCACAGGTATCCTGGAAAATGCCAACTTGAGTAACTATATTCTGCTCCTTCTAGATTTCTGTGGCATTTATTCTTCATACCCCTTCCTAAATGAGATTGATGCACAGAGTTGCTGATGAAGTATATCTGGCTCCTCTATATGGGGCGAGGAAATTCCTTTATGATGATTGTGCGTTCACTAAAACCATAGAATCATAGCATTGAAAGGTACTTCAGAGACCATGTAGTCCAACCCCCTGTTCAGTGCAGGAAATCCACAGCTACAGCGTCCCTGACAGATGGCTGCCTAGCCTCTGTTTGAAAACTTTCAGCAAAGGAGAAGCCACCATCTCCCTAGGCAATTTGTTCCACTGTGGAACAGCTCTTACCATTAGGAATTTCTTCCTAACATTTAACTGAAACTTGCTTTCTTGTAATTTGAGTCCATTATTTCTGCCCTCAGGGGCAACAAAGAACAAGACTTTGCTATCTTCTGTGCGACAGTCCTTCAGATATTTGAACATGGCTATCATGTCTCCCCTTAGTCTTCTTTTCTCTGGGCTAAACATACCCAGCTCCTTCAACCTTTCCTCATAGGACTTGGTTTCCAGACCCCTGACCATGTTTGTCACTCTCCTCTGAACCCATTCTAATTTGTCGATGTCCTTCTTAAAATGCAGCGCCCAGAAATGAACACACGACTCTAGATGAGGTCTGACCAGTACAGTAGAAAGTGGAAATTCTACTTCTCGTAAATTGGATACTATGCTTCTGTTAATGTAGTCTAAAATTGCACTATCCTTTTTAGTAGCTGCAGCACTCTACTGACCCATGTTCAGTGTGATCAATTACAACCCCTAGAATCAGGGGTGGGGGATCTTTTTGGGCTCAGGGGCCGCATTGTTGGTCCCCGAATATGCTGGGGCCACATGTCAAAAACAATTATAAATCATTTAGAAGACTAATTAGCTGATCAATTAGAAATCATTTATAAATCAATTAATTATCTGGATGGGAACTGGCAGCAGCAGGAAGGGATAGCAGAGACAGGCAATGAGAGCAAACTGTGTCTCTGCCTGTGGTTTGGAAAGGGCAGGGGGAGAAAGGAAACATCAGGGGGAAGGGCTCCTGGGATCCTCTCAGTTACTGTCTCTGCCATTTGGGGTTCAACAGGGCAGCCAATTTCCATCTTTCTCTCTTTCTCCCTACTAATCTATTGAGTATCCAGGTGGGATTCCACCCCACTCCTGCTAATTCTCGCTGCTTCCCCACCTTCCCCACCCTTGCTTCTCTGTAGCAGCCAAGGCAGTTCATTCCTGGGCCTTGCTCTAGGTTTCTCTGGGCAGCCTGATCTGGATCTCCAGCTGGAGAAGACTTCCTGCAGCCAAGCCCCTGTCCCGCATCCCCACTGGAGGTCTCTCTTGCTCTCTCCTATCTGGGATAGCAGACGCTCCCAGGGTCATCTCGCTGCATGCAGCTGCCACACTCCACTCCTTGCACTGGTGGATGGATCCAGCCACGCTGGGAAGGGAAGGGGAGGAAAAGGGGGGACCCGGTAGCAGGACAAAGGCAGAAGCAGGGAGGGATCTCGGCACCCAGACCCGAGCTCAGGGTGAGTTTGTGTGGCCCGCCAAAGTCTGCCCAGACCACAGAGAAGTGGGTGCTGGGCTGCACAACATAGAAGCAGCGTCACTGGGTGGCAGGCCGGAGGAAATCACCCCGCAGGCCAGAAGTGGCCTGAGAGTCAGAGATTCTTCCATCCCCTAGATCCTTCTCGCATATACGGCTGCCAAGCCAGGTATCCCCCATCCTAGACTTGTGCATTTCATTTTTCTTACCTAGATGCAGAACTTTACATTTAGTGCTGTTGAATTTCATTTTGTTAGTTTCATTTTGTTGTCAGTTTCCCATCCTATCAAGATGATTTTAATTTTATTTCTATCTTCTAAGGTGTTAGCTATCCCTCCCAGTTTTGTGTCATCTGCAGATTTGATAAGTATCCCCCCTACTCCTTCATCCAAGTCATTAATAAAGATGCTGAACAGTACTGGGCCCAGGACAGAGCTCTGTGGCACCCTGCTTGATCAATACCTCCCTCCAGATTGATGAGGAGCCATTGATGAGCCACATAGGCCGCTTTTATACGAGGCTCTAAAAAGCGCCTCCTAAGTCCTGCGTTGAGAGAAAAGCTGCGCGGGGAGTGTTTACATGCTCCCCGTGCTGCTGGAAGTGACATGCTCCCCAGGGACTCAGGAGTCACTTTTCAGCGCCTTGTATAAAAGCGGCCCTAATGGTATTATCATCTAGCCCATGTTTTACCAGCTTGTCAACAAGGATATCATGGGGGACTTTGTCAAATGCTTTGCTGAAATCAAGGTATTCCAAAAATGTTATTACAATGCAAACATCCTGAACCAGTGAAAAGCCAGAAAAAAACCTATTGATTCAGCAATGTTTCACTAGTAGTACTGCACAATCCTCCCGTGCTCTTTGTGTCAGTACAAGTCCCAGTCACATCAATGGGACTTGTTCCACTGGCAAGTGTTAATGCCAGTGCTAAAGAGCCAAAGGATTGTGTCCCAAGAGTGGAATTTTATCCAGAGTCTGTAAAGCACTTTGGAGTGGTTCACGACGAAATGTACTAATAAAAAGAAAAATATAGATAATTATTATTATTAACCTGTGAGCTAAAGCAGAAAATCTATGAGAACTTGGAAACAATCCTAAGAAATTTTTTTTTTATGAAGCAAGATCGAACTAGCTAATTGACAAAGGGCGGGGAAGGGAACACAGGAATGGCATGGCAAAGAGCCATTGACAATCTTGTTAGCGCATGTTAATAAATCCCTGTTTCCCTCACTTTCCAGCAAAAAAAAATAAAATGTTTCAATGCAAACATCGTCTTTCATAATTCCTCAGCCTCATTTCCAACAGAGGGTGCAGCCCCACGAGGTGCCTACTGTGCCCTGGGCAGCCTTACCACATGATGCACTCCATCGTGTGGTTGGCGACTGCAAGATATCCTCTCTGCCGTGTGGGGTGGCAGGCAGCTGGCTGTAATGGGAAAAAGGCAGAGGATGCAGCGCGTAGCAGCCTTACCCAAAATGGGGAAAGATTGCCCAAGGCATGGCGATTCGTGTGCCTGGTCGCCGTCTGCCCTGCCGCGCGGCGAGGTCTGTTGTGGGACTTTGAGGAGCAGCCGCTCCAGGTCCACACCGCCACATCATGGCTGGGAGCTGGATAGTGGATGGGCCAGAGGAGGGAGGTGGGGCAGGGCTGGGCATCTGCTCATATGGCTAGTGCCTCAGCCTGCCGCATGCCATGGCAAAAGGTCCAACAGCAACCTGCCCACCTTGCTTCCCCACAGAGAGGCCTGCCATGTGCCCTGCTCTCCGTGCTGGCTCCATAGTGGGGCGGCTGCTCTTGCCTGCCACAGGGCCATGCAGGGTTCGGGCCCTCCACCGCCAGTGTGGTTGCACCCAAAGGCTCGTCACCCAGCAATCTTAAGCCTCTAGGTTTACTCTAACTCTGCCCCTTCCTGATTGCTTTGTGATCGCTGTTGTATGTACCCATTTCACTCTTATCTGATTAGGTGAATTGATAAGGGAATGTCAACAGGTTTCACTGCTAGGATTTTTTTTTATCTTGGGCTGGAAAGGTGTGTGGACTGTGGAACAGTGAGCAGATCACAATAAGGTTTCATGTCAAAGATTGCCTGGATAACAATAAATCAGAATGAAATATTTTAGGTATTAAAAAGCACAGTATATTTGATAATCCACAAAGAGCGTAAATTTTCTGGGAAAGTTCTTTGGAGTTCTCAATGGCTAATCTTGATACTTTTATTTTGAGAAAATGGTAACTCCGAAAATTTTGGCCAAGAGTATCGGACTTTTCCATCTCCAAATTTACCCTGCAAATAAATGCCGTCGCAACAGAAACGTCTGATCAAAATTCAAAACATGGCATGCCCAAAATTTCTGCCATGGTCCTTCTGTATGTGTTGGAACATCACTGAGATTTTGTGACTTCACAAGGTAGTATGGAAAGCCTGTCCGAGTTTTCAGCTCACCAGCGTAGCAGTCAGTAGGCTGGAAAACCTGTGTAGGGTTTTCTCATCATTATTATGAAGGTCAATGTTTCTCAGATTTAGCATGAAAATTAGCAAGTGGGATAGCCTGTGGAGACTACTCAACTCAGTGGAATAATTGTACAAATATCTGGCCAAAACGCCAGCGCAAGGTCACGATTTATATGCAGACTTTCTTGCTGTATTTTATAACTTCCTGGTTCAATTGGTTCAAACGTTTAAAACCAACTCAACTACAGTTACTACCAGGTTCTACTGAAAATAGGCCCTCTGTTAAATTTCATGTAGCTACACAGTGTCGTGTTAAGAGACAGCCTTGACCAGGGATGGGCAAAATTTCCTAATCCTGAGAGCCGCATTAATTTACCACAATGGGCCAAAGAGCCACGTGCGACTCTAGAGCCTATTCACATCAATAATTCACACACTTTTTGGAGAGAGTCACGTTTTTATATATACCATCTTAAGGCCATTTCTGAACACAAGTGTAGCTATGCAAATTACTACCAGAATGAACAAGTCTGAGCCTGTTTTTAGACCTGACATAATTCTAGCAGATTTAAAAATCAGTTTTTAGAAAACTCACGTGAGTGGCATTTAGACACACCTCCCCGAACTCAGAAGTTGCCCGGCTGCCATTGGAAACAGTGGCACAGAGAGCGCGCTCATTCTTTGGACAACTGGATTTATCAAACCTTGATATCCGGGTTTGACAAATCCAGTGTTCCAAAGAATGCATGAGCCGCCTGACACCGCTGCTTCCGATGGCAGCTGCGCAACTTCTGGTCAGGGAGGCATGTCTAAATATCACCCGCGTGAGGTTTCTAAAAGCAGATTTTTAAATCCGCTAGAATTATGTCAGGTCTAAATCTACAGCAGACAGGATTTCCTTCTTAAGCAGGAAAGGGTTCTTCTTTCTCAGCAACAGAAAGCTCCTCATAAAGTATCGGGTACACAGTCTTCTTTCCTCAGCAACAGAAATAAGGACTGTCCCCTACAGCTAGTTATGAGAGCACAGAACACTTCAAATAGCAATCTGGGGTGTTTATGTGGGGGAGGTGTTTAATGACCGGTGGAACCGCGCTGTTGTACCCCGGCCATTAAGGGCACGGGGGGGGGGGGAGTACCTGGATCCTAGCCCTTCCAAAGGTCAGGAGGGCAAGGTAGATGGGGTGAAGGAGGGGCGGGAGCTTAAAAGACGGTCTGGGCAATTAATGCCAGGTTACATCACCTAGCCGAAGCTGGGTCCTTGGGTGTGGATAAAAAGGATCGCCGACTAACTGCTCCCCCTGAGGGAGCATTAGACGCTTTGGCCTGGAGTGGGAACAAGGTACCCCTGTGGCCAATATTAGATGGGCAAATTCAGGAAGTGGTTGACCCCTCTGAGAGGCGACCCCGGATGGGGCTAACTCCAGAGGTAGGTAATGTATCGACTGCTGCCACCTCGGAGACATTACAGCAGGCTAGAGGATCTCCCCCAGGGGAATGGAGTAGGGATAAGCAGGAGTCGGGTCCGCTTGGCGGATATTTTGGTGGGACCCCCCAGGGGGACACATGATAAAGTATACCTTTACCAACTGACTCCTTGAAATTCTATTCTTGGAATGTAGCGGGTTGGGCGAGACACACAGGGGATGTTTATTTTTTGAATTTCCTAAAGCTCCACCAGATCATTTTGATCCAGGAAACCTGGGCTAAGGAGCCTTTGGAGCTGGCGGGGTTTAGGGCTTATCTCCTGACTACTAATTATTGTGATAGGGGAAGGGCTTGTGGGGGGCTTGCTTGTTTTATCGCTCAGGAGGCGGAGCTTAAGGATTTTGTGGTGGTTCTTTCTCCCCAGTTGGCCCTGGGTTTTGTTGCAAAACTCAAGGAGTTTACCTTATTTTGTTTTACAGTATATATGCCACCGAGGAACGCTTGATATTATAGGGACATCATTTGGGACAGGCTGGAGGAATTTATTAATTCACTCCGCTCTGCCTACCCTGGGGATTGATTTGTTATAACGGGCGATTTCAATGCCAGACTGGGTGCCAATGATAATGTGGTGTTGCCATACTGTGAGTTGATACAGGATAATGCACCCGAGGTTCTGGACTTTAGAAAATCTAAGGACGGGAATATTAACGCACATGGCCTTAAGTTGGCAAACTTCATGATAGGCCATAATCTGTCCATTCTTAATGGGTCGGGTTTTGGAGACCCGCAGGGGGAGTTCACTGATGTGGGCCCTGGGGGGTCCAGTGTAATAGACTATATCCTGGTTTCCCCTGCAATTCTCCCCCTGGTTTCAGATTTTGCAGTGGGGATTGAGTTGCTGGGTGATCATCTGCCTCTTATCTTGGAACTTGGCCAGTCTGGTTCGGCTTTGGGGCGAGGTAGACAGCTGTAGACTAAAGAGTTGGATAGACTGAGGGCACCGAAATGGGATGATAAATTGGCTGAGTGTTTGGCAGATCTTATTTCACCACCATATATTTGCCAACCAAGAGACCAGTTGTTGTATCTCGATAATGATGAGATTGTGGCGTCATTTGATCTGCTTAGCATAGCCTTGGGTCGGCATATCCTGGCCTAGTACATGATTTGGCGGTTCCGGGTAATAAGAGAAATAAGAGATGGTTTGATAAGGACTGCCAGTTGGTTAGAGCCAAACTTAAATCTCTTTATCTTGCATAAAGAAGGGAGGGATGGCGTAGGCTCCCTCCAGAGTATTTTCATACAAGGGCCCAGTATAAAAACTTGATCAAACAGAAGAAAGCTGAATATGGTGAGGAAAGGTGGAGTGTTCTCCTAAGGGCATCAGAATTGAACGATTCGTGGCAGTTTTGGAAAATCATGAATGGGTCAATGAATAGCAGGGTTAGACAGGAGCTGTTCCCCATTCCCACACACACATGGGTTGAATATTTTCAGGCAATTTTTGGTAGGCTGCCTGGGGACTGCCCCGACGATTCCCCCTACACTACTGACGATTCCCCCTGCACTACTTGGGAGGATTCCCCCTCCTGGCCGCCAGTGTCAGGAGCTAAAGTTGAACTTTTGGTAGATGCCTTAAAAAATCACAAGGCACCAGGCCCGGACTTAATCCATATTGAGTTCATCAAAAAGTTTAGGGATTGGTGAATCCCCCTGCTTGCAGACTTATTTATGACCATTAATAACAGTGGAGTGTTTCCTGAGCAATGGGGGAAGGCAATTGTAATCCCGATTTTTAAAAAGGGGTTGAGAACAGACCTGGGTAATTATTGGCCCATTAGTCTGTTGTCGGTGATCGGGAAGATTTACGCTAAGTACCTGCAGAACCGGCTTGTGGAATGGATGTCTGACTCCAAAATATTAGCTGTGGAGCAGGCTGGGTTCCAGAAGGGTCGCTCAACGATTGAGCAGTGCTACATTTTGTACCACCTAATGGCCAAATATAGATCTAAGAATGGGGTTCTCTATGTGGCTTTCCTGGATTTAAAGGTGGCTTTTGACACCGTGGATAGGGAGTTACTGTGGACCAAGCTTCAGGGCTCCTCGGTGGATAGAAGGCTTGCTAGGCTAATTTCTTCCCTGCATCGCCATTCTTCTCTGGTGGTTAGGGTGGACTCTGTGGGTCATGTCACCGCCCCAATAGCCATGAAGGTAGGCATCAGGCAGGGATGCGTGCTGGCACCGTTGCTTTTCAACCTGTTCATCAATGAGGTGTTCCGTCATGGCGGAAGCGAGATTCTTTCCACCTAGATTGGGCTTCTGGCCTAGAGGCTGTTTGGGGTATGCGGATGATATGGTCCTGCTGTCACAGACCCGGGTTGGGCTGGTTTGGCAGCTGAATGCTTTTGTCGACTTTTGTACAACTAACAAGCTAACTCTGAATTATCAAAAATCTAAAATCATGGTCTTTTCAGCTAGGAAGAAAATCCACATTTGGAATATAGGGGGCCAATTGATACAACAGGTATCTTTCTTCCGCTACTTCGGTTTTCTCTTTCACAGGACTGGTTCTTGGAAGGGTCACGTTGATAGAGCCATTGCTATGGCTCGTGGGACTTCCCAGGCTATCCTTAGGCTCTTTAGGAGCCAGGGAAGAGCCCCTATATGTTTGCCAATCCAGGTATTCAATGCTAAGGTAAAGGCACAGCTTCTATATGGGGCAGAGTTTTGGGCCCTGTTTCTTGCACCCATGGGGAATCGGGTGCAAGCTAGATTCCTAATGGGCATTTTGGGGGATCCTAAGAGCACCCTACATGTAGTTGCCCGGGTTGAACTGGGCCAGACTAGCTGGCAGCAGGCTGCTATGGACCTAGCTTTGAAATTTTGGACCAAACTGCTTTCTGGCTGCTGCTCAGTTTTATTGAGGGAAGTGTATTCTGACCTCTTTATTGACCCTTGGTCGAAGAAGGTGGAGATTTTCCTTTTGGAATCAGGGATACCTAGGGAATATCTACTTCACAAATCCATGGGCATGATCAGGAAGGAAAATTTGTTAAGGTCGAGTGATATTGGAAGGCAGAATGAGTTGGGACTTATCAACACCTCAGCACATTTGCATGCGTATCTCGATTGGGCACCAGAGTTGGGGCAAGTGGCACACTACTTAGCTTGCCCCATTTTGCAGGAAGCGAAGAGTTTATTTTTTAGGGCTCGAGTGAATTCGTTCCCCTCTAGTGTTCTGGAGGGCCGATTCCTGGGTATTCCCTTTATGGAAAGGTCGTGCCCGTTTGACCAGGGGGCAGTTGAGACTGTGGAGCACATTGTTCTCTCTTGCCACATGTATGACGATATCAGAGTCCGGTTTATTGCGCCCCATGTCACCAGATTCCCCGGTAGATCAGCAGGTGCCCTTTTGGGGTTATTTAGTGATAGTGCGGATCCCTTAACTATCCAAGATGTCACCTCTTTCCTACTGCAAGCGGTGTCTTCTAGGGTAAAATTTCTGGAATTTAAAGCTATTTACCCAATCCAGCCTACTAATGACACCCCTTAATTATATTAGGGAATTGGGTTACTTGAATTTTGGGTTTGGCTGTGGTTCCTTATTTCGGCAAATTGGTATTCCTATATCCCGTGGATATGTGTCTTATGACATTTTGCTACAAATTGCTATGTATGAACCTTGTATGAACCTTGTTTCACTGTGTATGCTGTATGTTTTTCTGTTTCCGGATGCAATGGTCTTCGGCCTTGCTTAATAAACTCAACTGAAATAGCAATTCTTGCTGTGCTTCATAATTAATGTTATTCCCCTCTTGCTGCCTCTGCCTCCTTCAATAATATAAATGCCAGATGTAGTGAGCTGTCCTTTAAACTTGAATTTCTTTTTTCAGTCATATCTTGTTGTTTATTCAGTGAAATGCTCTCCTTCCCCTTGCATTCCCAAGGAATAGGAATGGCTGTCAGTTAGTCACCAGTGCCTTCACCTCTTTTGAAGCCCCAAGTTATGAAATTCTGGAATTGTTTCTTTTACTCATCCACTGTAATTAAGTGAACATTTTAAAAAGTGACAGTCTGCCATGGAAGCTTAGCCTCTGAACACTCATAGCAACACTTTAATAATGGTTTCAGTAAGCAAGACTATACCAGCAATATACGAATCAAAGGGGAAAAAAGTTAACCTTTTGGCTCCAGAAGGAAGGATTCTTGCTTTAGAATTCAAAACCACAAAGCCATGTTTTGTTTTATAATTCCTACCAGTGAAGTACTGTTGGAAAAGACAACCTTGTACACCATTAGAGAAGCCTCTTTGTCCATCTGGATGATGTTACCTCAGCACAGGGGGCCTCTGTTTCCTTGTGAGATGAAAGCTATCCAAAGCTGGGAGGTCTTGCCTTGGCTTCCTCAAAATATCAAATCCCAGGACTGAGGAGTGAGCAAGAGAGATGTAACTAAGCAAATATTACTGCAAAGGAGGAAAAGTATTCCAGAAACAACTTAATCATAAGAATCCAGTGAAGTCAATGGCAAAACTTCCACTGTCTTTAAGTTTATGAGGCTTGAGGAGTTTACTCTTTAAACTCCCTTACTATGAAAACTTTCCCCCCATGTACAAAAAAACCCCGTATATCCCTGCAGCTTTCGGTGAGACACTCAGACAGTTTGACCGCTTTTACACAAGGCACTTAGAAGCACCTCTGGCGCCCCATATTCAAGAGGAAAGCCACACAGGGAGTGTTTACATGGTCCTCACACTACCGGATGTGATGTGTTGTCCATTTTCTTCAGCGGCGGCAGCTGCAGATGCCGGGCTTTCAAGAGGCGCATTCTGTAGACCTCAGTTTTCAGGTCTACAGAATACGCCTCTATATGGGAGCAGGCCAGGATTCCCAGTGAGATCTAGGTAAGGCAAGGGGGCAATGTGAAAACCCCAAAGCACATAAAGTGACAAACCCAGTGATGTAACATGGGACCACGGTGCGGACCCCATACCTACAGTAGAAGCCGGGAGAGCTCACTTACTGCCCAGTTGGCGAGAGAGATGACTATGGCAAGGAGGATGCCCAACCTCCAGGAAGATCCATCCCTCCGGAAGGGGTACTATGGACAGTGTTCAGCAATGCTGCTCTGGCCTCCACCTGAGCTGCTTGCTGAGGCCCACGGTGGGACTATCCCCACTGGGAACTACCTGTGGTTGGTGGTGAAGGTGTCCCATGAAACGGGGAGAACAAGCGCGTGCCAACAGAGGAGAAGACCTTCCCCCAAAGTGAGAGGAACAGCCAAAGAACCGGGAAGTTCTGTGAGTGGTGCTAGTCCTGCAAGGACTTGCAGTCAGGTTAGGTTGTCGTGTACAAGTGAGCAGTGTTAGAAATGTGTTATATGCTCCAGAAATTGAAGGGCTACACCTACAGCTGAGCAAAGGAGAGAACTGGGAAAGCCATATGCAGAATATAGTAGATGACAGGAGAAAACTGGAAGCACGAGTGAATGCATTTCAAAACGGCTGGCTTTCCAATTTAATTCCTATGATGTGTAAAGTAGTGACTGTATGCAACAATCCAGGGGTTTCTCTTCCAGGGAAGACAGCTGGGAAGCGGTGGTGACAGTGTTCTGCTTAATGGAGGGGCTACGTCTGATGCATGCAACTGCCCTGGTCCCTGCTATTTTCTCTACTGGGGACCCCGCAGTGGATCCCATTTTTACCAGGGCAGGGTGTTCGGGCCCCCCCCAATCTCTTCCAGCGGAGCCCCAGACACGACTGCTCTAGGGCCCTACAGAGGGTGCCCCAGAGGGAACAGGGCTATATGGGGGGTGGGGGGAATGAAGCCACCAGGGACTCTACATTTTATCATTGCCATGGGCCCCACAGATTCTAGGGTTGGCCCTGGAAGATGGAGGTTACTCTTTCTGAGAAATGAAGAGAAAGAAGCATCAGGACCTGAGGCCACAGAACCCTCCGTACTTCAAGGCATCAGGTTTAAGCTATGCTGCCACAGACACATGCTGGCAGCCTTGGAGAACTGCAGCATATCTAACCGTTACTAATTCACTGGCTATTCTCATTGGTAGACTGAGCCTTGTCCATGATTGGTTGTAAGGCTGCATTCACACAAAACTTCTTCTCCTACCTGTACTCTTTGTTGTAGGAGTTCCCTCATTCCTTCTCCCACTTCAGAAGTTACTACATATACTGCTGTGGCTCCTAATAGGTATCCCATTATTATGTGGGTTTCCCCCTTTTTTTCTTGCCAACGCCACATAATCCCAACCAGACAGGTAGTGAGGGATGCATCTCCTGAGGGGAAATCCCCTCCTGCAGCAATTAAAGGTGACCGATGGTAGCATAAAAAAAGAGTTAGTAATGAAGGGCATTGAGGAGTACTTGCACGCCCGATAGCACTGCCACTCCATTGATATCAGAGAAAGATGGCCGTGGCATCATCGGACAATACACCAGAGCTTTTGAGCTGGTGAAGCACCCCCTTCCCCCACAACTGACTGTCCAATGTCACCTGGCTGGATGCATGCCCAGCTATTGGTTTGTACGATCCCTGCACACCTGGTTGTGTCCTTCCCTGTGCAGTTCCACCTTGTCGTGGTTCCACAGTGGTTAATCCCATCCAGCTGGTAGCACCTTAATGGGAACACAATGTTTCTCACTCATGGAAGGTTGGGAGAACAAGGAGGAGGGAGGGGAGCCCGACATCCAGGTAACTACATGGTCGGAGGTGCATTTGGGGGCTAGGGTGGGGTTGAGGTAGGTGTTCCCAGCAGGACTTTGGGGTACGGCGAGGGAGTGCAGGGAGCAGCAACCCCACAGGGCAGCCAATGCCCTTATCCACAGCAGCAGCTGCCTGAGGTAGGTGGAACACTCATGCTGACTTGCGGCGGGAACATATCATTTGATCCCCATCTCGTTTTCAGTGCAGTCTTCCCATTCCATTCCCCCAGTAGCTTGTGGCCATGGTCTGACTGACAACCCCACCTCTTGCCTCAATGTCTCCCCCACCATGGTTCTCATATTCTATGGGGAACATGCAGGTTTTGGGCTTGGAAACCTCATGCTGGGTCCTCCTGGGGCTCTCATGATCGCTCTTGGTGGGACTGAGCCATAAGACAGCCTCTTCTCCCTGTCTCTGCAGCCTCGGCCCTTCCACAGTGGGAAGCATTCCCACTCCACCTATGGGGAGAGGGTGTTGTGGAGGGGACTGCAGGACTGGTCTTGGGGTGAGCAATGGCACGTTGTAGGGTATGGGCTGGTTTGAGCACTGGGTGGATGTGTGATGTGTCTTGTCCATGGATGGTACTTCTAAGGACAGCCCTGGGTGGGATACCCTTGTCCTGTCCCCCGCCCCTGTCTGTTCCCAGGTGGCTGTCCATTCCACCCACCCTCAAACAGATACAGGTCATCTATGGACATGGCCTAGTGTGTGCAGGGTCTCTGACTGGGGAGGGTCTATGTGAGGGGAGGTGGCAGTTGGTTGAATCGTGGACCCAGCTGGTTCCATTATCTTGTGAAATGGTGTAACACTTTTTTCTGGCTTGTGAGCCCGATTCAGGCTTTGTGGGGTCTTTCCACGTGTTCTCATCCCGAGGTATCAGCAGCTGCTCCTGTCTATATCTGCTGTTCCTGCCTGGGGTATGGGAAAGGGATGCTTTGGGGGGTGGGGATCTTGGCCGTGGATGGAGGCAAATCTATCCAGCTGTGAGGCTGCCTATGGGCACATGAGCCACCTGCTATGGCTCTGGGGACAGCACCATGCCTGCAGGAGAGTGTGCAAACACCAGGCAGATCAACTCAGGTTCCTGGACTGCTGGGGTGGGATGCCTGTGGGCAATCAGCCCATGCCCTATGCTTGAGCAGGGCCTGAGAGGGGCATAGAACTAGCTGGGTCCATGATTCAACCAACTGCCAGCTCCCCTCACATAGACCCTCCCCAGCCGGAGACCCTGCTCATTACAGTAAGCGTTTGCTCAGACTGCATGCTGCTGCTTCCTTTTCTCCCTTTAGCATTCTCTTTCTGTACCCTCGCTCATTGCAGTAAGTGCCTTGCTCGATACGGCGTGCTTCCTGTGGGTAGGGACTGGTTCCCCTGGCTGGCCAGTGTCCGGTCGGCTATGTGGCTCCGTGTGCTGGTGGGGATGCTCCCCCACCCTCACGGAGTCCTGGGCAGGAAGGGTGGACTAGGCTGCTTCAGCTTCTTCTGCCTGTAGTTCACCATGACTGTACGTCACGGTCAGGGGTGGGGTGCTGCACAGCCTGAGGAATGGTGGGTAGAGCAGGGTTGGTCGGCCCCCTGTATAGCTGAATCCTTGGCCTGCACCATGGCGTGGTGGGATTTATGGCAGCGGCTTGCCTGCCTAGTTGTTTTGTGGTGAGGCTGCTCATTTGTACAGCTCTCCCTGCCATCCCAAAGTGTGGCAACTGAATTGGCCCTCCCTGTGGCAAGCAGGGGATCAGGCCCGCCCCATCTCATGGGGCTGTACCCTCAGTTGCCCTTGTAGGTCATGTTGATGGAGGGCTAGGCTCCCCTGAGCTTTGCTAACTTCTGAGGTGAGCTCCTTGTGGCCTGCCCTCTGAGCCACCCACAAGCTCCACCATATGCATTATGGGCCACAAAAGGCTCCCAACTTTTTGTTGCTGAGCATAATTGACTACAGCAGGGTGGCTGTCTGATAGTTTAGAAAAGTTCACACAGTAGTTAGGATGTTCCTGTTATAGCATTAAAAATAACAGTGTACGGTTTGCCATCCACACTCACATATATGTCTCATTGATGTTCTGAATATGTACTTGTGTAGGTCTCAAACTCTGACCTGGCCACTATCATCCATGCTTTCATCATCACCTCAAGACTGGACTATTGTAATGCGCTCTACATGGGGCTACCCATGGTGACAGTTTGGAGACTGCAGTTGGTGCAGAATGCAGCGGCCTGTCTCCTTACGGGGATGGGTTGCCAGGAGCACATTACACCGGTGCTGCATTCTGTGCACTGGTTGCCTATTAGGGGCGGGAAAACCGGTAAATCCGGAATCCGATAATGCCAGTACCGGGCGTACCGGCATTATTGGATTCGACCCGGTAAATCCGGTCCGGTTACCGGATTCTGGGTACCGGATTTTTTTACATTGCAGCCATTTAAAAATGGCTGCAATGTAAAAA
>QEPC01000729.1:1853481-1865771 GCA_003113815.1 Sphenodon punctatus
GGGAGGTGATGGGGAGCAGCTGTGGGAGAGCGGGGGGACAGGAGAGCAGTTATGAGGATAGATGGGTGGAGCGGGGGACAGGGGAGCAACCATGGGGATGGGCAGGGGGGAAGAGGGAGCAGCCGTTGGGAACTTAAGGGGTGCACCTGGGAAGGAGAGGGTCCAAATGGATCCATGCCCTATCTCTGAGTGCCACATGCTAAGGATGTCAAACTGCACCCAATTTTTGTTGCAGATTCATGACAGTATGTTTTTTTATCTTTGGACTTAATTATGAATACAGATCCATAATTTTTTTTAAAAAAACAAACGGTTTTTACCCCCACCCCCAGGACTTGTCTTTCCAGCAACCCCCCCACCCCCTTCTGGTATGGTACTTACTGGCCTCTGAGGGCTTGATTGAAGGGACCTGCGGGATTGATTGAAAGTCTGGGGGGCTCCTCCTGTTGGAAAACGGCAGCTGTTCTGCACATGTGCAAATGGCTCCACTGCAGCCAATGGTGGTAAACAGCAGCAACAGTCCCAGTCCCAGTCACTCAATAGCAACTTCTCCCACTTCACAGCTGCCTGCAGGGCAGGGTACTCCTTTTTATGGGAACTTGGGGGATGGAAAGACCAGATACAGTCCATGATGAATTTATTAAGCAAATCACATACTTTACTAAACACCTAAAGTGAAAATTGAAATCAAAGCAATCGGTTTTTGCATGTGGTCACCACCCAGTTTCTCACATCCAGGACTCACAGTGATGTACAGGCAAATAGCAGCACACAGTTGTATTGGGGTCTTGCCCGCTGTGGTGTTGGAAATCCCTCTCAGTTCACATAAAATCCCCAGTCAAACATGTGCGTCTGGTACTCCTTCTCTATCGTCTTCGGAATTACCATACAGTTGGGGTGGAAAACATCCTGGCTCACCAGGACACTCTGCACCTCTTGGAGTGTCCAAAACTCATATAAGGTAAGAAGTTCTCCATCAGTGGGTTCACATTCCCTGTATCCCAAGTCCTTGTTTTCCGCCAAAATGAGTTAGCTCCGTCATCTGACTGAGGGACACCCTGCGGCCCTACAGGTATCCTAGTGCTGTCCTCAAGGCAGTGCTAAGGAAAAATGGCAGGGAAGGTCCAGCCTCTGTTAGTGACTTCCTTACTTCTGGCAGTGCACAAATGTCCAGAAAAGTCAGGCTCTCGATTGCACCCCACTCTATCATCTCGTCTGGGCCTTCCACTCTTCCATTCTGCTGAATTTGGAACTGAAGTAGGGTTGCATGGTGTCTGCACTCCATCGTGCATACATAGAACCCCATTGTGTGCATGTGCCACCCTATGAGTGCGTATGCTGCTGCAGAGGACAGGTCTGACAGTTCTCTCTGTACATCAAGTCTCACTCAATTGTCAGCAAAAGCCATGGTATCCATCACCTTCCACCTTTTCTGGTCCAGAAAGCCCAACCTACCACAGCACCCACAGAAGAAATCCATTCTCCTGTCCCAGGAAAACAATCAGCAGCAGTAATTTTCTATGGTGTTATGACCCCTCATGTTCATCGCAAACAAAACTGTTAGTTTTCAAAGATAAGACATTATGAGTAACTTTCAACCAATGGCAATAACATCTCTTCTCTGCTCCCACATACATTCCAAGCACAGTAACCTTCACTGCCTTGCAGATCCCACCCACCTGCCCATTTCTTAACATGTGGTGGTTACCCCCAGAGTTGTAACTAGCCTACATCCAAAGTGGCTGTGGCCACAGGTGCATTTACATGCCTCAGGGTAGCTGAATCCTCAACTGTGTATCTGTCATGCCTCTGTTGCCTGCCCCAGTCTCCCTTCACTGCTGCTTCTGCCAGCCAGCATTAAGGCGGAGTGCTTAGCCAGTACTTATGGAGAGGAGGGGTTCCACCCCCCATGGGAAGGCCCTACCCATTAGTGCTGGCTAAGCACTAAGGAGGTCTGGGGCAGACAGCCATGGCATGACAAACACACAGCTGAATCATAGCTGATGATTCAATTGTCCTGGGGCATGCTTGGTTGGCGCCCCTCACGTAAATACACCTGTGGCCACTGCCACATTGGCCATAGTCTAGTTACAGTTCTGCCCACGCCAAATAAAACATTGCATGCTTCCATGGTGCTAACAGCTGTAACATTTTTAGATGAGTTGGCATGTGCACTGATGTGCTTGTTGTGACAGAAATATCTATGCAGTTTAGTCGCCACCTGGATTGGTAGTGTAGGTTCAGCAACGCACACCCAGCATAAGCTTTGCAAAAACCTTTTTCAACCAATAGCTGGCCTGTAACCAATAGATTTACAGCTCACCAGCTCACACTCAGCACACAGCCAGTCCGAAGAGGACACATCACCAATAATGGCTAATCGTTGCTCATGTGTGGCGTGCAGCCAATCCTAGCTAGGCAGCTGCCCAACTCTTTAAGCTGTTCAAAACGTTTGGTGCGTGGTCTGAAGAGTTCACAGACACTGGTACCACAGCCATGGAGATGCAGGCCAAGAACTTCATGGTGCTCATTACTGTGGTCCAGCCCTTCATTTACCACTGCTGAGAAGAACCTGTGAGCGACTGAGCAGATCCAAGCCTTTTCCTAATTCTGGTGTGATGTGATTTCAAGGCACAGACAGGCTCTCACGCAATCTGTGGCCAGGATACTGTGGTGCACCACGCTGCGGAGGTAGCTCCTGCTTTGTTGCTGTGAATGTGCCTAACTTTGGCAACAATGGACTGTGCTGGGGAGGATCGAAGCTGTGCAAAGACAGGTGATGCATGTTGAGAGGTACCTGTTGGGAGACGTGGCTTCAGTTACTAACACCATTTGCAGGGCTGTACCCACCAAGAGGCTGGTCTGGGTGAAGGAGAAAAGTACAGACTGATGGGAGAAAGTGCTGTCCTCGTGGCATGATGCCAAGTAGGTTGCAAACTTCGGAATGCTTGTTGCCTCATCCTGCAGAGAGCTGAAATCCTCAGGCCTTGACTGGAAAAATAGAGCACGGTGATGCATTCACCCAACCCGGTGGAGCAGCATGTGGCCATCACCATCTGGAAGCTCACCATTCCAGACTCTTACTGCTCTGTTGCCCAGCAATTTGTCACGGGAACTTTCACAGTGGGCACCATATTCGTGGAGACTTGCACAGCGATTGTGGAAGTGCTGCTGGACTGGGTGGTCCCAGTTTGCTGACTCTGCAGAGATAATGCAGGGCTTTCAGTGGGAGGGGTTCCTGAACTGTATAGGGGCGACTGATGGGAACCATATCGCCATCATCTGCCCACCTCATAGCAAGGATGACTGGGTGATTCTTTGTTGTTCTTCAGGCCATCGTGGATCCAACATGCCAGGTTCATGGATGTGCTTGCCGGGTGGACAACCACCTGGTGTGGGCTACTGTCTCGTTTGTTAACACCCTTAAATTCAGTCCAGCCTCTTAGATAGTCCCTGAACTATTTGACAGGCTCTTTGATGGCATATTTACTCTTAGATTTGTGGGCTGACTTTCATCAGGCTGTCTGATTTGACTTTAAAACACAAAGTCAGTTTGGAGGCACAGTCCAATGAAGACCAAATGAAGAACAAACCCTCCATGAAATCATAAGTAAAATATCTGCAATTTGCACAAGTAGGTTCTTTAGTCTTTTCTCTTGCCAGCTGTTGTACTTCAGTTTTACCTCGTTGCTCTGTGCTGTTGCTGAAATGTACACATTACAGCTCAGACTGGGGTGCATGAATGGTGGCTTTAGCCCCCTTTGTGCTACAAAGGGGATCACACTGCAATGTAAATTAGAGAAATTTGAAGACTGCTCTAGCTTCTCTTTCTGCCTGTGGTTCTTGAGGCTGATAAATCAGGTAACAATCAGATAAATCAGCTGGTAATTGTTGGTGGGTGCAAATACACTGGACATGCTGACTTTCACCAGTCATAGGGAGTGGGCAGCATAGAAATTGCTGTGTTGGGTCTATTCCACATTGGTGTTAATCTCCACCACTCTCATGGCCAGTAACCTTGTCATCTTGGTGCTTGCAGTAGGATATGAAACAGGCACTGTGCAGCTGAATATCTTGGTCACGATACCTTAGTGTTTTGTAGAATTTTCCCCCATTGAAGACATTTCTCCACATTTTGTAGAAGATTGTCCAGCCTCCCTTATCCAGACCCAGAATGGCACTTCTTACGTTCTTATATTCTTAACTGAGTCATCTCTTTATGAAATGAGGGAATTGAGTCTGATGAGGGCTTTGGGGTTCTGTGATATGACCTCTATGACCTCTCCTGGGGGGTTGCTGAATGGAAGCAGCGCTACCTTGTAGGATGGAGCGGTCCTGGATTAAGAGCCAGCTCCCCTTCCAGTCAGGACCCAGATTTCAGATTCAGATTTATTTACAACCAAATAACCAACAGCC
This sequence comes from Sphenodon punctatus, assembly GCA_003113815.1. Classification (NCBI taxonomy): domain Eukaryota; kingdom Metazoa; phylum Chordata; class Lepidosauria; order Sphenodontia; family Sphenodontidae; genus Sphenodon; species Sphenodon punctatus. The sequence continues at coordinate 1,857,898 of QEPC01000729.1, forward strand.
ATCATGGTTCAACAACAACAAACATAAAAAACTATCATTTAATTTTTTTTCTAATTTGCACAGCACATACAGCAAAATATAACAACATTATAAATACAGTCTCTACTATGAGAATTTAATAAAAGTCCAATCTTTTGAGCCATATTATAAAAGAAATTTCCATTCAATTCATCTCTCAAATCTGAATAAAACATCAATCAAACAAATAATGTGAGAGATCCCCCACAGACTCTAAATTACAGGGACAAAATCTCTCATCTCTTTGTAAGCCCTCATACCTCCCTGTTAGTACTGCCAAATAAAGTTTGAAAACGTAATGACGTAAAAGTTTTTTTCAAAGTTAGGGTTTTCCAAAATTTTAACGTACTCTTCCATACCACACATTATCTTAAGGGAAGGGTACCAAGGAGACATCTTAAAATCACATACTGCAGCCAGAGTAGCTTGTATATCTATGGCCTCTACCCTAAGGCACATACATAAAAAAAACATATGAGGCAGATTCATATTTGAACCTAAAACTGAAAATCCTCACTTGTCTAGGAGATCTCGAATATTATCAAATCAAAACAACCTTATAGACAAGGAATATTCAAATTGTTCCTTCAAGCAGCACCTCAGCAATCTATCAGCATTAGAAATTCTAAGCCAAACATTTAAAAGAAGTATATGATATGGCTAAAATTGAGGATACCCCCAACTCTACTCTTACCATCACTGCTGGTGCATATTTTGGTAGAACCAGCAACTTGCCGAGGAACATATTCTTCCTCAAGAGCCCATTAAAGAGTGCCTCAGTGTTACAGGTGGGCCAGAGCCCCAAAATGGGATGAAACTCATGGGTAGTTATTTGGGTAATCCCCTTCTCTGAGGGATATGGTGGTTTGTACCTAGCACATTGGATCTGGGGTTTTCTAGAAATGGAGGTCCCCCATCCCAGATTGTTGTATCTATGTCCTGTGCTTGCTTCCAGCCATACGGGAAGAAAACAAATTTAAAGGTTCTTTCACTTCCACATTGTACTGACAGGTTGAAAATTAACCTGTGTTAATTTGATAAAAACTAACACATGTGTGTTTGTAAATAGCAGCCAATTGTTAAAGGGGCAGGGCAATGGGGAACCCCACATTTTATCTTCACCCTGGGCCAAACAAATCCTAAGGCTGGCCCTGAACCCAGGTCTCTGCAAAACAGGTCCAGTACCCTATCCAGTTGACCAGGCTGGATCTGGCCTGTGGAAAGATTCCATCCAGCTTGTGGCCTTAAAAGGATATATTAAAATAGATTTTTGTGCCAACTGGCCTGCCAGCAAATTGCTGCAAGGTGATCTGGCTTGCAGTGGTGAAGAAATTGGACAGCCCTACACCAGACCATTCCTACCTCCCAATAAAATAGCAGAGACAGAGAGGTTCCTTACAAATTCCCCTCCCTCCCCTCCCTCTGTCCTTCAAATCAGGTGACAGTGGGATTGGAATTCAGGCCTTATAAGGCCAACTTTCAAAATCTGTTTCCCATTGAGGGTGCCACCTGGGACAGATCTATTAGGAGACTCAAAGTTGTGATCATTTTTAAGACCAGAAAAGCAGAAAACGAGAGACTTAAGAACAGGGGCTCATGTTCGCTGTCTGCTTTGGCTGTAATGGGGAAAATGCAAAGCCCTGCTTAAGAATGAATAAATGCTTTGAGCAATCTGGGAGTCACATTATTTCAGTACAGAGCTGACCCTCAGATGGGGGTTCATACAAGCTTTAAGCAATTTTGGTCCATAAGCTTTGTGCAGGCCCTCTATATATTTGTACACATTCGGTTTGCTAAGTCCAGGGCAGCATATATCAGTTGGAAAGTTTCAGGCATAAATCAAAGGAGAGGTGCATGCTCATTAAATTTAAGAAAGATAAAAAGTTACAACTACCAAAGCAAAAATCACAAATGAGATGTTTTCTATTAGCATTTCAAAGGGAAAGTTAACTTGCAGACCTTGGACACATCATCCTGTAGGGCAAAACTTTATTCCCTGTAGTCTCTGACCACAGAAAGTGATTACAGATATTCTCTCCTATCCTGAGGAGGAATGGACGTGCTGCTTTAACTGTAAGAAAGACCCTGACTCAGCTGCATATTTGAATTCAAAGAATCCCTCAACTGAAATGAGTCATATTTGGATAAGCCCAAGTAGTACAAGAGCTAGAGAACCTCAGTAGTGACAGAATGAGAAATAACTATGTGGGGTGAGATACTGAGATATGTCTGGGAATGAGTTCATATCCTTTGAAAAGTCACCTTTTTCTCTGACACTATTGGAGATGGTGGTAAGGCACGGAGTTTCTAATTGTATTAAACTGCTCATGAAATCAAATAACTCTACCGAGGGTTTTGAATATCAACCCTTTGGTGTGGTTCATCCTCTGAAACTGCTCACAACAGCATATTTGTGTGCATTGTTTCTTGTTCATCTAATGGTGTCCTTGGAATTCATTATTCATGCTGGTTTGCTCATACGTGAAGTCAGTTCTGTCCTGGATTCCAAAGTAGGTTCCCTGGGCCTCTGTGGAGTCTGAGTGACTTTCTAGGAACACACGTGGGTGACTGTTGAGAACATCAGATGTACTGACGACACATTGGACAGTTATAGCTCCTAGTGTAACTGCATTTCAGCAACACTAATGGTGGTTTTAGACGATCCTGCTCACAAGCTGGATTGTTCAGTGCCAGCATCGGGCACCTGCCTTCCTCTCAACGCCATGTCTGATGTTCAGAAGAGCATCAGACACGGCGTGGAGTGTTGTGTGCATGCGTGCCCTTCTGCGCGTGCGCACTCGGGCAAAGAACCCGGAAGTGCGGTGTGAAGCCAGCACAGCGGCGATCCACCTTGACAGGGACAGGATCACCGGGCCGGCTTCACGCGACAGAGATCCAGCGTTCGCGCGCGTCAGGGTTTTAGATGAACGGAAACAATGGCGGCTGATAAAGGGCTCAGCTGCCATTTGCATCTCATCTAAAACCGCCCTAAGTCACGGTCTACAAACTGATTACTCAGGAGCAATCCCATTGAAGTCTTATGTAGGCCTTCTCTCCATCTGCTGAGCACTCCCTGTTCCAAGTCTGGGGTCTGCTCTTGTCCTTCTCTAGCCATGCCAGCCAGATGCAGGACAGCCTGCCTCCTTTAGCACCCTTGCCTCACTTCATATGGTACACACCCAGATAATACAGGGCTAGACTCCCCAAAGCATTAGTACCATCTAGTTGGGGACCTGTGATGCAAATATCTTGCCCACATTCCTTGCCTCTTTCTCCACAGTCCCTCCCTGATGGTTTCCCTCCAGATCTCAGGTTAAGTTTTATGTAAACTGAGGGCACAAACTTCCAGCGATTGAAGTCAATCACTCATCTCCCATTGACTTTAATGACAAAAAACTGTGCTCTCAGTCTTTGCCCAGCTGGCTAGCATCTTCTTCTCCTTGGTCTCAGCTGGACCAATTATTCCCAGAGGCTCAGAATGCTGACATTTTCCAAAGGGCCATATCCTACAAATACTCACAGTGTAAGCCTGCACCATTTAGCACAACCGTGAGTCCATTTCACTTTAATTGGAGGATCTATTTCAGCTTCGACCCTTCTCTCTTGCTGCTCCCCATGCCTAGAACTCCTTCCTTGGAGACATTTGTTCTGCTCCCTCCCTCCTATTTTTCAAATCCCTCCTGAAAACCTACCTCTTCCATCAGACTTTTCCTAGCTCGTCATGAGTGAAATTGCATCCTCTTCCCTCCTCACTCAAAATCTCTTTCCTGTAACTAAGTTAAGCACATGCACCAGCAACTTCTCAACCTCATGAATATATCCTTGTTCACCTCTCCTTCATCTCCCCTTTCCTTGTCTCTGTTAGATTGTAAGCCCTCTGGGGTAGGGACCTGTCTATATTAATTATGATTATTAGTAGTATAATAATAAAAATTACGAATAATTGATCATAATAAATATTTTTTATATAGCATCAGCGATGTACCTGGCACTGTACAAACAATAGTTATGGACAGGTCCCTACCCCAAGGGATTTACAATCTAAGAGATGAGGGAGGGGGAGACAAGAGAGAGGTAAACATTGGGAGAGACAAGAGTACATTCATGAGGTTGAGAAGTTGCAGACACATTTGCTTCACTTAATTACAGGGAACTAGATTCTGAGTGAGGGGGACAGGACGCAGTTTCATGACAAGCTAGGGTAGGACTGATGGAAGAGGTGGATTTTCAGGAGGGATTTTAAGGTTAGGAGGGAGGGAGCAGTGCGAATGTATCCAGGGAGGGAGTTCGAGGCATGAGGGGCAGCAAGGGAGAAGGGATGAAGATGTTTAGAGGAGTAACGAGGTCACAAGCAGGAGAGGGTGGGGTCAGAGGAGGAGCGAAGCTCCCGGCCAGGAGTGTTGCGGGATACAAGAGCAGAGAGATATGGGGGAGCATTTATAATGTATAACTATTGATTGTACAGTGCCAGGTACACTGCTGGCACTATATAAATTAATAATAATAAGCTTCTAATTCTTTTCTTTGCATGCAAAATATCTTTCTAATTCACTTATGCAACATAAAGTTTAGTGCTACAGATTCTCTGCCTCCAGAGCTGACAGGAGTGCATGTTCTTGGAAGGTTCTTAGTTCTTAAGACTTTTACACTAACTTGTTTTGTTTGAATGTTTTGTTTGAATCCTTCACTACTTTTCTTTGTCAACCTGATCATGTGAAGGATTCAAAGAAAAGTAGTGAAGAATTCAAATAAAACATTATTATGTTCTATTGCTACAAGTTGTAACTGATGGAAGATAGGAATTTGACATTTTAATGTTTAATCTAGGAGGACAAGGCAATGGCTTCACAACAGGGGAGATGATGAGGCTATGGGAAACAAAATTTTCTTAATAAATAATAAATTTATTTTTGTGTCTCCCAAACTTCCTGATGTCAGAGATACTCAAAGCGAACATACTGAAATACTGCATTCTCACAGGATATCTGATCCGTATGAAATCCTAAACAAATACTGTAAAGTTGGTCTGCTCCATCATGACAATGTGTATAGCTAAGCATATACACAATTAATTGTGTATTATAATACAAAGACTGTGATCCACAAACCACAGTCTCTGGAGTCGTCTGACCGAAGCCCTTTCTGCATTGTGGCTATCTTACGTTCACATGAAATGCATTTTAATGCAGTGTCTAGCTAGGCACCTTTAACTGTTAACAGGTGTCTCAGGAAGGGTTCAGACAACCAGCCGTGACATGCTGTCTTTGATTCTATCTGTCTTGTAGGTGCCTGAGGGTATTTTTGTTTAGATAATATTGGTTCTATAAAAGCTACAAGTAAGTATTAAATCACATCCCTACTGAAATTCATGGATATTACTCTTAGGAAGATAGGTTGTGAGGAGAGAATGCAGTCAAGTTTATAGATGGTTGAGATGAAGTAACCGACACTCTTTAAATAACTAAAAGACCCATTGGATTGGAAGAGACCTCGAAGGTCATCTAATCCCTCCCCTTACTCCAAGGCAGGATATCCTCTGCCCACAACATGATAGGCAGATGCTTGTCTAGCCTGCTTTTGAAAACATTCAATGAAGGAGATTCCACCATCTCTCTAGGCAACCGGATTCTATTGCCCAATGGTTCTAAGGGTGTCTTCACACAAGACACTCTCCACCCACTATACATGTTACAGGGCTCCCATAGGGCAACACTGCAGCCCTGCAACATGTATAGTGGGGTGGGTGGAGAGTGTCTTGTGTGAAAATGGCCAAAGTTAGAAGGTTTTCCTTCATATTTAACTGAACTCTACCTTGCAGCAATTTAAGCCCATTCCCTCTTGTTTTATCTCCCGGGATGGTGGGGAATAACTGTTTTCCTTCCTTTTTGTAACATCCTTTTAGATATTTGAAAACTGCTATCATGCCCCCTAGTCTTCTTTTCTCTAGGCTAAACATTCCCCATCCCTTCAGCCTTTCCTCATGACTTGTATTTTATTCCTTCTCTTTATTACCTTTGTTGCTCCCCTCTGACTCCTCGCCAATATGTCAATGCCCTTCTTGAAGTATGCTTCAAGTATTGAAAACAATACTTTAGGTGATGAAGTAAACTCTGTTCTGTAGGAAAATGCTGATGAGTGCCATGTCAAGAGTAAGTTTTGAGAAACTGGGTCAAGGACCTGGAAAAAAAGCTGTATTTAAGCAGTAGTCGGTTGATTGAGGCTCTGGAGCACTCACACATAGCACAATAGGTTATGAAAGTACAGTTTCCGTGGGGTCCCGGAAGCTGTATAAACAGTGCTGGATGATACCTGACTTGCATGTGAGTGAGGCATTCCAATTTCCAGCCCTGCTTTAAATTCTGATCTGTCATTTAGAAATGATGTATTCGTCAGATCCGAGTTTAGAGCAGGGCTGGAACTTGGAGCGTCTCACTCACATGCAACAGCAATCGGAAGATCATCCGGGGCTGATTATAAAGCTTCCGGGGCCTCACAGACATCAGAGTTTAGATTAATTATGTGCAAGTTCACCCTTACTGAAATGAGTGATGATTTCTAATATACATGAATCAGAACTTCCTTTCTTTCAGGGTTCAAGCAACCCTTTCCCCCAGTCTTTATCACAGGTCACAAATGAAAATCATCATATTTGTACTCTGCCAGACATCTGTCTTTGTCTGCAGTGGAGAAGAGGGATATGATTAGGGATGAGCTGTTCATGCTCAGCACAGATGCAACTAAAATTTGAATTCATGCTTCAACATGAAGGGCTAACAGTTTGATAGATAGCGGGATGTATATAAAGAGACATATGGGCATTCCTCCATATGGGCTTCTGGGCCATGCAGGGCCCTTTCTCAGGCATGTAAAACCTTTAGAGAGAGACTAGGGGACAAATATTGGGATTAGGTTTTGCTTCTAAAACCTAGAAACAGGTTTTCCTTTTCTAGATACAAAATCCCAAAGATCGCCAGTTTCAAAACCACCCTCTATATTTAGAGGCCCCAGTCTGGCTGCTCTTAATACAGAATGGTACATTGAACAAAGTAGCTATGAACTCCAGCTCACCATTCAGTGTTTATTCCCAATGCAAATTTAGGCTCCAGTCCTCAAAGCCAAGGCTGAGCCACCCATCAAGCAAGTGGAACACTTGTCCAAGTAGCAGCTGTGGGGGCAATATTGCAGCCATGGCTCTGGCATTCCCCAGTATCACCTGGGAGTGGGGGAAAACTTATTTTGACATGGGTGGCTAAATAAATAGGTCAAGTCAAGTTTCATTCTGAGCCATGCAGCCATTGTGTTGGGTAGTTAAGGCACATCAGTTTCTGTGGCCTACGGTGGACATTCCACCTTGTAAACAGTGTAAGCCTTTAGGGAGAGAACAGGGGACAAATATTGGGACAAGTTGACACAAAAATCTTACAGAAATTCTTAACATATGTTTGGACTTACACTGTTAGCACAAAAATATATGCCATGCCATAAGGGTGCAACAGGACACAAGAGTTGTGTAACCAAACCAAATACAATTACCTAGTGTTTATAACCGTTAGATCAGACTACCTCGATTAGCCTAGACGAGGTACTCATAGAATCTTTTTTTACACAGCGCGGGACAGAGCATAGAGTCATGGAAATGGCCAACAAGAAAAAAATGGTGAATGTGTTTCTGAGGTGCTTGAGTTTACTGAGCTATGGGGACAAATATTGACTAGCTGAACACAGGTGGAACAGTTTTGTAGAAACCTGGTCTGTGGTTCACAAAGGAATGATATGGCCAACATCATGTTCGATGACTGAGGGTATTTTCAGATGTTAGGAGATCACGCTCAACCACAGTGAACCACGGTCAATCC
>QEPC01000729.1:1905965-1916476 GCA_003113815.1 Sphenodon punctatus
GTTCCCCCACCTATTTTTGGCTATTTTTGGTTTTTATGATTGTATCTAGCCCTGTTTAATATTTTATAATATTTATGATGATTTTTAATTGATTTTATTGTGTTTTAATGTATGGAAGCCGCCCCGAGCTGCATGGCAGAAGGGGCGGGGTAGAAATTTATAAAATAAATAAATAAATAAAAATAAAATGTTTACTAACCTCCTCATCAGAATCCCTGGTTTTCTTGCTTGGTGGCGACCCCTCATGTGCATCTTAAATACAAACAGGACCTTTAAAACAAAGCCCTTTAAAATGCTCCTATACCTTAACAACCTTCTCACCAAGCCCTTTGACGTACCTTATTTTCAGGTCCTGGCTGTACTTTCTCATTCTCTGAATCCTCTATGATGATTACGTCCTTGTTTGTGGCCCCAGATGTTCCTGGCCCATCTGTTTCCACATAATCGTCATCGTCTGATACATCCACATAGCTCTCCTCTACGATGGCGTTCAGATCCATATAGAAATTCTCCACCTCATCCGTCCTCACCACCATTGGTACATACACAGGTTCCTGCCGTCAGTACAAACAAATATTAAAAACCGATCCTGTAATTACACTATCCCCACACTCCCCATGTTACACTTACTTACCGCTTCTCTTGGATTTCCGGCTCTTTGTCTGATTTCCTCCATCAAAACACGGCGAACCCTGTTTGGGGTATCCGCATGAAAAGAAGGTTGAGGCATCCTGCTAGCATTATCATGGCTGTACATTCTTCGATACAATGGGCAGCTCAGTGCAAAGGGTGGAAACTCAGGAATCGCTGCATCGCTTGGAGTCTCAGGTGCTTCCATGGTTGTTGGTAAAACATCCTACAACTTTGGGCTCTTTTTATAACCCCCCTATTTCACGGATTGGTTCCCGCCCAAAAATTCAAACGGGGCTTCCAGCCTGATTGGCTCCCGCCCTAGCGATGACGTGGTCACTTCTGATTGGCCCTTCGTTAAACCCAACCCATAGTCAGGGACAAAGGAGTCAGTCCAGAGAGAAGAGACGAAGAGGCAACAGCTCCTAGGCGAGTCTTCTTTCATAAACAGCAGGTCTCAAATACTTTTTTCTAAAAAAACCCTTTTTTACTTTGTGATTCTTGACTCTTTCATGTCTAAAAACTTTTTTTTTTTAAACTTCTTTCCATTTGCATGTGTCTGCTGAAAGATGTTACATGGGTGCTCTATGTTTAAATTTGAATACTTTTTTCGGCATGTGTATCACAAACTCTGCTTTTAACAGTTGCTAAAGTTCTGTATTTAAAACATGATGTTGCTTTTAAAAGTTAAAACATGCTTAAAGATGTTACACGGGTGCTCTATGTTTAAATTTGAATACTTTTTATGACATGTGTGCCACAAACTCTGCTTTTAACAGTTGCTAAAGCTTCTTAGTACAACAGCAAAGTTCTGGTTTTAAAAGATAAAACATGAATAAAGTTCTTTCCCTAAAAGTCCACAACATGTGCTTTATACATTCACATTCCTTTCACGGTTCAAACAAAGTTCAAAATGGTCGCTTCACAGGGTCAAACAAAGTTCAAAATGGCCAACATTCAAAATGGCCGCTATCATTTATCTATTTATTTATTTAAGTAATTTATACCCCGCACCCTCCTGTAACCAGCTCGGGGCGGCTTCCAACAATTTCAATTTCAAAATATAAAAACACTATAAAAGCAGTTTAAAACAATCAACAATATTTAAAACAAGGGCACAAAGGTTAAAACAGGTAAACAGGGTGGGGACAGAAAGACCATAACCCTAACCCACCCCCAAAGGCCTGGGTGAACAGCCAGGTTTTACAACACCATCGGAATGACAATAGGCTTGGGGCCAGGCGGGCTTACTCTGGAAGGGAGTTCCAAAGGTGTGGCCCGGCCACCGAGAATGCCCTCTCCATTGTGGCCCCCAGCTTTACGCGGGGAACCTCCAAGAAGGAACCCCGGCCGACCACAGGAGCCACCCTGGGGCACAGAGGGCAAGGCGGTCCCTGAGGTACGAGGGACCCAGACCGTAAAGGGCTTTGTAAACCAACACAAACACCTTGAACCTGGCTTGGCACGCTATTGGCAGCCAGTGCAGAGTCTGGAGTACAAGTGTAATATGCTCCCGACGGCCCGTCCTCGTGGGGAGACGAGCCGCCGCATTCTGCACTAGCTGCAGCCTCCGTATCAGGAACAAGGGAAGCCCCACGTAGAGCGCGTTACAGTAGTCCAGCCTCGAGGTGACGAAGGCATGGATGAGGGAGGCCAGGTCCGGACCAGAGATGAACGGACGCAGCCTACGCACCAGATACAACTGGCAGAAGGCAGCCTTACTGACTGCCTCCACCTGCCGCTTCAGGCGCAGGTCTGAGTCCAATATCACCCCCAGACTCCAGACCTGCTGAGCCATAGGAGGGCGAACCCCCCCAATCAGGGGGGCCACTACCTCCCTCGCTCTTCCCACCAACATCATCTCCGTCTTATCGGGGTTGAGCTTCAGTCTGCTCTGCCGCATCCATTCCGCCACGGCCTCCAAACACTGGGATAGCAACGAGACAGCTGGGTCTGGGTCAGTTGAAAAGGAGAGGTACAGCTGAGTTTCGTCAGCATATTGGTGACACCGCACCCTGAACCCCCTCACGACCTCCCCCAAGGGCTGCATGTACACATTAAATAATAATGGAGACAGAATGGAACCCTGTGGAATGCCGCATGATAGGGCGCTGGGGCACGATGTCTCATCCCCCAGCACCACCCACTGGCTTCTCCCCGAGAGGAATGAACGGAACTATTCAAGAACGATCCCGCCCAGACCCCCCAGGTTACGCAGCCATCTCAAAAGCAGCCCATGGTCCACAATGTCAAAAGAAGCCGAGAGATCTATCAGGATGAGAAATGTTGAACATCCTGCGTCCATCTCCCGGCGGAGGTCGTCTACCAAGGCCACCAACGCCGTCTCAGTGCCATTGCTGGGGCAGAACCCAGATTGAAAAGGGTCTAGGAAACCGATGGTGTCCAAATGCACCTGGAGCTGGAGTGCCACTGCCCACTCAATAATAATAATAATAATAATAATAATATTTTTTATTGCGGCCGAGGCCAAAATATGCAGAAAGCACTCAATAACCTTCCCTAAAAAGGGAAGGTTAGAGACAGGTCAGTAGCTGGCGAGCACATCCATGTCCAAGGATGTTTTTTTCAGCAGGGGCGTACCACAGCCTCCTTGAGGCACCGCGACAGCCTTCCCTGCTGCAAGGACGCATTCACTACCCTCTCCAGCACCGTCCCCAGCGTCTCCCTGGAAGCTTTCACTAACCTGGACAGGCACGGATCAAGTTCACAACAGGTGGCCCTCACAGACCCCAAAACATCCGCCGCATCAGCCGGCGTCACTTCCTGGAACTCCCCCCACAAAGCTGGACCAGACGGGACCTCCGTCCCCTCGCGCTCTTCCCCTACTGCCCCTAATCCAACGTCAAAGTCGGTCTGAATCCGAGCAATCTTGTCTGTGAAGTAGTTGACAAACTTCTCACAGCGGGCTTGGGACAAGTTCCCATCCAGGCGGAGGGAAGCTGGACTGACCAGCCCCCGCACCACCTGGAACAGCTCCACTGGGCGTGGCTTCTCAGACGCTATTTATAAGGCCCTTATTATTTGATATGGGTCATTAATCATCTTGACACAAAGTACCTAACTACACTACTAATGACTTTTGGGGGAAGAGGCTTTGTGTGGGGTGCTAGCTAGCTGGAGGGGAGGAGGGGAGGTTTTGGGGGAAGAGGAGGGGCTTTGGGGCACTGGTTAGCTGGGGGAGGAATGGAGGTTAGTAGGGGGACAGTGTTGAGGTGCTGCAACAGCTTGCTCAGTGAAGTCTGTAGGAAGCTGTGTGGTGTCCATCCTTCCCTCCAAAAAGAAGTTTTAGAAAGTAAAAAAAAACATTTTGGGAAATTTGGTATACTTAGTTGATATTGACCCTCCAAAGGAAAAAGGCATGGAGTCAATTCTGGTTGTTAATTGGGTAAACAGCACTGGACGAAACTCAGATAAACCTGTCTCAAAATGAAATGTGTTCACCTGGAGGCATTGACTGGATAAATAGATGTTTAAGTTTTTTAAAAACCCTGCATATGTGGCCTCAGAAATGGGCTCCCACTTATATTCATTCACCCTGACTCAGATGCACCTGGAAACTCTCACCCTGACACAGTGGCTTATTCATTTCATGGTCTGGACATGCTTTAATTTGCACATACATTCTCATGGAGGGAAAGCAATTCATACTTGTACAAGTAACAAGTCCAGAGAACACAGGAAGAAAAAAATTCCTGTTCTTTCTTTTTGATTCTGCCTTTTACCTGTGCAACTAGACAATGATGAAAGCCTGTTCATTTTCTGTGAGGGAAATATGGTGTTTGGACTTGAATCAGAAAGCAGTTCTGATGCTGCATTTGCATTTGCATTCTTCCCTTTCTGTTTAAGGATGAAAAACATTGATTCCTGTGTATCTGAAAAGCTCATTTGGGATTGTGGGATGCTCTCAAGGTGTGTTCCTGGGCACCTCTCTCTCTGTGGTTCTTATCCACACCTACCAGATGTAGATGTGCACTTTTTCATGCCCTCTGATGACCTGTCAGAGGTGGTATCTAACCCCAGGCTTGCTCTCTTCTTGCTTCCTTCAGCATGGCTTGGTTTGTCCAGTGACTGGAAGAGGAGTGCATATCCCTTTGCACCTTTGGACTCTGTGCTGTTCTGCTAGGGCCCTTGATGGGACCAATGCTTAGTAGGGAGAGGGTCTTTGGAGACCCTGGGCCTCCTCAGTATTTGGAACCATCCTGCAGAAGTTGGAGGTTCTTGTCTTGTCTCTCTTAAATTCATGGTCTCTTTGTCTGAGTTTCCCGCCTTGGTCTCTGTGGGTGTAAACTGACATGATGCTAACCACCCTTGGTGGTTATTTATGCATGGGTGATTTCAGACGTGACGAGATCACGCTGAACCACAGTGAACCACGGTGAACCCCGCGGCGGGGCGAAAGGCCCCTGAACGTCTGCACAGCGTGCGCCAGATGTTGGCCACGCTGAATCTGCAGATGGGTTCAATTTGAACCACGCTTCCCGGGCTAGCCGGGGGAAGGTCCCGGGAAGCGTGGTCAAATGGACCGCGGGCCGTGGCCAACAAAAAGTAACGTCTGGCCGCGTGCCACGGCCCGGGATCCCCGGCGGGATCCCGGGCCGTGGCACGATCGGCCAGACGCGGCGGCCGCATTGGCCCCGCCGCCCGCCCGTCTCCTCGGAGGGCGGGCGGCGGGGTGCGTGGAGGGGGCGGGGCCGTGCGGCCGCACGTTGCGCCGCGCGGCCCCGGCCCCTCCCACTTTCCCCGCCGGGATCCCCCCGGCACGTCTGTTGGGCCGTGCAGGGGTGACCCCGGCGGGGAACGAAGACGTTTGTTACGGTACAGGGCCAAAGGGCCCCGTAACGTCTGAAAATACCCCATGTTGCAGGGCTGTATTGGTGCCCTATATAGCCCTGCAACATGCATAAATAACCACCAAGGGTGGTTAAAGGGTGGTTAGCGTCATGTCTGTTTTCACCCCATGTCTTGGGTCACATCCGCAATGGCCGACTGCATTTGCAATTGAATTGTCTCTGGGCAGCACCTGGAAAGGTGTGAGGCTTTTCTGAATCTACATTCGGTTTGACTGTTTCTCCATTGCATGAAGTGAGGTTTCTGTTCTCAGCTTTCACATTACATACATGTTTAACCTTTATCTTTACATATTTGCTAGACCTGTAGTCTACCTGTATCCCAGTATGTCCTCATGACACCAACCAATATTTGATGCATCATCAATGGTTTTTAAGCTGGGGATGGCAGAGGCGAGGCAACTGCGTACATATTGGGGTACTTGAAAGGGCAGATTATGGTGGCTGAGACCCCTCCGTAGGGTGGAGTCAAATGTGTACCTGCTATTGCAGCTATAGCAAGTTTTATAGTGAGATTCAGACAATCTGCTTCTCTGACCAGTTTTATGTTGTTGGGGTTTTTTTGCCATTTGGGCTGCTGCTTCCCTGGGTTGGTTCTGTCACTACTCCTGCAACAGCAGAAGCAGCACAGGGACTGTCTGGAGAATCAGTGGTCCCCCCCTTACTAGTGCTGTGTGACACAATTGTCTATCTTGATTCTTCCAGGGCGCTTCTGTGACCAAGATAAGTTTCCTAGCCAAGAGCATGTCATTGCAGTGAAATGCATTGAAGCTAGTGTAGCCAAAGAGCCTGTCAGGACTGCCCCCTCTCCCTCACTTTGTGCTTCAAGCCTCTGAGAAGGGGCTTGTCTACATGTTTATAGTGGTTGTTGGACAGCACCACTGTGTATATTGCTATATAAATAGGTGTACTACCGAGTTTACTCTCTTCCTCACAGCAAGCTGTTAATGGATAAAATGTTGGCTCCAAGTGGAAGTGGTGACAATTGGCCTACACTGAAACATCGCAGCGCTGCAGCCAAGCGGAAATTAGCCAAGGAGAGGGAAGAAAAAGAGGCCAAGATACCAAAGATTACATCTTTCTTAAGAAAGGCCACTGTGGACACTTCCAAGGAGCAGGAGGAGGGTCACAGTGCAGGACCTTCAATGGCAAGTGACATTTTCCATGTTACTGGAGAGGAAGATGTGAGAAGAGAGTCAAAAGGACAAGACAGTGATGATGAACAAAGTGATGAAGAGAGGAAAGCACTGGATGTAATGACTGTTACTAAAAGTGGAGAGAGTGAATAAGAGACAGTGAAGGGGAGACTAAGTGAGATTAGTGTGCCTGAAGACAGTTTGGCCTCAAAAAAATATCCAACTGACAAAGCCCACTTCAGTGAACCCCTTAGTACTCAAGACAAGCAGTTCATCATCTCAAATGGGCCATGCCAGCCATCAGGGCCATTTCCACGGGACTCCAGCAACCTGAGGAGAAGTTTTTCTGAATTATATTACACAACAGTAAACAAAGCTGGTGTGAAACTTCAACGACAGTGGCTCTGCTATTCCCCAACGTCAGACCATGTCTACTGCCAGGTATGTTGGCTTTTTTCGATTAAGGACAGAGAGGGGACTTGGGTCATAGGAATTCGTGACTGGCGTAATCTGAAAAATAAAATAGAGTTGCATGAAGTCTCAGTTGCCCACGTACAGTGTAGCATGGTTCTTAGGCAGTGGCATTTGAACAAAACAGTGACAAAGGATCTAAAAGATGCTATTAGGAAAGAAGCACATTTTTGGAGTCAAATGCTTGATAGAATTATCAATGTCACACTGACCCTGGCTTTGTCCAACCTGCCATTTAGAGGTCACAGGGAGCATGCAAGCTGAAGTGGAAACCGTGGGAATTTTCATTCAATTGTGTCACTTATTGCAAAATACGATCCAGTACTGGACACGTTGCTAAGTATGCCAGAAGGAACAATAAAGTACCTGAGTCCTGATATGCAAAATGAACTCATTGGCATACTCTCGAAGCATGTCAGGGACGGAATAATAAATGATGCCAACAAAGCTCCATTTTTTGCTGTGATCATGGATACCACCCAAGATGCTGGGAAGAAGGATCAGCTCAGCCAGGTGATCCGCTATGTGTCTGTTAAGACAGATGAACAAGGAATGCCAACTGACATAAAAATATACAAGTCTTTCTTGGGCTTTGTTGAAGTGGAAGACCAATCAGCAGCTGGTTTGACACATACTATTTTAAACAGCATTGAATGTAATGGACTAGACATTGCAAAACTGAGATGCCAAGGTTACGATGGAGCTGCAACTATGAGTGGTGTGTATAGTGGTGTGCAAACTAGAATTCTTGCTCAACAGCCCAAAGCAACTATGTCCACTGTGCAATACACAACTTAAATTTAGTCTTGAATGATGCTGTGTCAAATGTTCCAGAAGTGAAGAATTTCTTTGGAGTAGTAGAGCAACTCTACACATTCTTCGCACACAGCATCAAGTGATGGCATACATTGTCCTTGTTTACCTCAGAATCAAAAAATCACACTGAAGAGACTGTGTCCAACAAGGTGGTCATCGCGATATGACTCTCTAGTAGCCCAATGCTACCGCTTCACAGATATCCTCAAGGTGCTTACCCAGGTAATACTCCTGAGCAAGAAGAAGGATGAAATTGTGGAGGCAAGAGCTCTGAAAGCTAAAATGGAGCATTTCCAGTTTGTCTTTCTTGTTGTACTGTTCACAAAATTTTTAGAATCAATCAACTGTGTTTCAAAGCTGCTACAGTCTCCACAAAGTGACCTCAGCAAAGTTGTGACTCTTCGCCAGACTGCTCATACTAATTTGTAGGGTTGGGAAGTTCGGATCTCCCGGTATCCGATACTGCTGGTATTTGGCAGTATCAGGGATACCAGATAGATCAGATAATTCCCCGTACCGGTGCCGGTTCCTGTACCGGATTTTTTTACATTGCGGCCATTGAAATCAATGGCCACAATGTAAAAAAAACCACCACCACCAAAAATACCAACTTTCCCTCCCCCTCCCAGGTTGCACGGGTGGAAGGGGGGACCCCCACACACACACCCTGCATTTTTTTTTTTTTTTAAATGGACCCGGGCTCTGGGCTGCCACTGGCAGCAACCAGGGCTATGGAGCAGTTGAGCTCTCCTCCGGGAGCCCACACATGGCTGGCTACTGGCACTCTGGCAGCCGGTAGGCAAGACCGAACCTAGCACCCCCACCCCCGATCGCCTTTTACCTGTGTTCTGTGCTCCCTCCAGGTGGTGGCAGCAGCAGTAGCACGGCGCAGGCCTGGCTTCAGCGCTTCACTAGACCTTCCAAGGAACTTCCGGGTTTCAGCACTTCAGCCGGACCCACACCGCGCCATGGCCGCTGCCGCCACCATCGCCTGGAGGGAGCACAGCATACAGGTAAAAGGTGATCGGGGGTGTTAGGTTTGGTCTTGCCTGCCCGCTGCTAGAGTGACAGCAGCCAGCCACGTGTGGGCTCCCAGAGGATAGCTCAATTGATGCATAGCCCTGGCTGCCGCTGGGCTGCCAATGGTGGCCCGGAGCCCGGGTCCATTTTAAAAAAAAAAAAAATCCAGGCTGGGTAGGGTGGGTGGTTGGTGTCCCCCCTTCCACCCACGCAGCCTGGGGGGGAGATTTGGGGGGGGTTTCATTGATTTCGATGGGGTCACTTCCCCCCCCCATTGAAATCAATGAAAAAAAATCCGGTACCGGTAAACCAGTTTTACCGATAAAACGGATTTTTTTTAAACTGGTAGCCAGCAAAAACGATACCCAGTTTTTTCACTTTGGTCCCACCCCTACTAATTTGCAAGAGGCCAGAAGTCAGTATGACTCATTTTGCAAAACAGCTGTTGAAATGTTTAAAACATGGGGAATATCTCAGGAGTTTGAAGAGTGATGTGCACCAAGGGCGAAGAGGTTTCATGACGAGCTCTGTGAGGACCACAGACTAACATTAGGGATGGGCGAATGCAGTTCGGAAGTTTGGAGTTCGGCCTGAACTCGGCCTGTTCGGACGACTGAACATGAACACGAACACGAACGCGAACATACCAAACACCGAACGGCAAAACAGTTCGATCAGTTTGGATCGCATTTGGGTGGCAAAAAAAGGTTCACTGTAAGGTGACAGGGAGGGCTAGTACTAGTCACTGAGGAGCAGACATCCAGGTAACAGGGGTGGAGAGGCTTGCAAGAAATGAAACTATCTGCCTCCCCCCTTCCCAACCCCTTCTGAGCTAGTCACTGTTCCTGAACAGCAGGCGTTGAGTAGGATTATTAGATTGCTTTAAGTTTTATTTCTGTTTTGTACTGAAATGAAACTTAAACCTTAAACTGAAACTGAAACTGAAACAAACTGAAACCTTGTGTTTGTGATTTCCCCCATCCCATATCTATCTATCTATCTATCTAGAGAGAGAGAGATTAGGGATAGTGGTTGTAGGAACTAGCTTAGTGATAGAGATAGCGTTAGTGATTTAGTTTTAGTGTTTGTAGTAGGCCTGTGTACTTATTAGTAGGGGTGGGAAAACTGGTAAATCCGGTATCCGATAATGCCGGTACCGGGCGTACCGGCATTATCGGATTCGACCTGGTAAATCCGGTCTGGGTACCGGATTCCAGGTACCGGATTTTTTTACACTGCAGCCATTTAAAAATGGCTGCAATGTAAAAACTTAAAGCCCCAAGTTAAAAAAAACAAACCCTCCCCGAGTCCAGGCTGCGCGGGTGGAAGGGGGGACACCCCCCACCCACCCTTCCCAGCCTGGATTTTTGTTTAAAAAAAAAGACTCAGAGCAGAGGCGAGCCCACCCCCCAGCACCAGCGGCCGCGGCGTCCCCGCAGCCGCCGGTAAGTATGACCCGATCCCTGGGGGGGGTGTTTAACACCCCCCACCCCCAGGGATCACCCCTACTAAAGTTCATAGCTTGCTTACCTTGCAGAGCTCCGGGTGCGGCGGCGGCGGGCGGTCCGGC
>QEPC01000729.1:1916956-1942213 GCA_003113815.1 Sphenodon punctatus
CCGCTGGTGCTGGGGGGTGGGCTCGCCTCTGAGTCTTTTTTTAAACAAAAATCCAGGCTGGGCAGGGTGGGTGGGGGGTGTCCCCCCTTCCACCCGCGCAGCCTGGGAGGGGGAGGGGGAAGGAATTCATTGATTTCAATGGGGACACAGCGCCCCATTGAAATCAATGGAATAAATCCGGTACCGGCATACCGGATTTAATCTGGGAATCCGGTTTTTAGAGAACCGGTAACTGGTAAATCCGGTAGCCGGTAATGGGCCCGGGGTCCCACGTGTACTTATTAGATAATCCATTTAGTTCATAGCATTTAGAATAGTTAATAGCAGTTAGATTTAGTGTAGATAGATAGATATAATATTAGATAAAAAATAAAAAATAAAAAAACCCATATAAAACCAAAAAACCAAAACAAAAGAAAACCATATAAAACCCAATAAAAAACCAAAAAAACATATAAAAAACAAAAAGAACCACCCATAACATTTCCTGAACGTGGCCGAACCGAATGGCTGAACGGGCGAAGCGAACGGGCGAACTCGGCGAACTAACCAAACTGCCAAACCGAACTGACAAACCTAACACAGTAGAACCGAACGGAGCAGCCGAACCAAACAGCCGAACCTGAACCGCGATCTGGTCACCCATCTCTAACTAACATCTGCGGAAGAAAGATTGAGAGTCAATGTGTTCTTGGTTACACTGGACAGAGCCTCTTCACAGATGAAACAGGGCTTCAAGGGTCTAAATCAAGTGGTTTCTACATCTGCTGATCTTCAGCCATCAACACTGACATCAGCAACTGATGATGAGTTGTATGCAGCTGGAGAAATTCTGTTCAGACAATATGAAAATGACTTGTTGCCCTCTCTTCCTGGCCAGTTGCTAGCATTCAGATCATGTCTGAAATCAGAAATTTCCCAAAAAACAACGATAAAGGAAGTAGCTGTACTGCTGATTGAGAACCATGATATAGCCTCTAGTTTCCCTGATATCTGCACTGCGTGCCTACTTTTCTTAACCATACCTGTGACAGTAGCAAGATCTGAAAAATCTTTCTCAAAACTTAAAATTATTAAGAGCTATCTGAGGAGTTCTATGTCCCAGGAAAGACTAAGTGGTCTGTCTCTGCTGTCGATTGAAAACAAACGTGCAAGGAAGCTGGATGTTTAAAAAATAATTGATGTGTTTGCGGAGCTAAAAGCAAGGAAGAGGCCATTGCAGTAGCTGAATACATTATTATTATTATTATCAAACATTTATATAGCACCAGCAGAGTACCTGGCACTTTACAAAGTAATAAAATAGACACGGTCCCTGCCCCTAGGGCTTACAATCTGAGAGACAGGAGCTGGGGGAGAGACATAGGAAGGGGAACAGAGGGAGAGACAAGGGGTCTAACATTCATGAAGATGCGAGGTCTCAAGTGCACGTACTTGGCTTGGTTACGATGAGAATGACAGCAGGCAGGTCCATGTGGCAAGGATAAGGGTAAACCGATCGTAGGTATAGGAATAGTGGCTCAGCAGGATAAAGAGTCAGACAGAGCAGAGCGAAAGAGGTGAGTTTTAAGGAGAGATTTGAAGGTATGAAGGGAGGGGGCAAGGCGGATGTGGACAGGGAGGGAGTTCCAGGCATGGGGGGCAGCAAGTGAGAAGGGACGAAGGCGCTTAGGGGAGCAGGGAAGGCGTGGAAGGGTGAGAGAAGGGACAGAGGAGGAGCGAAGTGCACGGGCTGGAGTATGGAGGGCGATAAGTGCAGAGAGGTAGGGGGGAGCAAGGTTGTGAAGAGCTTTATAGGTGAAGACTAGGAGCTTGTGCAGGATTCGTTCAGGAAGGGGAAGCCAGTGAAGCGAAGAGAGGAGGGGCTGCACATGGTCGAAGCGACTGGCGAGGTAGATGACCCTGGCAGCAGAGTTTTGGACAGAGATGAGGGGAGAAAGGTGAGACCGGGGAAGGCCAGTGAGAAGGAGGTTACAGTAATCGAGGCGAGAGATGACCAGAGCATGAACAAGAGTTTTGGCAGACGAGACAGAGAGAAAAGGGCGAATCTTAGCAATGTTATGGAGGGAGAAGCGACAGGATTTAGCAACAGAGTCAATGTAGGGTTTAAAAGAAAGGGCTGAGTCAAAGATGAAGCCTAGGCTACGGGCTTGGGGGACAGGCAGGATGGTGACTCCATCAATAGTTATTGACAGTGAGGAAGGAGAGGAAGGATGAGGGGGGAAGATAAGGAGTTCAGTTTTAGCCATGTTGAGTTTGAGTTGACGTTGAGACATCCAGGTAGAGATGTCAGAGAGACAGTTGATGAGACGAGCTTGAACAGAGGGAGAGAGAGAGGGAGTAGAGAGATAGAGTTGAGTGTCATCAGCATAGAGGTGGTATTGGAAGCCATGGGAGGCAATGAGTTTGCCTAAGGATGAGGTATAGATCGAGAAGAGGAGAGGGCCAAGAACAGAGCCTTGAGGAACACCAACTGAGAGGGGGAAGGAGGAGGAGGCGGAGTTGGAGAGAGACACATTAAAGGAGCGGTCAGAGAGGTAGGAGGAGAACCAGTTATGGACAGAGCCACAAAAGCCAAGGGAGTGAAGGGAATCCAGCAAGAGTGAGTGGTCAACAGTATCGAAGGCAGCAGAGAGATCAAGGAGGACAAGAATGGAATAGAGACGTTTAGATTTAGCCACCAGAAGATCGTTGGTGATCTTAGCGAGAGTAGTTTCAGTAGAATGAAGGGGGCGGAAGCCAGATTGGAGGGGGTCGAGGGAGGAGTTGGAGGATAGGAAGTCAAGGCAGCAGGAGTAGACAACACGTTTTCTTTACACTGTAATTTTATTTAATAAATAACTTAAATTTAGACTTGGGACCCCCGGGCCATTACCGGATTTACCGGTTTCCGGTTCTCAAAGATCCGGATTCTCGGATTAAATCCGGTATACCGGTACCGGTTTTATTCCATTGATTTCAATGGGGCACTGTGGCCCCATGGAAATCAATGGAATAAAAAAATTCCTCCCCCTCCCAGGCTGCGCGGGTGGAAGGGGGGACACCCCCCACCCACCCTGCCCAGCCTGGATTTTTAAAAAGAAAAGAGCCCCCCCCCAGTGCCAGCAGCCGCGGCGTCCGGGGAACTTCCGGGTTTTTGCCCGGAAGGCCTAGAGCGTCTCTGACGCCGGCAGCTACAGCCGGCGCTGAGGCCGCCGAACCGCCCACCACCGCTGCCGCCGCACCCGGAGCTGAAAGTCAAAGGTACAGTCAGGGAACTTGTAGTAGGGGTGATCCCTGGGGGTGTGGGTGTGTGTTAAACACCCCCCCCCAGGGATCGGGTCTATACTTACCGGCTGCTGCGGGGACGCCGCAGCCGCTGGCGCTGGCTCTTTTCTTTTTAAAAATTCAGGCTGGGCAGGGTGGGTGGGGTGTGTCCCCCCCTTCCACCCGCGCAGCCTGGACTCGGGGAGGTTTTTTTTACTTTTTTGGTGGTTTTTTTACATTGCAGCCATTCATTTAAATGGCTGCAATGTAAAAAAATCCGGTACCCGGAATCCGGTAACCGGACCGGATTTACCGGGTAGAATCCGATAATACCGGTACGCCCAGTACCGGCATTATCGGATACCGGATTTACCGGCACGCCCGCCCCTACTTTAATTTAATTTAATAAGTACGTTTGTTGACCGTGTTATGCAATAAGGACATTGAGGTGAGGGGAGAGGGACAGGGGAGTCTATGGTGATGGGCAGGGGGGCGTACATGTTTTCTTTACACTGTAATTTTATTAAATTAAATGTTATTTATTAAATAAGTATGTTTGTTGACCGTTTTATACAATAAGGACATTGAGGTGAGGAAAGAGGGGAGGGAGAGGGACAGGGGAATCTATGGTGATGGGGTGGGGGACAAAGTCCATTTCTTGTCCCTGGGCCCATTCCAACCTAGCTACGCCCCTGAGTAAGACCATGCTACCAATACTCATGGAAAATTTGATCAGGTCAACTCTATGAGAGCTGTCTGGCCTTGTATTTCAGTTACTCCAAAATAGCTCACAGACTCCAAATTGAACTTGAGTTTCCCATTTATTTGCCAAAGCATTGCACAAATGTGTTTACACTGTTCTGAGTTCCTTTGTTCACTACCAGGCAGCTCTTCTAATTTCTTTTGTGTGATCAAGCCTGGGGCATGGGTTTTTCTTTGCTTGCTTTTCTCCAGCTGTTCCTTGCCAAGTGGAGCTCTGGCTCAACTTCAGTCATCCCTCCTCTCTTCATTTCCAGATTCTGGTTTATAACCTTGTGATTAGGTGATTATTTATCCCCTCTGCTAGGCTGTCTGGTTTCCTGACAAGTAAGGAATAGGAGCAGGGCCATGTCCACAGCATTTGCCCCATCAATGGGGAAAACACAGTAAACCCAGGTCCCTGAATATGAGACATTATTGGGTGTTTTTACACACACATTTCTCCTGCATGTTTGCTGTTACATCCTGAACTTTCTGTGTGCCTAAATCATTCACCCAGATCTTAAACATCCAGATCTTTAAACTTCTGTGTAGAACTTCTCCCAGAACTTTTGTTTGTAAAAAAATCTCCTGGTAAACTGCTTTGCTCCAGGTAGCTGTGGTCACTTGGTTTCCATGGCAGCCTGTCACGTCTACAGCTGTGGCTACATTGGGTTGCCTCAGGGCAGTGTGTGTGTGTGTGTGTGTGTGTGTGCGCCTTACGGGGGGTGGGGACAGAGGGGGGATACTTCACAATGCTCCACCACACAAGATGTGTTTACGGGGGGTGGGGACAGAGGGGGGATACTTCACAATGCTCCACCACATCCTGGCACACCTCTCAGCCCACAGGGTCTCTCTGGGTATAAATGCCCTTCAGGATAGTGTGTGGGCCATTCCGTAGGCACAAAGCACAAGGAAGTCAGGCCCCTATCATCATTGGGAATGGGGTTCTGAGAGGCCTGTGGCTGTCTGCCACTCCCAGTCACACCCAAGCACTCCAGGGAAAGGCTTGGGGAGGAACGCATGGTGTCACAGAGGGTGAGGAAAGGGGGGGATCCGAGTCTTGGGGGGACGAGGAGGGGAGGAACCTTGCAAACCATGGAGGGGAATAGGAAACCCCAGAAGGGGGAGGGAAGGGGCCACACCCTCACCCTTGCTGACACCCTTCTCTCACATTCTCAACAGGAAGGGAAACAGGAGAACCAGGGGGAGAAGGGTAAATCACACAATAATGCTGCAGGTAATATACACACAAGTCTCACAGTAGCAACGAACAAAACTCAAACACTTAGCTTTCAGGACACAGGAGGCCAGTCCAACCAGGGAACTTGATCACCAGCGCTCTGTAACAGGCAGCGCTGGTTTAAATAGTCTGTTTATTCAGTGTCTACAGCTGGAGGTTTCCCCTGCAGGTGGGCTGAGCACCGCAGGGTCCTAGGTTCCACCCCTGTCTCCCTAGGGGCAGGGGCAGCTCCTGGCATAAAAGTGTTGCCTCTGGGAGCATGGACCCTATATCCCCTTGCTTTGACGGGGGATCTGCTGAAGCCCATTGTAGGGGTGATGCTGAAGTGGTTTCTGGGGTCGGAGCAGAGTGTGGGGTGCCCTGCGGCACCAGACCCCCATGACAGTACCCCCCTATCGAGGCCCCCATCAAAGACACCCTAAAGGTCCTGGTTTCCAGGGCTACTGGGCGTGAAACATCTGCATCAAGTGGGGGGCATGGACCTGCGCCAGTGGTTCCCAGGTCCGTTCTTCAGGTCCGAACCCCACCCAGTCGACAAGGTACTGTTACCAACCCCTATGGAACTGGGAATCCAGGAGTGCTCGCACCTCATACTCCAGTCCCTCTGGGGAGATGGACACGGGGTCGGAAGGAGTGTCCTGTGTGTGGAAAAGCGAGGTGTGGGCTGTTTTGAGCAGGGAGACGTGAAAGGTGGGATGCATTTTGAGATGCGGTGGTAGGTCAAGTTTTTAGGTCACCTCGTTGAGCTGCTGTTTGATGGAAGAGGGACCAAAATACCTATGGTTGAGTTTATGTGAGGGTCATATGGACGGGTAATGCCGTTAATCCAACCAAATGATCTCCAGGGGCAAATGAAGGGGCCGGGCGATGGCGTCGGTCAGCAGAGTTCTTATATCGTTGCCGGGACTTGATTAAGGTTTCCTGGGCCAGCTCCTGCGTTTGGCGGATTTGGGCTACCAGGGCCCTGGCTGCAGGAACGTGGCTTGGCGAAATCTCTGGGGCGGCTAGTTGAGGGTGGAATCCATACGTCACAAAAAACAGGGAGTTTCCTAAGGCAGCATGGGGGGCATTGTTATGGGCGAACTCTGTCATAGGAAGCCAGGTGTACCAATTGTCTTTTAAATGGTTGATGTAACATCTAAGGTATTGTTCCAAGTCCTGTTTGGTCCTCTCGGTTTGCCCATTTGCTTGGGGGTGGTATGTGGTGGTAGGTGAGAGCCGGACATCCAGGGCCCTGAACAAGCTTTTCCACAATTTTGAGGTAAATTGTGTTCCTCAATCCAAGATAATCTCCCTTGGTAAGCCATGAAGTTTGATGACGTGTTGGAGAAAAGTACCCGCAAGGGGGGCATCGTGATGGGCCCACATGATCAGGAGGGTGGCGCCAGAATCTTGCCCTCCTGTTCTACCATGCCTTGGTCCGAGAGCTGCAGGTCTGGGTTCGTGGTGGTCATTTCGTACTGGGTTGCTTGACGGAGGTTGTCGAGAGACAGATAGGTCACCGCAAAGAACTGTTGATTTAAGATGGCATCTTCCCCATGCTGGGGGGCACTTTTGGCCTTGGTGGAGCGTGAAAGGGTGTTGGCTAGCATGTTGAGGCGGCCCGGCCTATAGCGATTGACAAACCGAAACAGGGTAAAAAACATGGCTAATCGGGTGTGCCAAGCATTGGAGATGTGTGTGGTTTGCAGGTACTCAAGATTTGTGTGGTCTGTAAGGAACGTGACAGGGTGGGAGGCACCCTCCAAGTAGTGCCTCCAGGTTTCAAAGGCCGATTTGATTGCCAATAGTTCGCGCTCCAGCACCGTGTAGTTCTGTTCAGCCATCGTTAGCTGATGGGAATGGAACATGCAGGGCAAAAAAACTTTGTCCTGGGGTTCTTCTTGCGACAATACTGCCCCCGGGGGCACGCTGGATGCGTCTGCTTTGACAAAAAAGGGCCTTTCAAAATCGGGGTGCCGGAGGATGGGTTCTTTAAGAAAGGCAGTTTTAAGCACCTGGAAGGCATTCTGTTGCTCTGGTCCCCACACATAGGGTTGGTTCTTTTTCAGAAGGCTCATAAGGGGTTTGGTCACATTGGCAAATCACGGAATGTAATGTCGATAATAGTTGACACTTCCTAAAAAGCGCTGCAGGGGCTTCACAGCTTTGTGGGCCGGCCACTGCTGGATCGCGGTCGTCTTCTGTGGGTCCATCCGAATCCCTTCTGGGGATATAATGAACCCTAGGAAAACGACAGTCGTTAAATGAAAGGCACACTTCTCTAGTTTACAATATAGTTTGCATTGTTGGAGTCGTTCAAGGACCCTCCGGACATGGTGCACATGACTTTCCTTAGATTCCGAGTAAATCAAGATATCATCTAGGTAAGCCACTACAAAGAGATCCAACATCTCCCTCAGGACATCATTAATAAAAAGTTGGAAGGCAGCCGGAGCATTTACAAGCTCAAAGGGCATCACTAGGTGCTCATAGTGCCCATACCGAGTTCGAAACACGGTCTTCACTCATCACCTTCTCATACTCTAAGCAGATTGTAGGCTCCCCGGAGATCAACCTTTGTAAAGATTTTGGCCCCTTGCAATCTATTTAGTAATTCAGGGATAAGAGGAAGGGGATACCAGTTTTTTACCATAATGGTGTTAAGCCCACAGTAATCAATACAAGGTCTAAGTCCTCTGTCCTTTTTTGGGATAAAGAAAATTGGCACCCCGGCCGGGGAGACTGTTGGGTGTATGAACCCATTCCTCAGGCTCTCTGTCACGGGTTGGAGGTTCGCACCGCCACTTTACTGGGCTTGAGTGACTCAGTTTCCCTCGCTTACAGCCCACTTGAATCAGTTTTTCTCTTTAGCTGATTCAGTCCTGCAGCAGGGACAACCTCTTTGTCACCCAAGGGCCCGATCCTTCCCATTTACAGACTCTTTCTCTCTGGGGTCCCAAGAGCTTGAAAACTCTTGTAGCTCGTTGCGTTTCCAATGTTAGACACAGACACTTCTTCATAAAGATAAGAAGTTAGTTTATTGATTATATAAGCAAGATAGTTGATACAGAGTGGTAACTAGAAATCAAAGGTAAATATAACACATTCCTAATTTATACTGGTTGAGTTCCTAGATTAGAATCTTACCCTATAAAGGTCCATAGAATCAGTTCATACACAGCCAGTTTGGTGATGTTGGCCGGGCTCCAGTTCTTAAGGTTAGAAATCAAAGTCCTGGTCTCAGTCCATAGTTTCCAGCCTTGCTAGCTGGCAGAATCCAGGATGCAGATGAGATTGCTCAAGATGGCTCTGTCCCTCCTTTGTCTTGCCTCCCCTTTAAATACCTTTTCATGGTCTCTTTGTTTGAGCTTTCCCTCTCATGAGTTTGTGTGTTTCCTCGTGTAGGCAACCCAGGCAAACAGGAAGCTTCATATGCAAGCAAATGGGTTTCTGTCTGGCTAGGCTTCCCAAATACACATTCTTTAAATTGTCTACGCTTCCTGGAGTTTCCCGACTGTCAGTTAACAGCACATAATTACATGAACTGAGCTGTCAGTTCTCAACATTACATCCATGTTTGACCTCCAGCTTTACATATTTACTAGGCTTGTAGCCTACGTGTAGGCAAGTCTCACATGTGTGTGGCCCTATGTTCCTTCGTGACACTTTCCTCTACATAATCCTTTAATTCGGGGGTTGACAGGGCATAAATACACCCATATGTTGGCTCGAACTCAGGAACTAAGTCTATTGGGCAATCATAGATCCGGTGCGGGGGCAATTCCGTGGCCTGTTTGCTAAAGACTCCTTTCAAATCCCAATACTCTGGAGGAATCTTAGTCATGTTGACATCTCCTATAGTCCCCAGAGCCAGGCTGGGGCACCCTGCCAGCCTAGGGAGTATGCAGTGAGTCTTGCAGTATTCAGACGGGAAGGTAGCCTTCCGGGAGCCCCAACTGACCTGGATATCGTGGAGCCACAGCCAGGGTAGCCCCAAGACCACAGGAAACATAGGTACAAACAATATCAAAGTGCATATTCACCCTGTGGTCCCCTGTTACACAGGACAGGGTGGCCATTTGCATAGTAACCAGCCCTGATACCACGGGAGACCCATCAATAGAATGGATGGCATCTGGGCAGGTTTTAGGCTGGGTAGGGATACTATAAAAACGGGCCACCCCCATACATTTCTCAATTCGTGGCCCTTTTGGTTCATGGGATGCTGCTCCCAGAGGTGGTACTTGGGCAGGGCCAGGAGAGAGTACTGGAGCAGCAGGAGGAAACTCCAGAGGGGCCAGGGGAGGTGTAGGAGGAGTGGGTGGTGCCTGTAGGGCAACTACCGAAGCAGCTAAGTGTTCCTGTTTCTCCTGCATGTCTTTCAATTCTATGGCTAAAGCCTGGATGGCATGGGCCAATTCCCCTAGCTGTTGTGCCATATCCATGATCCTAGGGGTCCACAGGGAAATAGGGGAGAGGGGGGTTATGGCTGGTGATACTGTTACAGGGGGTGGGGACAGAGGGTATACTTCACAATGCTCCACCACACACCTGGCACGCCTCGCACCCCACAGGGTCTCCCTTCAGGATAGCGTGGGGGCCATTCTGTAGGAACAAAGCACAAGGAAGTCAGGCCCCTATCATCATTGGGTGTGGGGTTCCACTCCCAGTCACACCCAAGCACTCCAGGGAAAGGTTTGGGGAGGAACGCATGGTGTCACAGAGGATGAGGAAAGGAGGGGATCCAGGGCCTAGGGGGACAAGGAGGGGAGGAACCTTGCAAACCATGGAGGGGAATAGGAAACCCCAGAAGGGGAAGGGAAGGGGTCACACCCTCACCCTTGCTCACAACCTTTCTCTCACACTCTCAACAGGAAGGGAAACAGGAGAACCAGGGGGGAGGGTAAATCACACAATAATGCTGCAGGTAATATACACACAAGTCTCACAGTAGCAACAAACAAAACGCAAACACTTAGCTTTCAGGACACAAAGGAGGCCAGTCCAACCAGGGAACCTGATCACCAGCACTGTGTAACAGGCAGCGCTGCTTTAAATAACCTGTTTATTCAGTGTCTACAGCTGGAGGCTTCCCCTGCAGGTGGTCTGAGCACTGCAGGGTCCTAGGTTCCACCCCTGTCTCCCTAGGGGCAGGGGCAGCTCCTGGCGTAAGTGTTGTCTCTGGGAGCATGGACCCTATATCCCCTTGCTTTGACTTGGAATCTACCGCACACCCTTGTAGGGGTGATGCCGAAGGCGTTTCTGGGGTCAGCACGGCACGCGGGGGTACCCTGCAGCACCGG
Source organism: Sphenodon punctatus (assembly GCA_003113815.1). Classification (NCBI taxonomy): domain Eukaryota; kingdom Metazoa; phylum Chordata; class Lepidosauria; order Sphenodontia; family Sphenodontidae; genus Sphenodon; species Sphenodon punctatus. Next base: position 1,927,472 of record QEPC01000729.1, read on the forward strand.
ACCCCCATAACAATGTGAAGAATGCATCCAGGAACTGCCTTAGGCCAGTGTGTGTGTGAAGAATACATCTGGAACTTACTTGTGGACTTGTAAACCCAGAAGATTGAAAAATCCGGAACTTTAAGGTGCGTGTAAAAATGCCCATATATACAAAATGAGGGATAAGGGGATCTGGATCAGCAAGTAGTACTGCAAAGAAAAATCTAAGAGAAGTTGTGGATCACACACTGAGTCAGCAGTGTTATCCTGTTGCAAGGAAAGCTAATGTCATTTTAGGATGCAGCAACAGAAGCATTTTATGTAAAACATGGGAAGTCATTATGCTGCTCTGCTCAGCTCTAGTTAGGTCCCTCCAGACTGGGAATGCATTCTGTTAGGGGCACCGAATTAAGAAAAACAGAAAAATTGGAGAGGATGCAGAGGAGAGCAACAAAGTTGATGAAGGCTTTGAAACACAAATAATTTGAAGATATTGGAGAAAGGACAACTAAAGGGGGGGGGATATAACGGTCTACAAATATTTGAAAGGCTGCCACTAAAGATGATGGGGAACAATTGTTCTTCTTTGTTATGGAGGGCAGAATAAGAGGCAATGGGTGAAAAGACATGTGACGGTGGAGGGCTACTGTCACAATCCCAACCGGGTTGACAACATGCTGCAACTGCGGTCCGGACCCGGTCCACCAGCACAACAAATGTGCCAAGGGCTGGGCTGCCGGGGAGGGTAGAGAGATGCATGGACATGTGTCCGCCCATTCCCATGCTGTGCGCAGCGCCCATACCCCCATGACAGCCGGTCATGGTGTCCACTCCAGACTGGGCCAGGAATAGTGGGGTACCAACACACCAAGGAGGAGAAATCCAGGGCAAACATCTGGAGAGGTCCCAATAAAAACGTGACGGTGGCCCGTGGGCCAAAATCATATTTGTTAACACCAAATGGGTATAAGCTGGAGGAAGGCAGATTTAGAATGAATCTCAGGGGAAATGTAAGAACAGTCAGAGAATGCAACAGGCCACTTAGAGAAGTTATAGATTCTCCATCATTACAGGTTTTTAATAAGAGGCTGGAAGACCATTTGTTTGTTTATTTGTTTAATTTGGATTTTTATTCCACCCTATCCCTGAAAGCTCAAGGACGCTATCATCATGATAAAACCCACACATAAAAATACAAAAGATAAAACCCACAAAACTGCATAAAATACCAGGACAAGTAAATAGGTCTTACATTGCCTCAGGAAGATGCTCAAACTAGTGTTTAGGTTAGGGTGGCCATACCTCCCCCTTTAAAAGAGGATGCTTATTAAAATACATGGTGCAGGGCTACACTGGAACCAATGCAGCTCTGCACCATGTATTTTTCATAAGCGTTCTCTTTTAAAGGGGAGATATGGCCACTTGAGTTTAGGTGAACCTCTAAGGGAAGGGCATCCACAGCTGTAGAGCAGCCACCAAGTACACCTCTCTCCGTGCCCGGGTTGAAGAGACGTGGGCCAATGATGGAATTTGCAGGAGAGCACTCTTGGACAATCTTAGAGGGCAAGAAGTGATATACGGGGGTGAGGGGGAGAGAGGAGGCAGACGGTCAGCTATTGTATAAGCCTGGGATGGTTAAGGTATGGTACATCCTTCACCATGCAGAGGGCTGGATTCTATGGTGTCGGGGTCTCTCCCTGTTCTCTGATTCTAAGTGGTCAGAACTTGTTGGCTTCCTCTGTGGCTCAGGGTTTGTCTGAAGTGGTTTCCCACACTAGTTAACCCCTTCTGACCCACAGGGGAAGCTAACATGGGCTGCTCTTCTGCTGGGATTCAGATTTTGTGTCAATCGAGGGGTGAGCTCTTGCAGAGACTGACACTGTTTTTAGATGAGGAGTGCTGAAGTGCCTCCTGAAATGATGGTGTGGCAGAGTGCCACTCTAAGACCGTTTTTAGACAAGGAGCGCTGAAGCGCCTCCTGAACGCCGCGTTCAAAGACAAGCCGCCAGAAGTGACGTGTCCCCATTGCCGCCGGCGGCGGCGGGGGGAGACACAGGGCTTTCGAGCGGCGCGTTCTGAAAGCCAGAAAATTCAAGTCTTGATAACACGCCGCTCGAAAGCCCCGTGTCTCCCGCCGCCGCCGGCGGCAATGGGGACACGTCACTTCCAGCGGATTGTCTTTGAATGATGCGTTCAGGAGGCGCTTCAGCGCTCCTTGTCTAAAAACGGTCTTAGAGTGGCACTCTGCCACACCATCATTTCCCAAGATGGTCTGCCCACTTCACAAGCAAAACCAAGAAGATTGGATCGCATGACAAATACCACAGAAATAGCATTGGCATTACAATATGCACTCATCAAATTATCCTAAAATGATCCAAGTTTTGTATAGTGGAATGATTAATTCATTAAGTAGAGCAGTTTTTAATAAGACGAAGGAATTGAAAACAATCCTAATTAGCTTGTGAAAAATATATGCCCCTCTCATGGCCCTATGAAGCAAAAATAAACTCCCAGTTTCTTTATGGAGCAGAGATATGGGGATGGGAACCAGGAACAGAAATAGACATACTTCCAAATAAATTATTTCAAACTCTTTTGGGTCTCCACCAATCTACTCCACCAACATGTTTGCATCTAGAATTGGGAAGCATGTCTAGTTACCAAGGTTCAGCTCAGACTATTGCCACATTGGTGTAAAATTTTGAACTATTTGCCAAATAGATTCCCGAAAATGTGCCTTATTGCAGAAAATGCACTGCACTTTGCTAATAAATCACACTGGATACAGTTTGTAATAAACTCCTTAAGACTCATGGGGCTGGGTTATTATGTTTTAGAGGATTTTGAATTATATTCCCTGACTAATAAATGGCAGATTCATCAAAGAATCCAAGATATTGCATTGCAATCAGAGCTAGCATTAATACGTTCATCAAGGATAGTCCCATTGTATATATTTTGGGTATGTGCCAAGGGCTCAGATCTGAAAACGATGCACAGAATGGCCTGAACTAGATTTAGACTACAACTAACTCATACAGCAATCTTGGGGGGGGAGGGGGGGGGAGGCTTGCCCTATGGGGAGAGATTTTCCGTTCTGCAAAAAGATGTTAGAGGATGTTTTGGAATGCCCCCTATATGCAGAAATTAGATAAAAATTACTATTTCCCTGTCCGTCACATTTGGCATTCTTTTCTAATTTTGAAAAACGTCTTTGGATTATGCAACAATTGGCATTTTTACACACACAAAGTTCCGGATTTTTCAATCTTCAGGGTTTACAAATCCACAAGTAAGTTCTGGATTCATTTTACATACACATACACAGACACATACACAGACACAGACACAGACACAGACACAGACACACACACACACACACACACACACACACTGCCCTGAGGCAGTTCCTGGATGCATTCTTCACACAAACACTGCCCTGAGGAAGCCTAAAGTAGCTGCAGCTGTATTTATTTATTTATTTATTTTTATTTTACAAATTTATACCCCGCCCCTCCTGCAACGCAGCTCGGGGCGGCTTCCAACAATAAAACAGTAATAAAATACAGTAAAATTCATTTAAAACAATCAAATATTAAATAATTAAAACAGGGCTAGACACTCCAAAAACAAATGGATAAAAACAAATGGGTAGGGGACTAAAATCCTCCCTCCCCACCCTCCCTCCCAAAGGCCTGGGCAAACAGCCAGGTCTTACAGTTCCGCCGAAATGCTAAAAGGCTTGGGGCCAGGCGAGCTTCCTCCGGAAGGGAGTTCCACAGCCGCGGCCCCACCACCGAGAATGCCCTCTCCATCGTTTAACACGGGGGACCTCCAGGAGGGCACCCCCGGCAGACCGCAGGAGCCGCTCTGGGGCGCGAAGGGCGAGGCGGTCCCTAAGGTATGAGGGGCCAAGGCCGTATAGGGCTTTATAGATCATCACTAGGACCTTGAACTTGGCCCGGCACACTATCGGCAGCCAGTGCAGAGCTCGGAGCACCGGTGTAATGTGCTCCCGGCGACCCGTCCCCGTAAGAAGACGAGCCGCCGCATTCTGCACCAGCTGCAGCCTCCGGGCCAAGAACAAGGGAAGCCCCACGTAGAGCGCGTTGCAGTAGTCGAGCCTCGAGGTGACAAAGGCATGGATGAGGGAGGCCAGGTCCGGGCCAGAGACATACGGACGCAGCCTACGCACAAGATAAAGCTGGCGGAAGGCAGCCTTAGCGACTGCCTCCACCTGCCGCTCCAGACGCAGGTCTGCTTCCAGTACTACCCCCAGACTCCTGTAGAGGCTGCCATGGAAACCAAGTAACCACAGCTGCTTGGAGCAAAGCAGTTTACCAGGAGAACTTTTCATACACAAAAGTTCTGGGAGAAGTTCTACGCAGAAATTCAAAGATCCGGATGTTTAAGATCTGGGTGAGTGATTTAGACACACAGAAAGTTCAGGATGTAACAGCAAACATCCAGGAGAAATGTGTGTGTAAAAACACTCAAAATGACGAACGCTTTATAGTAAGGCTCGCAGCATATGCATATAGAGCCAAAGGACTGAGGCATAGGTTTTTGAGTAATCATAAATAGTGTTGTACTTTATATTTATTATTATTATTATTATTATTATTATTATAAACATTTATATAGCGCCAGTCATGTACCTGGTGCTGTACAGAACATAGAAATAGATGTGGTTCCTGCCTGTGGCTTACAATCTAAAAGGCAAGGAGGGGGAGACAGGGAGACGGGACAGTGGGAGAGACAGGGGAGAAAACATTATATATATATATATATATATATATATATGTGTGTGTGTGTGTGTGTGTGTGTGTGTGTGTGTGTGTTTGGAGTACTTTGTATGGATCATATATGGATTATATATATATAATATATATAATATGACCTGTGTATAATATGATCTTTGTTAAAGCACCAGGTACATAGCTGGTGCTATATAAATGCTAATAATAATAATAATTAATAATAAATACACACAGGTCATATTATATGGGAGCACAACAATCACACCATTATGGCATATACGTATACTACAGTGCCACCTAGTGGGAGAAGGTAGAAGTGCATAGCATATGCATTTGTTTGTCATGTCCGTGAATGCTGCTACTACCAAAATACTCATTTTCACACACTGTTGTTCTGCACTCCACTACACCAATGTGTATTAACTGCATCTGCCAGTGCAGTCACAAATGTAAAAATCTGTCCCAAAAGAACCCACAATTAAGAAGTGATCAGAATCGATTTCCCTCATCTCACACACACACACACACACACACACACACACACACACACAAATGAAAGAACCTTGGTGTTTATAAGGGTACAAACAGACCATGACATATAGACTGAACTAATTGGACCATTTTTTCTCAAATGAGTATTTTGGTAGTAGCAGCATTCATGGCCATCAGAATAACTATTATCATATGTGGACCGGTTAGGTTGGTCCACCCCCAGAGACTGAGGGATCCGATTGGTTTCCAGAACTCTCTGGCGGATATACCTGGGACCTGGTTCAGATTAAAAAGAGGGGTAGAGCTGAGTATCATCATCATATTGATGACACCTCACTCCAAACCTCTGAATTACCTCACCGGCCGGCCAGTCGACAACAGCCCCAAAGTCTCCCGGGTACAGACTTGGTCGCCTTGTGGAAGAACATCTTGATCATGGCCATTGACATGGTTGCACCCAGGTGTCGCTCCCACTGCTTAATCAGCACAGGTCTCTTTGGTTTATGGAGGACCTGAGGCAGTTGACGCAGGAGGGTAGGTGGCGTGGCACTCAACTTGCACTAAAGCCGACCAATTGTGGCCATAGATCATTTTTGAAGGATTATTCTGTGGCTGTGATGACGGTGAAGAAAGCATTCTTCTCTTCTATCAAAGCGTCTGCAAAGTCTCATCCAGCGGAGCTGTTCTGGGTCGTAAGGGGCCTGGTTAACCTGGCGTGTCTCTGCCAGGAGATGGAGTCATTCATAGCCTGCTGTGACATTTTTATTAGTTGCTTTGTAGTCAAAATCACTTGTATTCACTATGACTTGGGTGTAGTCAGTTTAACTGCAGAATCAGAATATATTTATTTATTTTATTTATTTTATCAATTTATATCCCACCCCTCCTGAAAACAGCTTGGGGCGGCTAACAATTTTAAAACATAAAAATACAATTATATAAAATTTAAAACAATCATAATAATATTAAAACAGGGTTAGGCACACAATAAAACAATAAATAAGGGTAGGGGGAGATTAAAAAAACCCTAACCCCCCCTCCTCAAAGGCCTGGGTGAACAGCCAAGTTTTACAAACTCGCCAGAATGTTAAAAGACTTGGGGCCAGGCGAGCTTCCTCCAGGAGGGAATTCCAAAGGTGCGGCCCGGCCACCAAGAATGCCCTCTCCATTGTGGCCCCCCGCTTAACACGGGGGACCTCCAAAAAGGCACCCCCGGAAGACCAAAGGAGCCTCTCTGGGGCACAGAGGGCGAAGCGGTTCCTGAGGTATGAGGGGCCCAGACCATCAAGGGCCTTATAGATCAATATCAATACCTTGAACCTGGATTGGCACGTTATTGGCAACCAGTGAAGAGTCCAGAGCATAGGTGTTATGTGATCCCGGCAACCTGTCCCCGACAGGAGCCGGGTCACCGCATTCTGCACTAGCTGCAGCCTCCGAACCAGGAACAAAGGCAGCCCCACGTAGAGCACATTGCAGTAGTCCAGCCTTGAGGTGATGAAGGCATGGACGAGGGAGGCTAGGTCCAGGACAGAGACGTACGGGTGCAGCCTCCACACCAGATATAACTGGCAGAAGGCAGCCTTCGCCACCACCTCCACCTGTCGATTCAGGCGGAGCTCTGCATCCAATATCACCCCCAGACTCCGAACCTGCTGAGCTATAGGAGGGCGAACCCCCCCAATCAGGGGGGCCGACACCTCCATCGCTCTCCCCACCAACATCACCTCTGTCTTATCGGGGTTGAGCTTCAGTCTGCTTTGCTGCATCAATTCCGCCACGGCCTCCAGACACTGGGATAGCATTGAGACAACAGGGCCTGGGTCAGCTGAAAAAGAGAGGTACAGCTGAGTATCATCAGCATATTGGTGACATCACACCCAGAACCCTCTCATGACCTCCCCCAAGGACTGGATATAAAAATTAAATAATAATGGAGACAGAACGGAACCCTGCAGAGTGGCGCAGGATAAAGCGTGGGGGCAAGATGTTTCAGCTCCCAACATTACCCGCTGGCTTCTGCCCGAGAGGAATGAGCAGAACCATTCAAGAACAGTCTTGTCCAGACCCCCCAGGTCACGCAGCCATCTCAACAACAGCCCATGGTCCACGGTGTCAAAAGCAGTCGAGAGATCTAGCAGGATAAGAAATGTCGAACATCCTGCGTCCATCTCCCAGCGGAGCTTGTAGACCAAGGTCACCAACGCTGTCTCGGTGTCATAGCTGGGGAGGAATATGGGGTTATGGAAGCTCAGTCTTGTTCCATTTATTTGGATCAGTTTCAATTGGTATCGCCCACCAATGTGGGGGAGGTGCTTGGGGCAATGAGGGCAACCAGTTGTGAATAGATCCTTGCCTGTCCTGGCTGGTGAAAGCCAGTTGGGAGAAGCTGAGGCTGTTGTTGGCTGGGGTGGTCAACAACTCCCTGTAGAAGGGGAAGGTCTCGGCCGCCCTTAAAACTTCAGTGGTCTGGCCCCTGCTTAAGAAACCATCTTTGGACACTGCCACCCTGACCACCTATCGGCCTGTCTCTAGCCTTTCCTTTTTAGGAAAGGTTACTGAACGGGTGGTTGCCTGTGAGCTCCAGGTGCATCCTGATGCTATCAGATTTCTGGACCCATTTCAGTCAGGTTTTCATTCTGGGTAGGAGTGGTAGGACCACTCTTGAGTGGTTCCATTCTTTCCTGTCGGGGAGGTTACAGCGGGTGGTGATGTGTGATTGCTAGGGGTGTGCATGTCGTTTTTGTTATTAGAATAATGATAACAAAAATTGTCGTTTTTGTTTTCGTTATTGCAATAAAGAAAATGACAGCCGAGAATAGTGACAACAATAATGAAAACGACAACTGAGAATACCAAAAACAACAACTGAGAATACCAATAATGGTAACAATATTGATATCGATAACAATATTGATAACAGCATCAATACCAAAAACAATACCAAAAATGATAACAAAAATGATAACGAGAAAGAAAAATGACAATGTCATTATCATTTTCATTATTAGTGCTGTGGCAGTTGGGTTTTGGAGGGAAAATGTGGAGAGGGGAGGAGGGAGCAGACATTTTGGAGTCTTAACAGGGTTGAACTCTTGAACTGTGTCTGTGTTGGGAGGGGCGAGCAGCTCAGTAGTATCTGATGGGTGTAACGCTGGCCAATGAGCAGCGTAAGCAGGCCCCAGCAGTCTCATGGAATTCTGTGATTGCTCAATGCCTGCTGCCTCCCACAACCAATCAGGGGGGCTCTGGGGGAGGGCACTGCATCCCTTTATAATGGGAGGGTCAGGTTTTTTCTCTCTGTTCTATGAGAGCTCTGCTTGTCAGGTTGCATTTACAGAACTGTGGTTCTGGCACATAAAAAAACCCCTCCCTAGCCCTCATTGTATTATTTATTTATTTATTTATTTATTAGATATTACCACCAATACCTTTCCTTCCTCAAACCCTGCATTTTACCTTCTCTCTTTCCCTGCCCTTCTCCCCTCTGTATATTATATATAGATAGGTAGTATAGATTACATATAGGTATATATTTTAGGCATATAGATTAGAATAGTTATATAGATAACTGATTAGATAATAGTTTTCCTTTCCCTTTCCCCTGTCTCCCTTAGATTTAGATACATATTAGTTGTGCATGGGAATCAATAACGATACTGATACCAAAAAAAATATTTTTGTTTGAAATGGTACCAATATCAATAACGATATCGATAACAAAATCGATAATATCGATACCGATAACAAAAATGATATCAAAAACGATATCAAAAATGATAATGATAACAAAAATGACATTGTCGCTAATAACGATAACAAAAATGACATTTTTGAATAATAAAAATGAAAAGGGGGCCTGGTGCTTGCTCATCATCCCCTCAAGACCTCCCCTGTGGTGTCCCACAGAGTTCTATTCTGTCCCCCCCCCCCTTGTTCAATGTGTATCTGAAGCCGCGTGGTAAGGTCATTTGGAGGTTTGAGGTGAGATGTCATCAATATGCTGATGATACTCAGCTCCACCTCTCTTTTTCATCCAACCCAGGTCCTGCAGTCTCAGTGTTTACCTGATGCTTGGCTACTGTTGGAGACTGGATGAGGGTAAGCCGACTGAAGCTGATTCCCAACAAGACTGAAGTGATGACGGTTGGCTGGTCCTGTGGCTTGGATGGGGTTGGGACATCTGCCATTGATGGGGTCCGTTCCTCTCAGGTTGATCAGGTTCACAGCTTTAGAGTGTTTTTGGACCCCTTGCTGCACCTGGGTAGCAGGTTGTGGAGGTGATCAGGACTGCTTTTGATCAACTCCATCTGGTGAGAAGGCTGCAGCCTTTTCTTTCTGACTTGGATCTGGCCACTAGAGGTGTGCACCAGAGGCCCATGTCATTTTCTCCCCCCCCCCCCCATTATTTAAATCTGTCATTTTTGTTTTCATAAGTATCAAATTATTGTTTTCATTTTTGCTTTCATTTTCCATTGGTTTCAATGGAAAACACATTTTTGGCTGCAACGTTTTTGTTTTTCACTATAGTTGGATTACACTTGGTGTAATTATATCTGCAATGTAAGGCATTATGTGTACCAAATTCCAAAAAGATTTGATAAAGGAATTCAATTTTAGAAGCAGTTGAATTATTTTATTTTGCAAAAATCTTCATATACATTCTTAGGTGTAACTTCTTTGCCTCATGTTTAATGTAGATGAAACTTGGTAAGTTTATATCCCTTCCCATATTTACTATCTCTGCCAACTTTCAGAAGGATTGGATAAAGGGTAGTGGTGGTATAAGCAATTAACTTGTAAATGTATTCTGACTAACAACTTTGTAGTCCAACCAGTGTACATGTAATTTGGCAGGGATCTATATTACACTTTCATGATCATCTCTGCCAAATATCAGAAAGATGTGATAAAGGGTCCCAATTTTATATGCCTGCACAGCATATGCAGAGAAGGAGCCTATGCCAGGGATTCTCTTACATGTCACTGTGGTAGAATATCGGTTTGTGATGTCAATTGGCCATCAGAAATGTCAACCAAATATCCTCATTCTGTTCTGTGACCATCCCAAAATCTCTCCCCCACTTGTTACTGGGAAGTCTGAAGCATCTGTTTAGGAAAGAGCCAATAAAGATTCTCTTATGTCTTCTGTCACAGTGCTGCAGGATGTGATTGTGATGATAATTGGCCAGCCTGGATGTCTCCTGATTTCTGGGATGCTATCCCCAAAGTTCCAGTTATATCCCTTCTATGCCTGCCTGAGGGCCACCCCCATGCCCGCCTCCAAGTCACTACTGATTGGTCCTGTAAAGCTAGAAGCATGCAGTAATTGGCCAGTGAATGTATGTCAGTCTTTTGGGCTGCTCCCCATCCTCCCTCCTACAGCCTCTCTGCTCCTGCCATGTCAGGTGCCTGCCTCTGACTGGCACTGCATGTGCTATTTATCTGAATAATGGTCTTCAAGGGGACAATGTCATTTGCTTATAAAACTGGTTTCCTTTATCGAATTGTCCTGTAGTTTGGAGGAGAGGACAGGGACGGCATGTGCTACATCCCTGCCAAATATCTTGTAAACAGGATGGAATCTACAAATGTTACAGCTGGTAATATATTTTCAAGTTAATGTCTTATACCATCAGGACCCTTCATCCAAACTTTCTGAAAATTGGCGGATGTTTTAAGCTTTTGGAGGGGCATAAAATTGATAGGTTTCATGCAAAGTGGATGGAAGATAAAGAAGTTGTAGCTGTGACTGTGTATGGAGCTTTGCGTAAAATCACAATGTTCAATTGTTTCTAAAATAGGTTTCCTTTATTTCCATTTCAAGAATTATCACACCTAGTGCCCTCCAATTGGGGTATAGTCTCCCCATGTTTCATCAAAATTGAATAAGAATGAAAACTGTTATAGCTGGAAATACTTTTTTCAGTTTTTTTCTCTTTATTTCAAAAACAAAATGTCATTTTCATTTCTATTTTCATTATTATTATTTGTCATTTTTGTTATTGCAATAACAAAAACAAAATGACATTTTTAAAAATCGTTATTGTAATAACTAAAATGACATGCACACCCCTACTGGTCACTGTCATCTATGCTTTCATCACTTCGGGGCTGGATTACTGCAACACACTTTATGTGGGGCTGCCCTTGATGACTGTTTGGAGGCTACAGCTGGTGCAGAATTCAGTAGCTCAGCTCCTTTCAGGGATGAGTCACTGGGAGCTCATTACACCTGTTCTCTGAAGTCTTCACTGGCTGCCTATAACTTTCCAGGCACAATTCAAGGTGCTGGTTTTGACCTTAAAGCCCTAAATGGTCTGGGTCCCATATGTCTAAGAGGCCGCCTGTCCTACCATGTTCCATCACTGCCTCTACACTCGGCCGGAGGCACCCTCTTGCAGGTTCTATCTGTTACCCTCGTCCGTCGGATGGGGGTGGTGGTGGTGCAGGAGGGCGTTCTCTGTTGATGTCCCAGTTTTATGCAATACCTTTCCCTGGGAGGTTTGCTGAAGCCCGAGTCTGAGAATCTTTCTGGAGGCAGTGTCAAACTTTTTTATTTGAAAGAGCATTTGGTTGACAGGGTTGAAGGTTGGTTGAGTTATTAGGTTGGGTTGTGGGAAGGGTTGGAGTTTTGAGGGGAGGGAGGGAATGTTTTTCTGTATGAATTTTATTGTTTTATGGATTGTAAGTCGTCCTGAGTCTTTGTGGGAAGGGGAGCGTATAAATTAGAAAAATTAAAATAAATAAATAAATAAATAAATGTCTAAATAAATAAATGCCCAAAACAACTTATTTAACACATTCTTTAAGTTACAAACCCCATCAGGGTCAGGAAGTGTCAGTCTAGACTTGTTCCTACTCAAGGAAATGCTGGAAGATGTTTTCATGCCACAAGTATCATTTGATAAGATTTTGTTGTAGGTCCTGCTCATTAAAGAGGCTAATGGGTAATCACTTAGTATCTTCTCCCTCACCCTACACTTTCTCGGTTTCGTTATTGTAGAGCTGTTGATTATTATCACCTCTGAGTGAAAACAAACAAGACAATAGCATGCCTTAGCCTTGGAGTCACCTGTTTATTAGTTCGGGCACTGCCAGATGTTTGTCAACATCTACCCTGGGGTGGACGGCCAACTGCTACAGTACGCGTGCGGTAGAGAAGGTTGGCAATGCAGCCTGGGCAAAGGCCTGGCCACCCGGGCTAATGTGCGCCCTCCTATCTGTTAGGCCCCAGCCAGCTCTGCCATAGCATGAGGTCTGCCAGGACCAGAGAGCTGCAGACAAAAAGCTTAGAGCAGTCAATGGACCAACCATGCCCCACCGCCCCTCTGTCCACAATGGCCCCAGCTCCCTTAAAGGGAATGGGCAGCAAAGGCATAACATCATTGGGCACCCCTGGTCTGCACAGCAGCTCATGCACAACGTCCATCCTGCATCGGAACAAGAGCCAGCCAAAGGAGGCCAGCCAGTCCAGCACAATAAGTCAGTGCTCCTGAGGGGGAGTGCAAGGCAGCCATTCTACAGTATGCACAACTATACGTGGTGTGTGTCCATCACTGTGTCCACCAGCACTGCTACCCCAGGGACATTGGGAGTGCAGACCCCCGCTGCACTGGGATGAGGCCCCCAGGCCACCCACCAGAAGTGGGTCCCTTGGACCGAGGAGGAGACAACAGCATTCATCAGCTTGAGGGGGACGCGAAGGTCAAGTATGACTTGTGCAAAATGCACAGGAATGAGTGGGTGTTCCAGGGGATTGCCACCCGGATGGTGGAGTTTGGCTACCACCGGGACATCAGCGAGAGCTGGCAGCAGGTAAAGGACCTGAGGAGGGTCTACAAGAAAATGAAGGATAATAACTTTAGGTCCAGCTGTGGCTGCCAAACACAGCAGAACATGAACCTCCTGGACACCTTCCTATGCATGGATGGGTCCATAGTTGCTCTGTGCCTTGCCAGCATAGATCTCACCAAGGGCCGCCATAGGGTGAACACCCCTCCCCTGCTGCCAGTCCATCCATGCTGCACCAACATTAGCTGTAAGCATTCCCCCTCCCTCCAAGGAGGCCAGGCCCCCTAGAGACACATCCCACCATGGCTCTGCATGTCCCCAGCCCCCTGCCAAGGCCAAGGTCCAACTCCAAGGACATAGGCACCACCCTTGGGACTCCCAACCTCTACCCCCTCAACCCAGGGAGCCATAGTCAGTCCTGGAGCAAGCAGAGGTGGAGGCAGAGGGGACAGAGGACCCAGAGCCCTCAGGGGATGCGGATTCGGAGATGAGTGGTAAGTGAATGTATTGGAAGGGGGCAAGGTGACCCAGTCATAGGACGGAGCAGTCAGGTAGTGTCAGTCACCAACATGGCTGCCGTTCATGCTCATTCTGGGCCAGGTGTGAGCAAACCCCTAAACCCCAGACCCCACAGCAAACCATGGGTCACTGTGGCCCACCATATGGCACCACACAATAGGCATGCATGCATACATGCACATATACACTGAGGGACCGGTGAGGTTGGATGTTCATCTGGAACTCTGAACCTGGGCTGTAAAGAAATACATCTGTACATGGCCAGGACTCTCATACCCCTACTATAACCCTCTTGCAAGCCAGACATACGCCTCTGCCCGGCTAGCATGCTGTGTGGGGACATGCAGAAATTAATTATACAGAAGGCCTACAGGCAATAGTGGAGGCATCAGCATGCCCACCATCTGGAAATGAAGGTGATCTGTGAACGCTAATGGCCATTCCTGGCCCCTACAGTGAAATAATGGAGCAGGAGCTCTTAAAGGAAGGGAGAGTGGGAAGGGGGTGGACTGGCCAGCATGTGGCAGTGGAGGGGGTGGGTGTTGAGGGAGGGGGGCGCTGAAAGGATCAACAGCGAAGGACCCAGGAGGAGGAGGTGCTCCATTTATAAATTTGTAAATATCTGTAAATACATTGGAGCCACACAGGCATGGACCTGGGAGGGAGGGAGAGGGAGGATTGTTAAGCTGTACAGAACATGTTGTCAAAAAAACTGGGATGTTGAGCCTGAAGTCCCCTGTATACTTTTGAGTGAAGAATGAGGAGGATGCAGGCATCATAGCTCCAGTCACAGCAGCCAGTTTATGTACTTATCCCAGCTATGGTGTGGGTAGATGACGGCAACATAGGTCACACTGATGACTCCCATGCAATTGGGGAACCTTAAGCCTTCCATCACCTCCTCGGGGTTTGATCAATTAGACCACCCTGCTGAGCAGCAGGGCCTCAATAGTTTTGCAGAACTGCAGCAGGATGGCACCCACAGTGGATGTTCCAGCGGCGGCTCCTTGCTTTGGCGCTGGGGGCGGTGCCCTACAAGCCCCCAGCGCTGCTACACTCTCAGGCTCAAGTCTATTTTAAAAGTCCCATCTCCCGTCTCTCCCAGCATGATGTGGGGCCGGGGCTGCAAGCCGCGCACAACAGCCAGACCCAGGAGGGACCCGGCTGTCAGTGTGCTGTGCGCGGCTTGCAGCCC
>QEPC01000729.1:1942313-1960254 GCA_003113815.1 Sphenodon punctatus
TGGCCCTGAGGTTTTGTATATGTTAAATATTTGATCAGGTTTTGGAATAATTTTGCAGACACCTGCCCTAGGTAGTACAAGCTTGGCCTACAATGGACAAGCCCCACCCTAGAACTCTGCCAGGAATAAGGTTGCGCCGGCCCTACTGCCCCACCAAGCTCTAAACCCACCAGCCGCCACTGGGATGTTCCCATGTCAAACTGTTGGGCCATGGAGTGAGAGGAGTCCAGTGTGGTGAGTATACAAATGGTGATGGTCACACCCTGCTTCACAGCTATGGGTGTGCTCATTGCTGTCTGCTGCCTCTCCATGATCTGCAAGAGCACCTGCCGGGACATGTGCCAATAGGTGACCCACTCCGCCTCTCCCTATGTGGCCAGCACCAGCTCCCACCACTCTGTGGTCCTGAGTATGACCAAGGAGAACCCACTGAAGGGTGAAGATCACTGCTGTAATGTCCTGGGACAAGTAACCGGCAGCCCACTGCAGCTCCCCTTTCAGTACCTCCATCTCCACCAGCAAGGCCCATCAGTGATGGATGGGGGCTAGTCTTCTGCGCCCAGCCATGTGCATACCCCACGGATGGTTGGACTGCACCACCCTGGCCTGAATCCTGCTGAGGATTCTTATGTAGCTGGTGATGACTTCCTGACTGGCACAGCAGATGACTTGCACCCCCTGGAGCAACCACTGGCATGCCTCTGTGGTTGTGAAGAGGACTTGAAGGGCAGCTAGGTGCTCGTTGCCCATGTCTCTCCAGCAGGCGCCCACAATGCCTTCAGACACTGCACCAGAGCCTTTGAAATGATGAGTGTGACACACTGCGTGAAAGCATCTGTCTGCCACCATCTGGCTGACTGTGCACCTAGATATTGGCTGGGATGGCCCCTGCACAGCTGAAAGTCTGATTCTGACTTCATCTGGGTGGTACCATCCTGTCCTTGCTCATCTGCAGCTTATGGGCACTGTGGGATCACAATGTCTCTCCCCGGGGAGGAGGGGGCAGGAAAGGGGGGCTAGAATAGACCCCTGTGTAATGAAGTGGCCAGGTGTGTGGCTCCCTGAGACTCTCAAGGTCTCTGTCTGGGGATTGCTCTGTGGGAACTGTGCCCCCCGTTGGTTGGTACAGACTCAGGTATTTCGTTATCTTGTGTATGTTACACATTGTTTTCTTGTTCGAAAATGGCCTGCGCTGCTCCTGGCCCCCATTCTGTCATCCCGGGCTCATACTGCGTACTTGTCCCTGGACCAGTTCACCGTGGCTGGTCTTCCAGCCTGTGCCTCCTGCTGCCACCCAGCGTATGGGGCATGGAGAGGTTGGGGGTGTCTGACATCTTGGCCATGGCTGACATGTCACTGAGGGGGGATGTGCAGGGGCTGCTGGCTGACCCATCCTCCAGGGAGGCTGGCTATGAGGTCATGAGCCGGTACAGCTCCTGGGGTATCATGTGGGCGGGACAGAGTGTGAGAATTGTGCGGCTCAGCTGGACTTCCAGGTGCTGCGGCTCAGTGGTGGGGGGACCCCATCCCTCCAGGGGTGATGGGACTGTGGGATGTGAATGAGAGCTCGGCTTTGCGGGAGATTTCTGCCTATGTCTTACAATGGCTGGACCCTCTCTGTCACTTCTGTTTGCCACTGCCCTGCTGACAGCAAGAGGATACACATGGGGCTGGTGCGAATGCCTTGATCAGATGCTGGACTGGGGGACTGGAGAGGGCTGCCTGCCGGGAGGAGAAACTGACTGCAGTCCCTATACAACTGGACACAGCTGGATGTACAGGTTCGCCTTGGCGCACAGGGATGATTTCGACTCCCACTATATGGTGGCACAGCATATGCTGGCAAGAGGCTACTGGAGGGGCATTTATCAATGGGGGTTATATGTGGAGGGAGCGAGGTTCCCCACCCCCTAGGCACCGGGACCCTGTTTAGACCTCTCCACTATGGGCTGCCGATGTGACTGATCCATGGAGAGGGCAGGATCCATCCCCCAGGCACCGGGATCTTGTTGGAACTTTGTGCTATGAGCTGCCAGTGTGATTGATCCATGATCTGTGCTGTTAATGGAGGGTGGAAGAGACTAGACTGGCAGCTTGCCAGGAGACTGGTTGTTTGGCCCATGCGCGGCTGCTTTCGTTTCTCCCTTCTGCTCAGCATAGAGTATGTGCTTTGCTCGCTACAGCCAGCTTTCCGTGGGTGGCGACTGGTTTCTCCCGTGGCTGGCTGACACCTCTGTGTGCCAGTGGGGATGTCAGGAGCTGCTTCTCTGGCCTCCGTCCCCGCCTTCCCAGAGTGCTGTGCAGGGAGGGTGGCCACAGCTGCTGCAGCTTCTTTTGTCTGCAGTTCGCCATGGCTGTACGTTATGACAGGGGTAGGGGTACTGGAAGCGGGGCTGGACGCTCGCCTATTTGTTCAATTCCTCCACCCTACCCGTTAAGTTGGGAATGGTGGGACCGTTATCTGTCTGCCACACGTTTGTTTTGCGCTGCATGCCGACCCAGGGAGTGGTGGCTGCCTTGGCCCTCCCTGGGACAGCCTAGGAAGCCATCTCTTCATTGTCTCATTTGTTTTCACCCTCTGTCTAAAGCTTGGAATAGGAATAGGGGACAGTGTTGGTGGGGAGAGGAAGAGAATTCCTTTGGGTGAGAGGAAAGGGAGTGATGGGGAGGGAATGAGGTGGTCAGGTACATACCTATATATGCAACCATTTGTGGTTCAAGGATTAGGGTTGGTGGAAGATAGATTTTGGGATTGCTGAACTGTGTTTTAAATTCTTTTTATTCTGTGATATAAAGTGGGGGAATGTTTTAGGAGGAGAGGGTGGGTGGGTGGGTGAAAATACAACTACTTATTATTAATTATTTTTACTTATTATTAGCAAACATTTATATAGCGCCAGCAATGTACCTGGCGCTTTACAAAGTAATGGAATAGGCACGGTCCCTGCCCTAGGACTTACAATCTCAGAGGCAGGGTGGGGGTGGGAGACAAAGGAAGGGGAACAGAGGGAGAGATAAGGTAAACGACTTATGATTTTATGTTTTTATTTCCTGTAAGTTGCCCTGTATCCTTTTTGGAGAAGGGTGGGGTATAAGTCAAAATTATTTATTTATTTTAACAAATAATTAATTTTAATATTAGTGTAATAATAACAATAATTTATTATAATAAATAAATACATGTTATTTATATTATTGTTATTATTAATAATAATAATAAAACAACAGCATGCCAAAATGACATCCACTTTTTACTTATATCCTTTTTTCTGTAATTACAACAGCCAAACTAAAACTTTCAATGTTTTTCTTGAAGCTTCCCCATAAACTGTTACTTGCTCATAAACATTTTTTTAAAAGAACCTTCCACTGTAATAAATAACTATCCCAACCGTAAGTAGGCAGTGTCCAAAAGTACACAAAAATACGTTCCCTGTCCCAGATAGTTTTACCATGAACTTTGACCAATCTCTTATTTTTGTTACAACATCTCAAGCTGGGGGGGGGGGGGGGGGGGGGGGACTTTCTAAAATAAAAGAGGAAAACTGTTATATTAATTTGTTTTTTCATTTATTCATTCTTGTGTTTCCTTGCGCATTTCACTTAGCCTGAGCAATCAATAGCCAGTTTCACGGCATTTAATTGGCAGTTCTCTTTTATCTCCATGCCTTAGGAGAACAGCGAGGCAATTATGGTTAGACAAACTGCCATGAAATGCTTAATTCAACTTTTCTGCACTTCGGATGGTGTGAACTCAACTCAGCATCAGACAGGATTTAGCTCCTGATTGCATAGGTGGGTTTCTCAACTACTCAACTTACTTACCCAGCACTAGGAGGCTTATTGTTTTTCACAGGACTTCCTTAAAACAAATAGCACAGTAAAACCTAAACCAGATTTTTCTATTGACACTAAAAAAGGTAGGTGTATCCTACCTTAAAGCTGTGACACACTAAGAGAAGTTACCCATCATCGATACAAAAAAGGCTTCCATTATGGATTAATCAAGCCCAGCCCTCAAGTAAAATTCTTGCCCAATCACTCGCTTATCATAAGCATTGTCCCCTAAACAATCCAGCTTCTCTAACCAGCTGTCAGATAACTTCAAGAATGATAATCCAGCCTGGGAACCTTCAATTCTGCTTTCCCTTCTCAAAACTGATTAGCCTGGGGGCAGCTGCAGTTTCCCTTCTTTTAGCTTCAATGAGCATCACCTGAAAGACTCTGAGTCTACAACTGACTGGGAGCTGCATCAGCTTCTCTGTTACAGGGCAATACCTTTCCCTTTTAGCCTGGTTTCCTATGGGAAGGAAGCTTATGCAATCTGTCTGTGTGTGTATCCAACCTCAATGGGTGTTCTCAGACGGACGTGGGACTGGTCATCCCTGGGGCTGCACCCCCACATCTGCCCACATCCAGCTGTGCCTGGGTCAGGTTTAAATGGCCCACAGTCCACCTGTGCAAATGCCCTCCACCCCCAACCCCCCAAGTTGTGTAATAGAGCTGCCACAATGCTATGGTATTGTCTGGGGTATCTGCCAGCTGGAGGCGGAGCAGCAGCGTGGGTCTGCGCATCAGATGGACTGCTGGTCCAGCGTTGGCTGGTGCTCAAGGTGTGGCTGGCCCGCTCCACCGCCAGTGCTCTCGGATCTGGTGGGCCACCTTTAGAAGGATGGGCCGCCCATGAGTGAGGTGGAGCAGAGGTGTCCTGCTGCCATCCATCTGAAAACACCCATTAACTTTGCACCTCTTACATGCAACCAAATCTGGTTGAGGGACTAAAAGCTCCAAAGTAAGTTTCATAACAGTAGGTATACCTGGCGGGGAGATATGGTCCATCTTGTAGCTGAAAAATCTCATTGACTTATATTGAGCATTGTTTTCTCGGAGAACCGGGCTGCATACGTTTGGGTGTATGTCTGCATGGAATCACTTGTTTTCCCCTCTAGATTCATGGCCATTGCCTTGGTCTGGGATATTTAGATACGGATTTTTCAAAACCATTTAGGAAACAAACAATCCTAAGGCTACTTTCCACAAACTGCCTCAGCGCCACAGGAGTTTGTGCTAATCAAATCTAGCACAGCTCCCGTCCTGTGAGAAACGAGGAAGTGTGGCTCTCACTCAGACAAGTCCGTGCAACAGACAGGATACCCATGAGCTTGAGAGCCGCACTTCCTTGTTTCCCACGTAACAGGAGCTGCGCTAAATTTGAATAGCGCAAGCTCCCACAGCGACGAGGCAGCTCATGGGAAAGCAGCCTCTGTTCGACCAAGTCTCTTATCGTGAAACCTGCTCTTTGTTGATTGGCCCCTGTACCTGCAAGAAGCTTGTTGATGTGAAAGTAGTTCTTTCTTCCTAACAACATGTGCACTGGGCATCTCTCAAGAGACTTCGTCTTTTGAAAGGGGCAATAACCAGAAGATTACAAAACTTGCTTTTTTTCACCGAAGGATAAGTTGTAAGGGAAGTGGCAGGATGGGTCTAAGACTCACCTGCAGTTTCTCTTAGGGCAGGTTAGTGAGTTGGATTTACATGATAGGGGATTTCTTTTGCACAAAGATTTTTGGAAAAAGATGTCTTGATTTTAAAAAAATCTTCAATATTTAATCCAAACAAAAATCCCAGTTTTGTTTTCTTTTCTTTTATGAAATGAAAATATTACTCTTGAATGCATTATGCATACCCACCCAAAACATTTTCTCTTCCTTTTTGGATATGCACACAGTGCATCATGGGATATGGAGCTCTGATTAACCTACATTTTACAACTGACAATTTGACAAAAAGCTCTGCTGGGAAATTTTGAAACAGGAAAAAAAAAATTCAACTGAACTTCTGGTTTTTTTCTGCAAGAAATGGCATATCTATCCAAAAGCTTTATATAAAAATTGCTAGCACCCCTGAAGTTACTACATCTATGACTCTTCTTTTGCTGCAATGGAGAAACTGCCAACCACTTTGCCATTTCTGCTCTCCAGTCTCTTAATTGAGAACCTGACGTTCTGATGCTGAGCTGGAAAGGAAGTAACAAAACTGACAAAATGAAATTCAACAAAGATAAATGTAAAGTTCTGCATTTAGGTAAGAAAAATCAAATGCACAAATATAGGATGGGTGATACCTGGCTTAGCAGCAGCACACATCAAAAGGATGTAGGGGGTTGTAGTTGATCACAAGCAGAACATGAGTCAGCAGTGTGATGCAGCTCCTAGAAAGACTAATGCAATTTTGGGCTGCATTAACAGAAACATAGTGTCCAGGTCACAGGAGGTAGTAGTTTCACTCTATTCTGCACTAGTCAGACCTCATCCGGATACTGTGTCCAGTTCTGGGCACCACATTTTAAGAAGAACATTGACAAACTGGAACGGGTTCAGAGGAGAGCAACAAAGATGGTCAGGGGTTTGGAAACCAGGTCCTATGAGGAAAGGTTGAAGGAGCTGGGTATGTTTAGCCTGGAGAAGAGAAGACTAAGGGGAGACATGATAGCAATCTTCAAATATCTAAAGGGCGGTCACATGAAAGATGGAGCAGATTTGTTTTCTGTTGACTCCTGAGGGCAGGACTAGAACCAATGGGCTCAAATTACAAGAAAGCAGATTTTGGCTAAACATTAGGAAGAACTTTCTAATGGGGTTGGGGGTGGGTTCTCCTTCACTGGAGGTTTTCAAACAGAGGCTGGATGGCCATCTGTCGGGGATGTTGTAGCTGTGAATTTCCTGCACTGAGCAGGGGGTTGGACTAGATGACCTCTGAGATCCCTTCCAACTCTAAGATTCTATCCCAAAAGTACATGTTTACATTTGTGTAGGTCCGGGATTTAATCTCGGATGGGGCCGTGGACCTTGCATGTATTACGGAGACCTGGCTGGACAAGTTGGTCAGTCCAACTTTGGCCGATCTCGTTCCGGCCGGGTATGCCGTACAGCATCAGCCCCGCACGGATGGCCGGGGAGGTGGTGTAGCTATTATTTTTAGAAAGGAGTGGCCTGTTAGGAGGTATCCAGTCCAGGAGATTGTGGGTATTGAGGACCTTCATGTGGTGTTTGATTTGGCCAGGGGCAAGCTAGGAATGCTGCGGGTATACCGGGCCCCTTCCTGTCCAGCAGCATCCCTTACCACTCTAGCAGAGTTGGCCTCGGAGGGGGTGTTGGGATTCTCTAGGACCTTGGTTCTGGGGGACTTCAATGTCCACGCCGATGCCGGCCTTGTCGGGGCGGAGCGAGAATGAATGGCTGCCATGGCAATCATTGATTTGTCCCAGGAGGTTATCTGCCTGACCCAAGTGGGGGGGCACACCCTCGACCTGATCTTCGGGTCTGGCCTTGAGGCGGGGGTCCGGTTGTGGGGCAAGTTAGGGCGGTGCCCTTGTCATGGACGGACCATTATATTCGTCAGGCCAGCCTTCTAGCGCATCCCCTCCAGAAGGGGAAGGGACCACTTAGGATGGTCCGCCCTTGGAGGCTGATGGAACCCCAGCGGTTCCAAGAGGTCCTGAGGGAGTTAACCTTGGATTTGGACGGTCACTCTGTGGATGAGCTTGTTCAGCTTTGGAACAGCTTGCTGGAGGAGGCCATTGACAGGGTGGCTCCGAGACGCCCTCTGCCTCGGTCTCATCACCGCAGAGCCCCTTGGTTTACTGAGGGGCTGCGGTGTATGAAGCGAGTAGGCAGGAGGCTGGAGCAACGCTGGCGTCGGACTCGATCTGACTCTGACTGTCTTCTCCATAGGGCTCATTTGCGGTCCTATGTTGAGGCTGTGAGGACGGCAAGGAAGGAGTTCCTTGCTGTCCTCATAGCATCTGCGAAGTCACGCCCGGCGGAGCTGTTTCGGGTGGTGCGGGGGCTGGTTAGTCGGGCCTCCCTCCGTCTGGATGGGGACTTGTCCCAGGCCCGCTGTGAGGAGTTTGTCAACTACTTCGCAGACAAGATTGCTCGGATTCAGACCGACTTTGATCTTGGATTAGGGGCAGTAGGGGAAGAGCGCGAGGTGACGGAAGTCCCGTCTGGTCCAGCTTTGTGCGGGGAGTTTCAGGAAGTGATGCCGGCCGATGTGGCAGATGTCTTGGGGTCTGTGAGGGCCACCTGTTGTGAACTTGATCCCTGCCCATCCTGGTTGGTGAAAGCCTCCAGGGAGACGTTGGGTTTGGTGCTGGCAAGGGTAGTGAATGCGTCCTTGCATCAGGGGAGGTTGTCGCCCTGCCTCAAGGAGGCTGTGGTGCGCCCCTGCTGAAGAAACCATCTTTGGACGTGGATGACCTCGCCAGTTACTGACCTGTCTCTAACCTTCCCTTTTTAGGGAAGGTTATTGAGCAGGTGGTGGCACTTCAGCTCCAGGTGCATCTGGATAGCATCAGTTTCCTAGACCCTTTTCAATCTGGGTTCCGCCCCGGCTATGGCAATGAGATGGTGTTGGTGGCCTTGGTAGATGACCTCCGCCGGGAGATGGATGCAGGATGTTCAACATTTCTCATCCTACTAGATCTCTCGGCCGCCTTTGATACCGTGGACCATGGGCTGCTACTGAGGCGGCTGCGTGACCTGGGGGGTTTGGACAGGACTGTTCTTGAATGGTTCCGCTCATTCCTCTTGGGGAGAAGCCAGCGGGTGGTGTTGGGGGATGAGACATCGTGCCCCCGCGCCTTATCATGCGGTGTGCCGCAGGGTCCTATTCTGTCTCCAATATTATTTAATGTATACATGCAGCCCTTGGGAGAGGTCGTGAGAGGGTTCAGTGTGCGTTGTCACCAATATGCTGATGATACTCAGCTATACCTCTCTTTTTCAACTGACCCAGACCCTGCCGTCTCGCTGCTATACCAATGTTTGGAGGCCGTGGAGGAATGGATGCGGCAGAGCAGACTGAAGCTCAACCCCGATAAGACAGAGGTGATGTTGGTGGGGAGAGCGAGGGAGGTAGTGGCCCCCCCTGGTTGAGGGGGGGTTCGCCCTCCTATAGCTCAGCAGGTCCGGAGTCTGGGGGTGATATTGGATGCAAACCTCCGCCTGGAGCGGCAGGTGGAGGCAGTCGCTAAGGCTGCCTTCTGCCAGTTGTGTCTGGTGCGTAGGCTGTGTCCGTTCGTCTCCGGCCCGGACCTGGCCTCCCTCATCTATGCCTTCGTCACCTCGNTCACCTCGAGGCTGGACTACTGCAATGTGCTCTACGTGGGGCTTCCCTTGTGCCTGGTTTGGAGGCTGCAGCTAGTGCAGAATGCGGCGGCTCGTCTCCTTACGGGGACGGGTCGTCGGGAGCATATTACACCTGTGCTCCGGGCTCTGCACTGGTTGCCGGTAGCGTGCCGAGCCAGCTTCAAGGTTTTGTTGTTGATCTATAAAGCCCTTCACGGTCTGGGCCCCTCATACCTCAGGGACTGCCTCGCCCTCGGTGCCCCAGAGCGGCTCCTTCGGTCCGTTGGGGGTGCCTTCTTGGAGGTCCCCCGTGTTAAGTGGGGGGCCACAATGGAGAGGGCATTCTCGGTGGCTGGGCCGCACCTTTGGAACTCCCTTCCGGAGGAAGTACGCCTTGCCCCGAGCCTGTTGACATTCCGGCGAAGTTGTAAAACCTGGCTGTTCTCCCAGGCCTTTGGGGAGGGTGGGAGGGTGGGGTAAGGTTTTTAGCCCCCCTACCTTATTTATTGTTTAAATGGAGCCCGGGCTCTGTTTTAATAATTTTATATATGATTGTTATTATTATTGTTGGTTTTAAATTGTTTTTATGTATTGCATTTTTATTGTTGGAAGCCGCCCCGAGCCATTTGCAGGAGGGGCGAGGTAGAAATCTATAAAATAAATAAAATATAAAATAAATAAACGTTATGTGGGAAGTGATTCAATCCTTTAAAAAAAATTGTTTAACAATTTTAAAGAATGGAAACATTTCTCATTGATATTGCTTTTTAACCCCAATTTATTGTCATGAACAGCACTGCCAAATGGGTTGATGCTTGTCAAGTTCCAGGTAGAAAGAATCAGAATTCTGGAACTTAGCCAGATTCAAAGAAGTCCAAAAGAGTATTGACAAGTGGACTTAATGAACTCTTTCCATGTTCTGCCCCTCTCTGAGCTCTCAGCTGTTCTTCTGGTGACTTCTTTTGAGCTTTCTCCTGTTCTTCCACATCTGTCTGAGTTCTGGCCTGTTCTGCATAGACCTTTTTATGAATGTGTTCCTGTTCTCCTGTCGCCTTGTCAATACTGACCTTTTTATGAATGTTTTCCTGTTCTCCTGTCGCCTTGTCAATACTGACCTGCTCTGCGTAGACCTTTTTGTGAGCTGTCTCCTGTTCCTGAACGCCTATCTTTAGAGCACTTTCCAGTTCTTCGGTGACTTTATGTAGTCTCTCAAATTCTTCTGGTTTTGTTTTCTGAATTTGTTCCTGTGTTCCTGAAATTTTCTTCTGAACTTTATCCATTTCCTCTAGAGCCCTCTTCTGAGCTCTTTCCAGCTGTTCCAAGTCTTTTTGAGCTCTTTCTTGTTGCTCCAGTGCTTTCATCTGAACTTTCTCTTGTTCCTCAAGGGCTCTTTTTTGAGCTTTTTCCAGTTCTTCCATGGCTCTCTGAGCTCTCTTCTGTTCATCTAGTGCCTTCTTTTGAACTCGCTCTTGTTCCTCCAGGACCTTTTTCTGTGATCGTTCCAGTTCCTCCAGGGCCTTCTGAACTTTCTGCTGTTCTTCCAGGGCTACCTTTTGAGCTCTCTCTTGTTCCTCCAGGGCCTTTTTCTGTGATCTCTCCAATTCCTCAAGGATCTTCTGAGCTTTCTGCTGTTCTTCCAGGGCTGCCTTTTGAGCTCTCTCTTGTTCTTCCAGGGCCTTTTTCTGTGATCTTTCCAATTCCTCAAGGATCCTCTGAGCTTTCTGCTGTTCTACAAGGGCTGCCTTCTGAGCTCTCTCTTGTTCCTCTAGAGCCCTTTTTTGTGCTCTCTCCAGTTCTTCAAGGATCTTCTGAGCTTTCTGCTGTTCTTCCAGAGCCTTCTTCTGTGCTCTCTCTTGTTCCTCTAGGGCCCTCATATGAGCTTTCTCCAGTTCTTCCATAGCCACCTGAGCTTTCTTTTGTTCCTCCAAGGCCTTCCGTTCAGCTCTTTCATGTTCCTCCATGGCCTTTTTTTGAGCCCTCTCCAATTCCTCCAGTGCCTTTTTCTGGGCCATCTCCAGTTCCTGCAGGGCTTTTTGAGCTCTCTCCTTTTCTTTCAAAGCTTTCTTCTCAGCCCTTTCCTGTTCCTCTAGGGCTTTCTGCTGAGCTCGAGCTAGTTCCTCCAGGGCCAGCTGCTGAGCTCCCTCCAGCTCTTTTAGAGCCTTTATCTGAACTCTTTCTTGCTCTTCCAGCACCTGCTTGTAGGCTCTCTCTTGATCATTTAGTACCTTCTGCTGAACTCGCTCCTGTTCCTCTAGCACTTTCTGCAGAACCCTCTCTTCTTCATCTAGTTCCTCATGCCGAGCTCTGAATTGTTCTTCCAGTTCGTTCTGAAGAGCTATCAACTGTTCCTCCAACTCCTGCTGCTGGACTGATCCTTGTTCTTGCAGATCCTTCTGCTGAAGTCTCTCCTCTTCCTCTTGTAACTTCTTTTGTAAGTCTTCTTGTTCTTTTAGTTCTTTTGGAAGCAATCTAAGCCGATTCAACAACTCTGCCTGCTGATATCTTTCGAATTCCGATAGTGCCTCCTGTTCAGCGTTCACCTGTTCTTCCAGCATCCTCTGCTCATCTGTCCTCTGTTCTTCTTCCATGGCTTTCTCTTGATTTATTTCTTCTTCCTCTGAGGATGCATTCTCATCTCTCTCCATTTCTTCCACGGTGTGTGGGTGTCTCTCCAGCTCTTGCTGGACTTTCTTCACCCTGTTCAATATTTCCTTATATTTCTTTTCCTCACATTTCTGCTCATGTTTCCTCCAGAGTCTGGCAATTTTCTGGGCCTTTGGTTGTACCTCCTTCAGCATGGCATAAGTGTCATAATCATAATCCAACTGACAGGCCATGATAAGGTCCTTGGCAGCCTCCTGCCAGTAACCAAGGAGCCTAAGTGCTTTCCCTCGCAGCTTGTAGGGCTGTGCAGAGTCAGGGTTGATCTTTATAGCCTTGTCACAGTCTCTAATGGCAGCCCTTGGCTTCTGCAGCTTCAGATACACACTGGCTCGGTGAGCATATAAGATAGTGATATGTGGATTCAGTTTGATGGCCTCAGTGAACAGATTAATGGCTCTTTGAAGTTCACCTTTACCCACTGCCTCAAAAGCCTCTCCCTTCTTTTCATTCGACTGCTTCATCATCTCATCTGTTACCACCAAATTTTCATCTCCCATTTCTTGGGGATAATCCTCATCTGGCTAGATCACCCCTTCATTATCGATCTCCATCTTGCTCTGAGGTTCCTCATAAGAATCCTTCTTCCTCTTGGCTCTCTCCTGCTTCTGGGGCTCTGACTGAGGTCTTTCCTCCTCTGCAGGATGTGGAAGCTGAGCTCCCTCTTGTTTCTGAGGAGCCTGAACTGAACTCTTTTATGTTCTTGGGCAGTATTAAGCTGAGCTTTCTCTTTTTCTTCCGGGCTCTTACAGTGAGCTTTCCCCTCTTTCTCTGAAGCTACATCTTGAACAGTTTTCTGTTGTTGAAGAATCTTATGTTGGGCTTTCTCCTGCTCCTCCAGGGCCACCTTCACCCCACCTATTAACTCTTCTTCCGTGTATTTTTGTTCATATTTCCTCCAGTGTCTGGTAATTTTCTGGGCCCTTGGTTGTACCTCCTTCAGCATGGCATACGTGTTGTCATCATAATCCAACTGACAGGCCAACGCAAGGTCCTTGGCAGCATCTTGCCAGTAACCAAGGAGCTGAATGCAGTGCTTTCCCTTGCAGCTTGTAGGGCTGTGCAGAGCCAGGGTTGGTTTTTATGGCTTTATCACAGTCTCTGATGGCAGCATTTGGCTTCTGCAGCTTCAGATACACACTGGCTCGGTAAGCATATAAGATAGTGAGCTGTGGATTCAGTTTGACAGCATCAGTGAACAGGGCAATGACTCTTTGAAATTCACCTTTATCCACTTCATCAAAGGCCTCCCTGTTCATTTCATTGGCCTGGATCATCATCTCATCTGTTACCATCAAACTTTCATCTCTCATCTCTTGGGGATCATCTTCATCTGGCTCAATCACCCCTTCATTATCAATCTCCAGCTCGCTCTCAGGTTCTGTACTGGACTCTTTCTGAGCTTTTTCTTGATCCTCTAGGTCTGTTCTCTCAGCTTTTTCTGGTGCCGCCTTTACTTGTTCCAGTATCTCACGGTCCTTGTGTTTTTGTGGATGTTTTCTCAGTTGTTCAGAGATCTTCTGAGACTTTGACTGCAGTTCCTTTAGCAAAGCATTCACACCATCATAACTCAATCTACAAGCCAAGGTAAGGTCAGAGGTCGCCTCTTTCAAACACCCCAGGCTCTGAAGTGCTGTTCCTCGCAACTTGAGGGGCTCTGCTGAATTAGGATTAAGCTCAATGGCTCTTTTACAGTCTTTAATGGCAGCATTTGGCTTCTGCAGCTGCATGAAGACATTAACTCGGTTAGTGTATGGATTAGAAAGATGTGGATTCAACTTGATGGCCTCTGTGAACAAATCAACTGCTTTCTCAAATTCACTTTTAGCCAAGACATCCAATGCCTCCCTATTCTTTTCACTGGCCTGCTTCCTCATCTCATCTGTCACCTGGAGGTTTTTGTTTCCCATCTCTTGGAGATCACCCTGCTCTGGTTCAGCTACTTCCTCACTGTCAGTTTCCAAACCACTCTCCTCACTCTCAGTCTCTTCCAGCAGACTATCTGACTTCATAACTGCTTCTTCCTCACTGTCATTGTTGGAGTGAGGAAGATGGAATTTTCCACGCTTTCTAATGATTCTCGAAGGAAGCGGCGCTCTTCACAATTTAGGAAGCTCTGCTTCAGGTTTGACAAACCTAGCATCTCACTGTGACCTTTCCTAGGATCCATGATGCTCAGGCCAGGAACGAGGAAGAAAGGCTACAGGACAGAGTTTGGTGTTAGTGCGGGAGAAAGAAGAGTGGAAAGAACAGATGGAAGATGACTCATTCTAGAGAGGACATAGATGGTAAGTCAACAAGAGGCCTCATGACTACTTTCCCACTTCCCTACTATCCCATTGTCTTGCTGCTACTTCTACCTAGCAAATGGCCAGTCTCAGCGGTCTGATGATTTCATAAAGTATTACAGATTTTGTGATGTCATAACTCATATTGTCATCAGAACCTTGAGTTGGTTTCTTAAAGTTGTGTGCTGTCAATGTTTTAACAAGGAGCTCTAACAAAGATTTCTCTCTGGCTTGAATTTTGTCTTGTGCATGGGAAGTGTTTGGGATGGCTGACTGAGAGGGATATTAATTATTAGCAAAAAGTTTTATATTCTTTAGTATTATCATCAATCACCATTATCTACATAGCACTTTCAAAGCGCTTACCTAGTTCACCTTCCCAACAACCAATAAGGTAGGTTTTTATTATTGTTGTTTAACAGATGGGGAACTGAAGCTAAAGGACACTGACTTGCCAAAGATCACCCCGCGAGTTTATAATTAACGTGTTTTGAACCCTTGTGTCTCCCAGGTCCAAGTCCAGCGCATTATTCTTTAGGCCATGTTGACTAAAGAAATCCCTCAATGGAAAACTTTAGTATAACCTGCATTTTGCTGATATGTTTATATTTTGTTCCTGGAAAATATACTAGGGGTTCTGATAGTATAATACAGCACTCATATTAGGTACAGTAATTTGAAACTGGGGTTAGGAACAAAAAGCTCACGGGGGAAGTAGGCGGGAATGTAGGACATTTTCCTAAAATATTTTCCCTTTTTAGACAATTGGTGTGGCAGGGCACCACTTGCCAGGTGTACGTCTTGTCAGGATCAGGCCCATGCACAACAAAGTCTTTAGGGAATTAACTCAAATAGCTTTTATTCATCATAAACACAGTTCTCCATATAATTCTAGGGATTAAGCTCTTTCTGGAGTTCCCCACTCTGCCAAAGTCTCAGTCCATATTCCTTCTCAGGGCTGTTTCTCTAGTTGTTTAGCAGAACTTCCTTCTCTTACTTGCATCCCAGAGTCTCTTACCCAACACAAGGCATCAACACAGTGCCTCTGCCCACAACCTTCAGATAGCTGTCCCTGGCCACACTGCTGGCCATATCTGCTGCCCCAGGCAACACTGCTGACCTCCTTCCTGGCCCAGCCACTTCCTTTTATACTCTGAGCTACGCGCCAAACACACTGACCCCCACTTTACCGGGTTTGAGTGACTCAGTTTCCCTCGCTCACAGCCCACTTGAATCAGTTTTTCTCTCTGGTTGATTCAAGCCTGCAGCAGCGACAACCCCTTTGTCACCCAAGGGCTCGATTCTTCCCATTTACAGACTCTTTCTCTCTGGAGTCCCCAGTGTTTAGGCACTGGTGCTCAGCGTGTTCCCAATGTTAGATGCAGACGCTTCTTCATAAAGATAAGAAGCAAGTTTATTGATTACATAGGCAAGATAGTTGATACAGAGTGGTAACTAGAAATTAAAGGTAAATATAACGCATTCCTAATTTATACCAGTTGAGTTCCTAAGATAAGCATCTTACCCTATGAAAGTCCATTAGATCTGGTTCCTTCTCAGTCACAGATGTTGGTGATTGGGTGCTGGTTCTTAGAATTGTAGAAAGCAAAGTCTTACTCTCAGTCCATAGTTCCAGCAGTCTTCTTGCTGGCAGGCTCCAGGATGCAGATGAGATTGCTCCAGATGGCTCTCTCCAAGAGGCAGCAAAGATGGCTTAATGGCCCTCCTTTAAATACCTTTCATAGTCTCTTTGTTTGAGCTTTCCCGCTCATGAGTTTGTGTTTCCTCACGTAGGCAACCCAGGCAAACAGAAAGGTCCATTTGCATCTCCACAGGTCTGTCTAGCTGTGGGGATGAATCCACAATTTTTTATCTCTTTCCATTTCCTGGAGTTTTGTCAGTGTCACAGTCCTGATTCGAGTTTTACAGTTCTCAATTTTAACATTACATACATGTTGAACCTTTTGCTTTACATATTTACTGGACTTGTAGCCTACATGTAGACCAGTATCACACGTGTGTACCCCTATGTTCCTTCATGACAGTTCTGTCTCTCTCTTTACATTTGCCAAGCTTTCTTTTCCCTTATATTTTTTCCCTTTTCGTTTTGCAGCCCTCTTTCTATCCAAGGAGTTTAACCTCTCAACTCCTCTCCAGACCTCTTCGGTAACCTTTTTATACACTGCACCACGACTTAAGAGTCCTCTGCTTTAATATCCTCTTCTCCAGGTAACTGATTTAGTCTTTCTAGGTTGGCTAAACAAGTCAATATCTCTTCTTCTTTCTTCTGGCTGTTCTCTCCTCTGCTTATGCTCAGTGTGATCTAGCTTTTTACCCTGAGCCACTTTGAGACATGTCAGCCCTTGCTCTAGGGAGACCATTTGTTCTAGTATTTTCCCTTGTGTTCTTTTGAGCCCTTGCATGTCCTCTTTCAGAGACTCATCCACTTTCTCCTTGTACATTAGTAAACATTTTCTCATACATTTGTCCCTGTATTCTTGTTTGGGTGCCTTGATTTCTCAGATTTTTCTTTGAGCCCTTTTCTCTATGCTGCCTCTCTTTAAATCTCTTTTTCTCTCTTTGAGGCTGTTGGGTTGGGCATATTCTCTTCACATGTCCCCATTCCCCACATTCCCAACACTGAGGGTGATTTTAGACGTGACGGGGCGCCCATTGCCCCGGCACGGAATCACCTTTTGATTCCCCGCTGGAATCAAAATGGCCCGTCAACAGATGAGCCAGCTGATCCTGGAGGGGAATCAGGGGAGGGGGCAGGGCTGCGCGGCACAACGTGCAGCTGCACAGCCCTGCCCCCCCCACGCTCCCCAGGCTGTCCACCCTCCAGGGACGGGTGGGCACAGCGGCCCGATTCCATCCCGGGGTCTGGACCATGACTCAGAATCAGCAGCGGTAACAGATGTTACCAGCTGCCGATTCTGGGCCATGGTTCAATTAACCACGCTTTCTGAGATGGTGCCAGAACCATCCTCGAAAGCGTGGTTAATTTGCTAACCACCAGTGGTTCACCGTGGTGAACATCTGGCGGCGAGCAAATGCACGTTACGTAACCATCCGCCACCACCGGGGATTGTCTGTGGTTGACCATGATTGCATAACGTCTGAAAACACCCTGACTCTCTGGCTTCTTAGCCATTTGTACTCTCACTTGGTGCTGTGTCTCAGGGCAAGCATACATGAAATGCCTTTCACTTTGACAAGCCCAGCACCTTTTCCTATTTCCTGGGGCTTTGTTTCCTTTTTCAGTTTCTGGCTCTATTAAGATCCCACTCCCCGTGGTAATCCTCAAATCCTTTAAAACTGTAGTCCCACATTATTTACCAGCTACCAACCTGTCTCTAACCTCCCCTTTTTGGGGAAGGTTATTAAACGGGCGGTGGCGATCCATCTCCAGGCACATCTAGACAGCATTGGTTTCCTGGACCCTTTTCAAACTGGGTTCCGTACCAGTTATGGTACTGAGACAGCGTTGGTGGCCTTGGTCAATGATCTCCACTGAGAGATGGACACAGGACGTTTGACATTTCTTGTCCTGCTATATCTCTCGGCCACTTTTGACACCGTGGACCATGGGCTGTTGTTGAGATGGCTGCATGACCTGAGGGGGCTGAATGGGACTGTTCTTGAATGGTTCCACTCATTCCTCTCGGGGAGAAGCCAGCGGGTAGTGCTGGGAGCTGAAACATCTTGCCCCCGCTCTTTGTCCTGCGATGTTCCACAGGGTTCTATCCTGTCTCCATTATTATTTAATGTTTATATGCAGCTCTTGGGGGAGATTGTGAGAAGGTTCAGGGTGCATTGTCACCAATATGCTGATGATACTCAGCTGTACCTCTCTTTTTC
>QEPC01000729.1:1960354-1986234 GCA_003113815.1 Sphenodon punctatus
AAAAAAAAAAAAAAAAGAAGATCCTGCCAAACCCCTCTTCTGGTTACCCCAAGTCCATTGTCTCTTCTGCACCTTGAGGAAGAGGTACCAACACTGCAAATATCCTTGACCCCCACAAGTGTAGCACAGTCATGGGGCACAAACCCCATGAGGTCCCTTGTACCTCCAAACCCACACTGTCTGGTCTCACAGTTGTTGTGGTACTCTCCAGTACCCAGCAGTTAGTGCTCATTGCTCTCACTGGCCACCTTCATGAAGCTGTAGCTCTGGTTTCACCCAGTTCCGTAGGCTCCCTGGATGCTGCCATTTTGGTTGCAAACCTCTGGCTGCCATCTTAGGTCTCTCCTTGTCTCCTGCAGAAGCACTCTGGCCCATCTGCTTCTGTTCCAGAATCACCTGACTCCTCAGGAAGCTCACAAAGACTGCTCCTCAACAGCTCACTTGCTCTCTCAAGACACAAGCCTCCTCTGTAGACTTTGCCTCCCTGCAGCAGGTCTGTAAAGTCCCTTAGCTTGGTGGCTAATGTTAGGGATCGCCCATGTTCTCCACCACTTTGTGGCAGGGCACCACTTGCCAGCCATATGTTTTGTCAGGATCAGGCCCAAATACAAAGTCTTTAGGGAATTAACTCATCACTTTTATTAGTCATAAACAGAGTTCTCCATATAATTCTAGGGGCTATGCCCTTTCTGGAGTTCTCCACTCTCCCAAAGTCTCAGTCCATATTCCCTCTCAGGGATGTTTCTCTAGTTGTTTAGCAGAATGTATTTCTCTTAGGGATTTAGTTGCATTCCCAGAGTCTCTTACCCAACACCAGGTTTCACAAGACATCAACACAGTGCCCACAACCATTCAGATAGCTGTGCCTGACCATAATACTAGCCATATCTGCTGCCCCAAGCAACACTGCTGACCTTCCTGGCTCATCCACTTCCTTTTGTACTCTGAGCTATGCGCCAAACACACTGACTTCCTGCCAGTGGCCATTTTGGGACTTCTCAACAGTCATTTTAACTCTTTTCCAGTCCTCTGTGACTCCACTCTGCCACAATTGGGCTATTCCAAAAGTAAAAATGTGGGGGCCGAATGGGCATGCGTGAGTGATAGGACATGCATGGCTGAAGCTCCTGCGAGCCCGCTTATGAAATCAAGTGATCTTAGCCCCAAAAACAATGGAAAATCCTAAAAAAATAAAGAAAAGTGAATGAGGAATGAGCAAGGAAAAGAAAAAAAGAGCCGGAAACAACAATTGATAAATATTATCCTCCCCATCACAGCACGAGAAGGAGAGAGGTCGGGCCACACAAGATGGCGGACGACATGCAGGGAGAGGAGCTGAGGGATCTGGACTCATTTCAACAGGTCATGTTTATGTTTAAATCAATAAAAGAAGAACTTTCTGTGAACAAAGAGGGTATTAATAAGATAAATGCTTGCTTGACTGACTTAAAAGAACAAGTGGAAGGAATTAATAAAAGGATGGAGTTATTAGAACAGTGGGTCAGTGATCAGGAGGATAGAGAAAACTCCCAAGATCAAAAAATAACACAGTTGAAGGACACTGCAAGTACTCTGAAAGAAA
Organism: Sphenodon punctatus; assembly: GCA_003113815.1. Taxonomy (NCBI): domain Eukaryota; kingdom Metazoa; phylum Chordata; class Lepidosauria; order Sphenodontia; family Sphenodontidae; genus Sphenodon; species Sphenodon punctatus. The sequence continues at coordinate 1,961,937 of QEPC01000729.1, forward strand.
AGCTGGAAGATTTAGAAAATAGATCAAGGCGCGACAATTTGAGATTTATGGGAGTCTCGGAGGGACTAGAGACTGGAGGAACAAGAGAGCTGATAATAAAGATTCTTAAACAAGATCTCCATAATATGGAACTGGAACAGGCACATAGATCTTTAAGACCAAGACTCAAAGAACAGGCACCTCTCAGTGCTACTGTAGTATGCTATCTTCGATTCCAGGATAAAGAAGCAGTGTTAAGAGCTGCCAGAAGTACAAGGGATATTTTTCCAGATTTGGCATATGATATGGTTCAAAAGAGAAAAGCTTGGAAAAAACAAATAGACAATTTTACTAAAATGGGTGTGAAAGATCAAATCCTCTACCCAGCAAAATTCTCCTTTATAGACAGACGTAAAAGAAGATATTTCAATGAAGAGGCAGAACTGGAATATTATGTTGAGAAGAATCTAAGAAACAATTCAAGGAATCAAACGGAAGGAGATGAGGCAGGATCTCAGAGATGAGAAGAATTACCCATTATAGAAAAAGGAAACTTTGAAGGGTTAAATAAAGCTGAATGGAATATAAATATAAGTGGGTCTCACAGTAGCAAGGATCCCAAATGCACGTCTCTCCTAGTAAAGGCCCCCTCCCCTTATTCTTTCTTTACTTTGTTATTTTTTAATTTTTTTAACTGTACTGATATTTGTCAGTTTTGTTAAATAGGTTAAGGTTAGTAGATATTGGATTAGTAGTAAAGTAGTTAAGTAATATAAAGAAAAATGTTTTTAGGTAAGAAGAAACACACAATAAGAAAGAGGGTAACAAGGATGTACCATTTTGACTCACTGCTGAAAGTAAACAAAAAAGGGAAAGAGAAAAGTAAGATAAGCAAAGAAGAGAGGAAGGGGAAGATTATAAAGATAGAGTTGAAAATAAAGGAAAATATGGAAGGCTAATTTAAAAACAATTTCTTTTAATGTTTGTGGGGTAAACAATCCAATAAAAAGGAAAAGGGTATGGCAACATATCAATCAAACCCGTCCACCTATCTTTGCGATACAAGAAGCACGTCTGATGAAGCAAGACAATTACCATTTTAATTACAAAAACTATCAAATCTATTTCTCAAATGGGGAAAAAAAGAAAGCTGGAGTATTAGTAGGAATAGCGAAAACAATAAACGTTGAGATACAAAGTATAACCAAAGATGAGACAGGGCGTTTATTGATAATAAATGGGCAAATGGAAAAAGAAAAATATACAATAGCAACAATATATGCCCCAAACAATAATACAGCAGCTTTCTTCACAGAAATAATACCAAAAATAACACAAAAAGCAGAAGAAAAGGCATTGATATGTGGAGACTTTAACAGCCCATTACCCCCTTTAGACTTATTTACAAAAACAAAATTGAATAAGCAACAGGAAAAAATAGTTAAAATAATAGACACTCAGGATTGGAAAGAAATATGGAGTGTCTTTCACCCAAAACCTCAAGATTTTGTTTTTTACTCATGTCCCCATAGAATATCTTCTAAAATAGTTCACATATTAGTCAGTCGAGCTCTGTTACAAGAGTGTGAGAAAGCATATATACAGATAATTCCATTTTCAGATCATAATTTGATGGTGGTAGACATGAATACAAGCACTGGGTATTTTTAGACGTGACGGGCCCAGAGGCCTGTCACACTGAACCCCGGACCGGGATCTCTCTAAAATCGCGGTCCGTGATGAAGCCATCCATCCTTCAGACATGCCGGCTCCATCACTGTGGGGAATTGGGGGGGCGGGGCTGCGCAGCGCACGGCTGCACAGTCCCGCCCCCCCCGCTCCCTTGGCCGCCTTCCCACGGGGAGATGGGCGGGCATAGCGGCCAATGAGGTCGCTGTGCCTGATCCCGTACTGTGGTTCGGGGCGCAATTCTGCACCGGGGCAAGGTAACATGTTACTTTTGCCCCTTTCCAGATCCTGGCCACTCTAACCATGGTTCTCAACCTCTGGCCGGCTGGAGGTCCAGAACCGTGGTTAGATTTGACCCCTGCCAGAGATTCACTGTTGTGAACATCTGGCGGGGGTCAAACAGACATTTATGGGAACACCACCACCACAGGGTGGTGAAAGGCGTTTTCATAAAGTCTGAAATTACCCATTGTGTCACAAAGTAAGAAACAAGATTGGATTTTGAAAAAGTTTTATTTAAATTTAAATAACAAGTGGGTACAAGAAAAAATACACACAAAAAAAGCTTTTTATTATTATTATTATTAACAAGCATTTATATGGCACCAGCAATGTACCTGCCACTTTACAAAGTAATTGAATAGACATGGTCTCTGTCCTAGGGTTTACAATCTGAGAGACAGGGGGAGACGAAGGAAGGGGAACAGAGAGAGAGACAAGGATTGTAACATTCACAAGGATGCGAGGTCACAGGTGCACATGCTTGGCTTAGTTACATAAAGAATGATGGCTGGTTGCTCCATGTGGTGAGGATATGAGTACATAGAACTTAGGTAACAGATTGTACTGGATGGAAGGTATCAGCAGGAGTTAGGGGAGGGGAGCAAGAAGTCAGGGAGGGCAGAGTGGAAGAGGTGGGTCTTGAGGAGGGATCTGAAGGTACGAAGGGAGGGGGCGAGGCAGATGTGGGCAGGGAGGGAGTTCCAGGCATGGCGGGGAACTAAGGAAGAAGGCACAGGGATTGTTTCCCACCAGTCCCGGGAGCTGGCTCAGCTGGCTGGAGCTTTGCAGGCTGCAATCCGTTAGAGATCACAGTTTGCAAAGCGGTGGCTCTGGGCATGGAATTGCGCCATTTTGATTGGCTGGTTTGGGCCATGTGACCCGTGCAGTGCGCTGTGCAGCTCTCCATTCAGCTGGCAGCGCATGGACGAAGTGGACTCTAATGAGGCTCTAATTAGGCTACGACGTGGAGCAGCTTCCCTCCACCTCGTCTCTGTTGAAGCGGCGGTAGTGGTGGCGCATGGGAGGAGGCGGCCGTGGGGTGGCTTTTAGTGCTTAAAGGGCCAGTGGTGAAAAGGAGGGATAAGTTTCTGGATTCGTACTGGTTTAGAAGGGGGTGCTATTAGGAATCATGTCCCACCTGTGTGTGTGTGGGGGGGGGGGCATTTAGGTTTTTTGTCATGGGAAGGAATAAGGGGCCCGGGAAGGCCAGGAACCCCCCAAATGGGACAGGGCGATCTGCTGACATTGGGAAGGGGAGGGAAGCAGAGGAAAGACATTGGGAAGCAGAGGAAAGACATCAGACCCATCGCCTCCCAGTCAGTTGGCGGGTGCCGACCCCAATCAGGGCCTTATCCCAGTAGGGGTTACGAGGAGCCTCCCTAGGGGGGAAAGGGGGGCCAGGGATGTGGTTGGGCCATTGACTGAGGGTGATTTAGTGTGGCAGACTGGTGCTCCAGGGCAGCTCGGTGGCTATGCCCCCCCTGGTGGTGTTATGACAGAAGTACAGTCTCTGCATCCAGGTCAGACTCCTGCAGGAGCTGGGTGTCAGGAGGGTCAGGGTCAAGCATTACTGCAGTCTCTCGAGGTCAGCATGAATGAGCCAGTGTGATGGGAGCGGCTCAGGTTCCTAATCTGCATACAAGTTGAGCTGGCATCTTGAGTAATTTTGATCCTGTTTTATTTCAGCCTAGCATGAGTAGCGGGGTCACACCGATGCTGGAGGTGGCAGGTAGGGTCTCTGGCGCAAGCAGTCAGTTCAGTAGCTGGCGCAAAAGGTGGATTGAACGGAACAGCAAATAGCCAGGATTGCTGCGTTCATTGAGACTGGTGGCCGGCCGGCGCCTACGAGTGTGCCTCCTGTCGCACCAGTCCAGGTGGCGTTACCTGCGCAGCTGGCTCTGGTTGCGGGAGATTGTGAGCATTTGGTGGGAAGTAGGTTGGTTGGTAGTGGGCCTGGAGGTGTTGGGGGTCCCCAACTGCCTGGGGTGAGCGGTGAGGCTAGGACACTTTCTTTTACAACCCAGGCCACACCCTCGCAAGTGGAAGGAACTGCAGGTTTGTCAGTGGGGTCACCTGCACAGCAGCAGGGGCCTGGGGTATCGCCACCAGTGCAGGTGGATTGGGTCAACTGAGAGTGCAGCAGGATCCAAATAGATTGGTATGGGTGGACAACGTGTGGCGCCCACAGGCGGCAGTAGTTCCTGCGAGCCACGCTGAGACAGCGTTCAGTGGTCAGAGTCAGGCAGCACTAGGTCAGGGTGCCCTGGCTCAACCTCAGGCAGGGGCGTCAGGTATTCTGGGGGTTGCAGAGGTGTCAGTGGTGCCTGCAAAGAAGGTTCCCCCCCTGTGGGGTGGATACACTAGGGTGTCTGCTCCCATTGGGGTGCATTTAATTCAATTCACGTTCGAGAAAAATTGGAAAGGTGAGTATATTGATTTATTTGCTCTTCTCTTTTGTGATCCTGCTCCGAACCCTATCGCAAAGTCGGAGCCTAGGGAATAGGAGAGAGCAAAGTGTAGAAAGATAGACAGGATCTGGGCTAACTGGGAGTCCGCGTTCATAATCTACACTGGAGTGATCATGCAGGCATTTCCTGAAAGGGCAGTGGCTCTCTGAAAATATTTTGATATCGTGAGGCAGGCCTACTTGACGAAAGAAGGTTTTGGGTGGCTTCGGTATGACGAGGCCTTCAGACAAAATGCAGCTATTATGCCAGAGATCAGGTGGGATGGAAAAGATCACGACTTGTGGATTAAATGCATCTAGGAAAAGGATGTGGTGAGGGCAGATAGTGGCCACGTAATAAAGGTGATGGGCAGCCATCGGATAATTTTTGAGGTGAACCAGGCAAAAAAGGGGGGCAGTTGCTGGCATGCTGGGACTTCAATGACGGGTCCTGATGTTTTCATCCCAGCTGCAGGTTCACACACTCCTTCTTGCAGTGTGGCAGGCCTCACCCCTTCGCCAACTGCCCTAGAAGGAGGGGTCGGGGCAGAGGAGTAAGCGCCCCTTCCCGGCTGGGAGAGGTTGTGGTGGGGGTGCATCACAGGCAGGTACTAGTAAGGGCGCCAACACCAATTACGTGGTGGGTGCTCAGGAATTTGTTATTGGATTATCCACTGGTTGGAGTTGCACGTTACGTGGTGGATGGGTTTTGGGTTGGTTTTGAAATTCCCTTTGAGGGGTTCGTGAGTATATGTTTGCCCATAATTTGAAATCGATAGTGGGTCTTGAGGAAATTGATGAAAAAAAGTTAAGGAAAGAAGTTTTAGAGGGCAGAGTCGCGGGCCCCTTCTCGCACTTGCCTATGGATAATCTGAGAGTGTCGCTGCAGGGTATTGTTCCCAAGAAGGCTCCTAAGGAGTACAGATTGATTCATCACCTGTCGTACCGTAGGGGGTCTTCTGTTAATTATGAGATTCCTCATGAGATATGCACAGTGCATTATGCTTAATTCGATTATGCTGTGGAACTGGTGCGTGAGTGTGGGAAGGGTGCGCTTATGGCAAAGAGTGACATCAAAATCTTCATTTCGCCTTATGCCTGTCCACCCTAAGGACTTCGACACTCTTGGTTTTTCATTCATGAGTCAGTTTTATTATGACAAGGCTATGCCCATGGGATGTTCTATCTGATGTGCTGCCTTTGAAAAATTCCGCGTTGGAGTGGATAGTTAAGCGGAAGGCGGGGTCGGTCACGTGACCCATCATCTTGATGATTATTTGTTCATTGGCAGGGCGGGGTCACCTGTGTGTGGTGATCTATTGAATGTGTTTAGGGGAAGAAGTTAGGCAAGGTTACTTGCTGGCTCCGTTGCTTTTTAATATTTTTATAAATGATTTAATCCCTTCAATTTCAAAGGCTAATGCCACCCCTCCACGAATTAAAGAAAGAGCGCTATCAATTCTCCTTTACGCGGATGACATTGTTTTTTTTATCACAATCCAAACAAGAGTCACAACAATGTTTAGATGCCCTAAATAAATATTGTGAGACCAATCGCTTGACAATCAATGTGAACAAATCTAAAATTATGTGTTTCGGCACCCGATGTTCCAGCTATCAATGGTCCATTGGCACACAAGAGATAGTACAAACGTCATGCTATACCTATTTAGGTATGACATTTGCAAATACAAGAAAATGGAAGGCCCACAATGACAACCTTGTAGCCAAAGCAATGCAGTCTGCTGGAGGGTTACTCAGAATGTATTTTATATCAACAAGAGTCTCCATAGGGCAACTGTTGTATATTTTTTCTATGAAGGTACTTCTGTAATTGCTATATGGAGGGGAAAAAATGGCTATGGGATACACCAGAAAGTTGAAAACTCCTCAGAATTATTTCTTGTGCAATATTCTAGGAGTCCCAAGATCAACTCCTTTAGCGATGGTACGAGCCGAGACAGGAACAACATCTGTGTGTGCATCTTTAGCCACTAGAGTAGTGTGTTACTGGCTCAAAGTCTCACAAGTAAGCAAGCCTTCTCTGGTCAATAGCTGCTATTTGGAGCAGAAAGAACACATGGGAACTCTGCAATATGGATGGCGGAAACATCTTAAACAACTTGCTAGAGCAGTGGTTCCCAAACTTTTTGTGACCAAGTACCCCTTTTCAAATTTCCCAATGAGCAGAGGACCCCCACCAAATTTACATAAATTTGCATAAGACCCCCCTAAATTTGCATACTACAACAAATATGAATGTAAGAATTTGTGAAATTTGACGAAGATTAGCTGGTTTCATACTCTCATTCGACAGCACCTCATAACATAGAACACACTGTGGACGTGGCTCTTCAGCCGTACCAGTAGATGTGAAACCCATTTTTATGTAGTTTGGGTCATAGCGCCTAACTTTTCTGCGAGCTAGATGCCTCCAAACAATCACTACTTTGACTTTTTCGACTGGTGCTGGGAACTTCATGAATTATTTCTGTCTGCCCTTCCTTATCTGGCAAGCTTGCTGCCTGTCCTGACTGCCCTGTGAGCCTCACTTTCTTTAGCCACCGGTTCATGGTATCAATTCACCAGCCTAAGAGGACAATGCAGAAGAGAAGATCAAGCCAACAGCAATGTTTGCCAGCCTCTTACTACCCTCCAATCAACAGCCATCCCTTCTCCATGTTTATTTCACCCCTTCATACCCCAGTATGATTTCTCCCCAGCCATCCCTTCTCCACGTTTATTTCCCCCCTTCATACCCGCCCGTCGCCTGGCTCCCTCCCACGCTCCAGCCTCACCGGAGGTTTGAACCCAGACTAAAACTACAGGAGATTCACAGTGAAAATCCCCCAGCTGCCCCCTCCTCTGCTCTGCTGCTGTCACATGGTGCTGGGAAGGTGGGGGGCGGGCAGGTGATGCTGATGTCCCACAGCCCAGCCCAGCAGCCGCAGCAGGTCCGGCTCCAGGAGGATGTGGCTCCTCGCTGCTATAACTTTCTGTGGATTGCTGCTGGCTCCTCCAGTTAAGTAGGGTGGGATGGAAGCGGTCTGTCCCCCGCAAGGCTGCATGCTGCAGCCCCAGGCTCATTGGGCTGGGCTTGCAGACAGTCATCCCTCCCAGGAGCGAGGCAAGCCACACTACAAAGTTCGCACCCGCTGCCCGCTTGCAGCCTGCACCTGCTAGTTTTTTAAACTCACTGCTTTGAAGGGATTGCTGAGGGAAGAAGTGCCTTAAACTTCTTCCGCTTATGTCAGTGGCTGAGTTCGGAGTCTGTGCCATGCCAACACCAAGCCCAGTCACCATGCCGCATGGCTCAGCAACACAACACAAACAAACAAACAAAAACCCCAAGAAGGACAAAAGAGGAGGCTCGCGGATCCCCTGGGAGTGTGTCGCGGACCCCCAGGGGTCCACGGACCACAGTTTGGGAACCAATGTGCTAGAGAATTAGAGCTCCAGGTAGATAAAATGGGCATCCCAGTTCAGGGAATTACTAAAATAGAGATTAGAGCTAGAACCATGGCTATGGCAAAAAGAAAAGATATAGAGTTACTCCAGATAAATAAGATCGCTCCAATATACCCGCTAATTAAATCTTCAATCGCACTCGAACAGTACTTGGTACAAATACAAGATCCTGGAGTGCGAAGAATGATGATGCTATTGCAATTCGAGATTTTTGAAACGGCAATAGTGAGAGGTAGGAGAGAGTGAATCTCTTATTCTAATAGAACTTGTAGAGGATGCCCACAAGAGTTAGAAACTCTTAACCATGTGATCTTTGATTGTCCATTATATGCAGACTTAAGGCATGTTTGGATTGATCCAATTTTTGGAGACACTGTACTATCTATAGAACTGAAGAGAAAAAAGCTGGGTATGGCATCTGAGACAGCAATGATTAAAGTCATATCCCTCTTCCTTAACTTGGTGGGAAAAAGGATGAAGGCAGGTTAGACCGCAATGTTCCGTTAATTTAAACTGTTTAAATTTATTACATGTTAATGCATGACTAGTTTGTTTGGTTTTTTCCTCCGATATTAATGTGTCTTTTAGAGAGACGAGACTTAAGAATATCAATATTGATGATAACATTCCCCTGGTGGGAATTATGATACAGATGGTATATGTCTGTTCTTTTACCTTGTACTTGTTTTAAGTTTGTTATAGCAGAATTGCTTATACAATAAAGTTTTATTGATTGATCGAATCTGTTAGGAATGTTGCAAATTTGGTGGGTGTCCCCTTGGCGGAGGAAAAGACTGAGGGCCCTTCCTGGTTTATAACTTATTTAGGCATTGAATTGGATTCGGTGAAGGAACTGTCTCAGTTGCCTGAGGCTAAACTTCAGGATTTACAGAGGGAGATAAGAGCGTGTATATTTGCTAGTAAGGTGACTTTGAGGGCACTCCAATCCTTGCTAGGTAAGCTAAACTTTGCTTGTCAGGTGGTTGCACCGTGCCGTGCCTTATTATCTCGTTTATATGCCAGAGCAACTAAGGTGTTGTTGCTGCAACACCACATCAGGGTGACAAATGAAATGCGTGAGGATCTGGAGGACTGGTTAGAATTTTTGTGGACACACAATGGCGTTAGTCTTTGGCGTGATCTGCACCCGGTGGAGGCGGAATTGCAAGTGAACTCTGATGCGACTGGCGTGGCTGGGCTTGGAATTTATTTCCAGGGTTGTTGGTGTTCGGAGAGATGGCCAGCGCAGTGGCAAGATTCGGGCATTTTGAGAGACGTAACCTTTTAGAGTTGTTTCCTATTGTGGTGGCGGTTCACCTGTGGGTTCGCAGTTTCAGGGACAGAAAAGTCCTATTTTGGTGTGGTAATATGGCTGTTGTGCATGTTGTTAATACACTTTCCTCGAAATCAGAGAGAGTAATGTGCCTTGTGAGGGTGTTTGTTTGGTGGTGTTTGCGATATAACATTTTGTTTTGTGCTAAACATGTTTCAGGTGTTAAAAATGAGATCGCTGATGCCCTCTCATTTTCAGATGTGGCGTTTTTGGGAGCTTGCTCCTTTCACGAGGAAGGTTCAGGACTTCGTTCCCCAAGAGCTATGGAGCCTTGGATGCTAGAACTAATGGACATGGTGAAAGGTTCTGTGTCCCCGGCGACATGGCTTGCGTATGAGCGGGCAATCAGGGAATTTTGTGTGTTTGCTCGAGATAAGGGATGGCCTGTGTTAATCCCAGTGCTTTTTCCCCAGTTGGTTCAGTTTGGTCTGGAGTTGCACAGGAGAGGTTTAGTGGCAGGCACTATCAAAGCAAAAATGGTCTGCATTAGCTTTTATGTCAAAAATGGTTGGGGTGCATGATTCAGGATGAACTCATCCTTAAAGTGATGATTGCTTCCTGGAGGAGACAGGGCCGGACGTGGGTGGATAATAGGGTTCCGTTGTCCCCCAAAGTCTTGGCAGATATTGTAATAAAATTGGGTGAGGTGTGTTCTGATCCAGGGGAGGTTTATTTGTTTAACGCTGCCTTCATTTTGACTTTCTTTGCAGCCCTGAGGGTCACTGAATTAGTGGTAAGTTCCAGGTTTGACTGTTCTAGGAGGCAGTTGCAAATTGGTGATGTGGCTGTTACCGGTGTGGGTATTGAATTTCGCATTAGGGTTTCCAAGACCGACCAGTTAGGTAGGGGCTTGCTGGTTCCATTGGCCAGGTCCACCGTGCCGCTTATCTGTCCCATGTTATGTATGGAGGATTAAAGGTCAGACCTGGGGTGCCGGGCTCCTTGTTCGTGCATCAGTCTGGGCTGCCTTTAACACGGTATCAATTTTTGGCAGTGTTGAAATGTTGTTTAGTTTCATTAGGTCTGTCTGAGGTGGCGTTTAGGAAGCATTCCTTTAGGATTGGGGCAGCTTCATCTGCAGCAGCTACTGGTTTTGCCGCACCTGGGATTCAGAGAGCGGGTAGGTGGCAGTCAGTTGTTTTTAGATCCTATGTACGCCCGTTTCCAGTTCTATAGATTAAGGTGTATGATGTTGTTTAATTGATCTTAGGTCCTTTGTTTCCTTTTCTCCAAGGAGGTCGCCTTACTTCTCGGAGAATGGTCATCTGGATCATCGGTCACAGTTTGTTTGGTAGGCAGAAAAATGGGTTCAGGCATCTAGTTGGGTGGACGCAGTTAGGTTTGGCCTCTAGGGCTTTAGTGGTTTGGAAGGGAAGGAGAGAAATGTTATGGCCCCAACTGATGCCGCTAGTTTTAGGTTGATTAGACAAACCGGCCCCTGATGTGATGCTAATTCATCTGGGGGAGAATGATTTTTCAAGGGGGTCTGGGCTGGACCTTTGTATAATGATTAGGAGGATTGGGTTAGGTTACGTGAGCTTTTCCCTCAGGCTACCCTGGTCTTCATGGAAATGTTAGAGAGGATCAAGTGGCCAAGGGCTGTTAATCCAAGAGCGGTGAATAGAGCTAGAAGAAAGTTAATAGGGAGGTTAGAAAGTGCATTGAGTCACTCGGGGGGATTTGGTTTAGACATCCTGAAATAGAATGGACCAAGCTGGAGCTATATTGGCAGGATGGGGTTTATTTATCAGAGCGTGGATTGGATATGTACATTGGTAACACAAAAGGGATACTGCAAACACTATTATAATTAAGTCTGTCTGGGATATGCGTCATCTGGGTGAGTGTGTTTTTTTGTGGGGGTGTTCAAGCAAGCAAAGCTGCTGAATTTGTGGTGGTGTTCAGTACTATTCGGTGAAACTGGTTGGGGGCTTTACAGCATGGAGGCATTGGGGGATGAGTGGGTTCATCCTGCAAGGTTGAGTCTGGGAATCAATTTGACTGGGAGGGGATGGGTCCCCAGATGATCCAAGAAAGGAAGCAGAGGCGTTGGGTGCATATGGGTAGGATCCAAGCGGTCCCGAGGTATGCATCATCAGCGTCTGTCCTTCCTGGAAATGGATCAAGTCTGTCCATTGGATAGGGATGTGCAAACAGGTTGCAGTTCGCATTCAGCCGTTCAGTTTGGTTCGTGCGTTCAGTTCGTACGTTCGGGTGGTTCACCGAGTTCAGGTTCGGCCGTTCGGTTCAGTCGTGTTCGGTTCGGACGTTCAGAAAAAGTATTGCGATGGCACGTGATCGTGCTGGAAACCGGAAATTCGAGTGCGTGTGGAGCTGTGTGGCCAGAGAGTGTGCGTTTGGATGGGTGGCTGTTCAGTTCGTGTGTTTTTGCTGTTTGTGTTTGGTTTGGTTGTGTTGTTTGGCTGGTTGGAGAGAGTTAGTGTGTGGTGGGTGACTGACTGTGTGTTTTGGTTGTGTGCTTTGGCTGCGTGTTTAAAAAAATAAAATGAAGAAGGCTGTTGTGCTGATGCCATGGCTGGGAGAAAACGTGGTGATCTTGGAGGAGGTTGCTGCCCCTGGACCTTTGCTGGTGGTGGCCGCCAGCGGCTCCTCAGATGAGGAGCAAGCGGCGGGCACAGGAGGTGCTGCCAGGTTTGTAAACTTTTTTTTACTTTGAGGACAAGAAAGGCTCTATCCGTTAGAGCGAACTCACTGGGGTGCTTGTGTGGTGGGCATCAGTCAGGCACAAACAGTGGGCATCAGCGGGTAGCAGTGGATGTCTGCCACAGAGAGAAAGGGTACTGTAGTGTGGGGGGCTCTTCCAGCAGTCAGGCATGAGCACGAGCAGCACCCCCACCCAAACATGTGCCAGGCTAGCAAGGGTCTCACTCTCCAGTTGCCACCCCCAAGGAGGGCAGGAGTTGCACGTGCCAGCAAGGGTACTTCAAGTTACCATCACTACTAGCACCCAAAGAAGGGCAGAATTTGCATGTACCAGCCAGGGTCTCATCCCTCCGCAGCACCCAAAGAAGGGCAGGATTTGCATGTGCCAGCCAGGGTCTCTCCATTTGCCATCCGATTCCCTAGCATCCCCTACCACCCCAAGGAGGGCAGAATTTGCACATGCCAGCCAGGGTCACATCTCTCGTTGTCATCCCTAGCACCCCAAGGAGGGAGGACTAGAGGCATCATCATAAATCCATGATATTACTTTGGTGTTCTTAATGTGTTCCCATTTCAGAGAGGAATCAGATGCTGGCCCCAGCACTGGTGCCAGGCCAAGGAGGACCCCTAAGCAGAGGTTGCCAGTGACACCCCCAGACATTTGTCAGAGAAGTTCGGATGTCTGGAGGTTTTATGAAAAGGGCGACAGAATCGCCATATGCAAGGTAAGGCACGGGGACTGGAACAACAGGAAATTGATTGCCCTATGACCTGTTAGGAATGTAAGTCCCCTGCAGAGAGAGATTGGCCACCCAGTCCACCCACTTGTGGAGACAGAATGCAGGCAAGTCTTGACAGACCATTGGTCTGACACAGTATGGCACTTCTTATGTTCCTGTCTTGTTATACTCTTTTTAGATCTTCCAGAAAAGATTCAGGCTGCAGAGTGAGAGGACCACATCGGGGCTCATTGCCCACATTGAAAAGCAGCATGGCAGGAGAGTGAGGCGACAGGAGGACTCTGGTGTGGCCATGGAGCCTCAGCCTCAGAAGAAGGGGGGGAAGGCAACCCGGAAGCACCAGCATGTAAGCCCTTCCCCCTCCTCCAGCCACGATGTGGAGTCCCCTGGGAGTCTGCTGCAGCCAAGGCCTTTCAGGCCGAACTTGAGAGGTCTGGCGGCCAAATGATGAAGGGTGTACGCTGCCTGGAGAACCACCTGATGGAACAGTTCCAGTGCGTCTCCACCAAGATGGAACACCTGGAACTGTACCACCAGGTGGTCTCCAGGTGGCATCAAGACATGGAAGGGACTGTGGAGTTTGCCATCTCCCATGGCTACGAGATTGAAGAGGATCAGGTGGCCGTCCCTCTGTCCTGTGCTGTGCCCCAACGCCTTCTGTCTTTCTCCCAAGTCCCAGGGGACAGGCCCAGAGACTAATAGTTTCCTTTATAAGTTTCCTTTAAATGTTTGGGTTTGGTTTCATAATGTTGTTGTTGTTTTGTTGTTGTTGTTTAAATAGTTTTAATAAAAGTTGTTATATTTGTTGTTATGAGCTTCATTTGACCTGTCCAATCTTTTATCCCTATGTGCTGAAGTTCTGGAAGGCAGGTGGCAGAATCTCATGCAGCTTGTCGATCCCTACCAGCAGCATCTGGCTGGCTCCACATGTAGTGTAGTTAAGGTATTAACTAGAGTTGTAACTCGTCCTCGCAGCCATCCTGGTTTTTGGCGAGTTCTGGTCTCTTGACTCAAACGAGGGCAAGCTATGCAAGACAAGCCTCATGAACACTCCCGATGGGCTTAATTCTCTCTCGTTAGAATCCCTCCTCTTGAGCTCCGGGAGAGCTGGCCGCTCTCATTTTGAAGTGTTGCCTCAAGAGAGACCAAGTCAGAACTTCTTCTGAGTCAGAAGATTTCACAAGGTGATTGCGAGGGTGGGGTGAGGGACCAATCAAAAGCAATGTCTATAGGATACAGCATTTCTGATTGGTTTTTGTTCCAAATAAAAGGCAGGGCGGGGGTGGTGGGATACACATGCACGCATCATCGAGTCAATTTAGACTCGAAATATGTGATTTTCAGCCATGCTGGGGCACGTGGGGGCGGGGGAGGCAGTATCAGTCACTTGAGCACGAGCTTATTTTACAGGTTGGAAGTGCGGTCCCATTTCCAGGAATCCTCCCGCAGCCTCCCAGAAATTCCAGGATTCCCCCTTAATGTTTAGTCCAAGAACTCAGTTCAACAAACTACTCAGCTGCAACATGGGGTTTTAAATGTTTGTTTACTAGGGGCGGGAAAACCGGTAAATCCGGAATCCGATAATCCGGTCCGGTTACCGGATTCTTTTACATTGCAGCCATTTAAATGAATGGCTGCAATGTAAGCTTGAAAGCCCCACCAAAAAGTAAAAAAACCACAACAACGTCCCCGAGTCCAGGCTGCGCGGGTGGAAGGGGGGACACCCCCCACCCACCCTGCCCAGCCTGGATTTTTGTTTAAAAAAAGAGCCCACCCCCCAGCACCAGCGGCCGTGGCGTCCCCGCAGCTGCCGGTAAGTATAGACCCGATCCCAGGGGGGTTTTTTAACACCCCCCCAACCCCCCAGGGATCACCCCTACTAAAGTTAAGTGCTTTGCTTACCTTTGCGGAGCTCCGGGTGCGGCGGCGGGCGGTCCGGCGGCCTCAGTGCCGGCTGTGGCTGCCGGCGTCAGAGACGCTCTAGGCCTTCCGGGGAAACNTGGGGTGCTTGTGTGGTGGGCATCAGTCAGGCACAAACAGTGGGCATCAGCGGGTAGCAGTGGATGTCTGCCACAGAGAGAAAGGGTACTGTAGTGTGGGGGGCTCTTCCAGCAGTCAGGCATGAGCACGAGCAGCACCCCCACCCAAACATGTGCCAGGCTAGCAAGGGTCTCACTCTCCAGTTGCCACCCCCAAGGAGGGCAGGAGTTGCACGTGCCAGCAAGGGTACTTCAAGTTACCATCACTACTAGCACCCAAAGAAGGGCAGAATTTGCATGTACCAGCCAGGGTCTCATCCCTCCGCAGCACCCAAAGAAGGGCAGGATTTGCATGTGCCAGCCAGGGTCTCTCCATTTGCCATCCGATTCCCTAGCATCCCCTACCACCCCAAGGAGGGCAGAATTTGCACATGCCAGCCAGGGTCACATCTCTCGTTGTCATCCCTAGCACCCCAAGGAGGGAGGACTAGAGGCATCATCATAAATCCATGATATTACTTTGGTGTTCTTAATGTGTTCCCATTTCAGAGAGGAATCAGATGCTGGCCCCAGCACTGGTGCCAGGCCAAGGAGGACCCCTAAGCAGAGGTTGCCAGTGACACCCCCAGACATTTGTCAGAGAAGTTCGGATGTCTGGAGGTTTTATGAAAAGGGCGACAGAATCGCCATATGCAAGGTAAGGCACGGGGACTGGAACAACAGGAAATTGATTGCCCTATGACCTGTTAGGAATGTAAGTCCCCTGCAGAGAGAGATTGGCCACCCAGTCCACCCACTTGTGGAGACAGAATGCAGGCAAGTCTTGACAGACCATTGGTCTGACACAGTATGGCACTTCTTATGTTCCTGTCTTGTTATACTCTTTTTAGATCTTCCAGAAAAGATTCAGGCTGCAGAGTGAGAGGACCACATCGGGGCTCATTGCCCACATTGAAAAGCAGCATGGCAGGAGAGTGAGGCGACAGGAGGACTCTGGTGTGGCCATGGAGCCTCAGCCTCAGAAGAAGGGGGGGAAGGCAACCCGGAAGCACCAGCATGTAAGCCCTTCCCCCTCCTCCAGCCACGATGTGGAGTCCCCTGGGAGTCTGCTGCAGCCAAGGCCTTTCAGGCCGAACTTGAGAGGTCTGGCGGCCAAATGATGAAGGGTGTACGCTGCCTGGAGAACCACCTGATGGAACAGTTCCAGTGCGTCTCCACCAAGATGGAACACCTGGAACTGTACCACCAGGTGGTCTCCAGGTGGCATCAAGACATGGAAGGGACTGTGGAGTTTGCCATCTCCCATGGCTACGAGATTGAAGAGGATCAGGTGGCCGTCCCTCTGTCCTGTGCTGTGCCCCAACGCCTTCTGTCTTTCTCCCAAGTCCCAGGGGACAGGCCCAGAGACTAATAGTTTCCTTTATAAGTTTCCTTTAAATGTTTGGGTTTGGTTTCATAATGTTGTTGTTGTTTTGTTGTTGTTGTTTAAATAGTTTTAATAAAAGTTGTTATATTTGTTGTTATGAGCTTCATTTGACCTGTCCAATCTTTTATCCCTATGTGCTGAAGTTCTGGAAGGCAGGTGGCAGAATCTCATGCAGCTTGTCGATCCCTACCAGCAGCATCTGGCTGGCTCCACATGTAGTGTAGTTAAGGTATTAACTAGAGTTGTAACTCGTCCTCGCAGCCATCCTGGTTTTTGGCGAGTTCTGGTCTCTTGACTCAAACGAGGGCAAGCTATGCAAGACAAGCCTCATGAACACTCCCGATGGGCTTAATTCTCTCTCGTTAGAATCCCTCCTCTTGAGCTCCGGGAGAGCTGGCCGCTCTCATTTTGAAGTGTTGCCTCAAGAGAGACCAAGTCAGAACTTCTTCTGAGTCAGAAGATTTCACAAGGTGATTGCGAGGGTGGGGTGAGGGACCAATCAAAAGCAATGTCTATAGGATACAGCATTTCTGATTGGTTTTTGTTCCAAATAAAAGGCAGGGCGGGGGTGGTGGGATACACATGCACGCATCATCGAGTCAATTTAGACTCGAAATATGTGATTTTCAGCCATGCTGGGGCACGTGGGGGCGGGGGAGGCAGTATCAGTCACTTGAGCACGAGCTTATTTTACAGGTTGGAAGTGCGGTCCCATTTCCAGGAATCCTCCCGCAGCCTCCCAGAAATTCCAGGATTCCCCCTTAATGTTTAGTCCAAGAACTCAGTTCAACAAACTACTCAGCTGCAACATGGGGTTTTAAATGTTTGTTTACTAGGGGCGGGAAAACCGGTAAATCCGGAATCCGATAATCCGGTCCGGTTACCGGATTCTTTTACATTGCAGCCATTTAAATGAATGGCTGCAATGTAAGCTTGAAAGCCCCACCAAAAAGTAAAAAAACCACAACAACGTCCCCGAGTCCAGGCTGCGCGGGTGGAAGGGGGGACACCCCCCACCCACCCTGCCCAGCCTGGATTTTTGTTTAAAAAAAGAGCCCACCCCCCAGCACCAGCGGCCGTGGCGTCCCCGCAGCCGCCGGTAAGTATAGACCCGATCCCAGGGGGGTTTTTTAACACCCCCCCAACCCCCCAGGGATCACCCCTACTAAAGTTAAGTGCTTTGCTTACCTTTGCGGAGCTCCGGGTGCGGCGGCGGGCGGTCCGGCGGCCTCAGTGCCGGCTGTGGCTGCCGGCGTCAGAGACGCTCTAGGCCTTCCGGGGAAACCCGGAAATTCCCCGGAAGGCCTAGGGCGTCTCTGACGCCGGCAGCCACAGCCGGCGCTGAGGCCGCTGGACCGCCCGCCGCCGCACCCGGAGCTCCGCAAAGGTAAGCAAAGCACTTAACTTTAGTAGGGGTGATCCCTGGGGGGTTGGGGGGGTGTTAAAAAACCCCCCTGGGATCGGGTCTATACTTACCGGCAGCTGCGGGGACGCCACGGCCGCTGGTGCTGGGGGGTGGGCTCTTTTTTTAAACAAAAATCCAGGCTGGGCAGGGTGGGTGGGGGGTGTCCCCCCTTCCACCCGCGCAGCCTGGGAGGGGGAGGGGGGAGGAATTAATTGTATTTATTTCATTGATTTCAATGGGGACACAGTGCCCCATTGAACTCAATGAAATAAAACCGGTACCGGTATACCGGATTTAATCCAGGAATCCGGTTCTTTGAGAACCGGAAACCGGTAAATCCGGTATCCGGTATTTACCCCGGGGTCCCAACGCTATTGTTTACACAGCCGCACTGTGATTTACTGAGCGTTTATGTTTACTACTATGTGTGTATGTGTTGTGTTTACTAACTGCCATGCTTACTGAGGGAACCTGGCACTCGGCTCATATTACACTCAAAATTCTAGTCTTGTTGGGGCACACGGGGGAGGGGAGGGGGGCACCCGCTTATTTTTCAGAGCGAGAGGAGCTTTGTGTGCTGTGCAGTCCCATTCCCAGGGATTATCCCGCAGCCCCAGAAATCCCAGGATTCCCCCTTCACACCGAGTGGCTGCAGCTGCAGCCTCACTCCCAGAACTCCCAGTTGCAGTTTTAAAAGCCGTGGCAGCATTGGGGGAGCCGGGGAGGAGGGGCGGAGTCTGCACAAGCCCGGTGTGATGGGAGCACACGTGGGGATTCCCAGGGGTCCCCCCATGACACTGGGCACTTGAAATGCCTTTGCCTCAGCTCAAAGTTTGCAGAGCAGGGAGGGGGGTGGAGGGCATCTGATTGCATTAACTTTGCAGGGAGGGGAGAGGAGGGAATGGTGTGCTGTTTTTAGTGCTTACATAAAATAAACCTTGTTGAGAGCCAAAAAATCTGGGGGACACTCCTTTACTGCTGTTGCTGAGTCTGCACAAGCCTGGCGTGACGGGAGCACATGTGGGGGATCCCAGGGGTCCCCCCATGACACTGGGCACTTGAAGTGCCTTTGCCTCGGCTCAAAGTTTGCCAAGCAAGGAGGGAGGCGGAGGGGTGGAGGGCGTCTCATTGTATTAGCTTGGAGGGGAGGGGAGGGATTTGTGTGCTGTCTTTAGTGCTTACATTAAAAATAAACCTTGTTGAGAGCCAAAAAATCTGGGGGACACTTCTTTACTGCCGTTGCTGAGTCTGCACAAGCCTGGTGTGACAAGAGCGCACATGGGGGATCCCAGGGGTCCCCCCATGACACTGTGACTGACTGGGCACTTGAAGTGCCTTTGCCTCAGCTCAAAGTTTGCCGAGCAGGGAGGGAGGTGGAGGGCATCTGATTGTATTAGGGGGGAGGGGAGGGGAGGGGAGGAGAAGAGAGGGAACTGTGTGCTGTGCTTACAATAAAATACAAATATAACCTCCCCCAAAAACCCAATGCACCTGCAACCTCAAACAAAACCCACCCAATCCCACCTCCAACCCCCCTACCCCAAACTTACCACCCCACCCTTCCCCAGCCCCTTAATGGGGTTTTGTGGAGCAGGGTGGGGTGACCTTGTTGCTGTTTGCACTAATTCCACACACACACCCGCGCCAACTCTGCTATCTTAGAGAAAACAAAGTCTTCACTCACACACACACCCCCATCTATCCCCCATCCCATCACGAGGGAATTGGGGAAGAGTGGCATGGGGAGAGGGAGGTGGGGCCGGAGCAGGAGAGTCCAGGGGATGGAGACATGCCAGGCTTGGGACTGGTGGAGCAGTGATGGAGGGAGGTGCACATGGGATGTGGGGAGACACAAATTGAATTCAATATGATTCCAACATTTATTTATTTTTGACATGTCAATTAGTGCACGTATCAAAGTCGCGCTGGCTGCACAGTCTCTGGGCTCAAAGGGCAGTTTGTGCTGCCCCGTTTCCCCCCTCTCAATTGCGCTCCCAAACTCCAGACTGGGTGAGAGCCTGTCTCTGTTTTGCCCATGTCACTATGGCCAGGGAGTTGCTGCTGCAATATCACTGAGCAGGCTCTGGGGCAGCTCCGGGCTAGTTTGAATTTGCCTCTCCCTCGTGTTGCTTTTTACTCTGCTCTTCCAGTGGCTAGAGGGAGAGGGGCCATTTAACCTGGACAGGGATGTTGTCGGGAAGAGCAGATTGTGTTGGCATTTAGCGTTTTTTAGCATCTTAGAGTGGGGTGGGGAGAACCCTTTGGAGTCCCATATGTACAGCACCAATGGGAAGATACTGAAATGCCTGTAAGTCTATGAACATGGAGTGGGGGGGGCTGTAGGGCTAGCAGTGATGGGAGGATGTGTGTGTATTTGTGCAAGGGGGGGGGACGTGTGCAGTGTTTACTTCCTCAGCTGCTCCAAGGCAGGGAATTGGTACAAAATAAATTTTATCCAGGCTGGCAAAATATTAGCTTGCAAGGCCCACAAGTCCCTCATCCTCACAGAGGGATAAGAGAGCCGCAAAACCTGGGGTACACTCCTTTACTGCCCTTGCTGAGTCTGCACAAGCCTGGCGTGATGGGATCGCACGTGGGCATCCCAGGGGTTCCCCCATGACACTGGGCACTTACAGTGCCTTTGAGTCTCGGCTGCACAAGCCCGTAGGACACTGCGTGTGTCTTCTTTTTTTAAAAGAAAGAAAACAAGCTTCCTTCTGCTTACCTGAGCTAAGTTTAACGAAGTTTGCCGTCCTCTTCAATCTCGTAGCCGTGGGAGACTGCAAACTCCACTGCCCCTTCCACGTCTCGATGCCACCTGGAGACCACCTGGTGGTACAGTTCCAGGTGTTCCATCTTGGTGGAGACGCACTGGAACTTTTCCATCAGGTGGTTCTCCAGGCAGCGTACGCCCTTTATCATTTGGCTGCCAGACCTCTCAAGTTCGTCCTGAAAAGCCTTGGCCGCAGCAGACTCCCAGGGGACTCCACATCGGGGCTGGAGGAGGGGTAAGGGCTTACATGCTGGTGCTTCCAGGTTGCCTTCCTCCCCTTCTTCTGAGGCTGAGACTCCACGGCCACACCAGAGTCCTCCTGCCGCCTCACTCTCCTGCCATGCTGCTTTTCAATGTGGGCAATGAACCCCGATGTCGTCCCCTTACTCTGCAGCCTGAATCTTTTCTGGCAGATCTAAAAAGAGAATAAAAAGACAGGAACATAAGAAGTGCCATACTGTGTCAGACCAATGGTCTGTCAAGCCCTGCCTGCATTCTGTCTCCACACCAGTGCTGGGGCCAGCATCTGATTCCTCTCTGAAATGGGAACACATTAAGAACACCAAAGTAATATCATGCATTTATGATGATGCCTCTAGTTCTCGCTCCTTGGGGTGCTAGGGATGGCAACGGGAGATGTGACCCTGGCTGGCATGTGCAAATCCTGCCCTCCTTGGGGTGGTAGGGGATGCTAGGGAATCGGATGGCAAATGGAGAGACCCTGGCTGGCACGTGCAAATCCTGCCCTTCTTTGGGTGCTGCGGAGGGATGAGACCCTGGCTGGTACATGCAAATCCTGCCCTTCTTTGGGTGCTAGTAGAGATGGCAACTTGAAGTACCCTTGCTGGCATGTGCAAATCCTGCCCTCCTTGGGGTGCTAGGGGATGCTAGGAATTGCAACTAGAAAGGCCGTGGCTGGCACGTTCAAATTCTGCCTTCCTTGGGGTGGTAGTAGCGATGGCAACTTGAAGTACCCTTGCTGGCACGTTCAAATTCTGCCCTCCTTGGGATGCTAGGGGATGCTAGGGATTGCAACTAGAAAGACCCTGGCTGGCACATGCAAATCTTGCTCTCCTTGGGGGTGCGTAGGGAATGGGATGGCAACTGGACAGTGGAGACCCTTGCTAGCCTGGCACATGTTTGGGTGGGGGTGCTGCTTGTGCTCATGCCTGACTGCTGGAAGAGCCCCCCACACTACAATACCCTTTCTCTCTGTGGCAGGCATATTAAGCGCCTTTAAGAAAGCTACAACTAGATGGCAGCATCCCTTCAAGGGAGAGCTAAAAGCTAATTCAGTTGTGCAGTTTCATCCAGTAAACAATGTTTAAATGTTGTTTAGCAGAAGAAAGTGTCAAGATTATGTCTTGTACAACCAGATAGATAGCTCCACGAATGCTGGAGCCTCATAACAGTTGTTTTGATTTTTCTACAAACCTGTTCCACCTGTCTCCAGCTAGTCAATATTTGTCTCCATAGCTCAGTAAACTCAAGCACCACAGAAACACGCTCACCATTTTTACTTGTGGGCCATTTCCATGACTCCATGCTCTGTCCTGCTCTGAGTAAAAAGAGATTCTGTGAGTACCTCGGCTAGGCTAATTGAGATAGTCTGATCTAACTGTTATAAACACGAGGTACCTGTATTTGGTTTGGTTACAGAACTTTTGTGTCCTGTTACTTTCTGCCTATGATCCCCTTTACTACTTCCCATGGGATGCAATACCACCACGGGGAGCTGCTGATATATGCCATAGGGTCCCGTCGCTGCTGCTAAAGACCAATTTACTCGTTCCACACCACTCATGATTTTGGGACATATATTTGTGCTAACGGTGTACCTCCAAACATATGGTAAGATTTTGTGAATGGAAACAGCATTTTCATGGTTAGGTGGCAATGGATCTCTCAGTGACAGGAAATGCTATGGAAGTAAACTTCCGTTGGACCGTGTGGCAAATGCAAACAGTCATGGACATTTTTTCTTTTTTTGAATCTTCTAAAATGAATCAAATTCTAACTTCCACCAATTTCTGCAGTGTAGTGAAAGATTTTCCTTCAATTAGTGTTGTCAAAACTCCATTGAAATATTATTTGGTAATATTCCTTGAGAAAAAGGTAGGGAGCTTGTGACTTTAGGGCCAAATTTATCCTGTGGTTGTTTTTTATTTGTCCCCTTTCCAATTCCTGGTTTTGGCTTGTGGATCCAGCCTCTTCCCTCAAGAACTAAAAGACTGAGTTCAGAGGAAGAGAGCAGAGATGAGAATATGTACTCAAGGACAGGGGGTGGATCCATGATCTAGGTCCATGATCTAGACACTCCACTTCCTTCCCTCATACTGAATAAACCTTAATACCCTCGTCTTAACTTTTATGTAGTCTGCGGAGTTTGTACTCATTTTCAAAATGGCCCATGGGAAAGAGAAGGTTCCCTGCCCCTGGTTTAGAATTTCCCCTTTTTTCTTCAAATATGATACCTAAGGTTTTGAAGGTACTTGTGCTAGCATTGTGCTTTTGCAGGGCCAGTCCTTGTTATTGGTTGTGGTGGCTGACTGGTTAAGGCACTCAACTATACTCTAGAAGGCTGTGGGTTCAAGTCAAGTCCTGCTTGGTCTCACCGTGGATGACTGCTCGTATTCCACCCAGCTATGAATGGATTCCTGTTCCATTGGGTTGGGAAAATCAGTTGTCGAACATGATGTTGGCCATATCGTTCCTTTGTGAACCAGTGCTAGGGGTGGGACTTCAGGCAAAAAACCGGATACCGGTTTTACCGGTTACTGGTTTTTAAAAAATACGGTTTACCAGATTAAAACCAGTATACCAGTACCGGTATTTTTCCATTGGTTTCAATGGGGAACTGTCCCCATTGAAATTAATGGAGAAAAAACCCAATACCTCCCCCTTCCCCCTCCCAGGCTGTTTTTTTTAAAAAAAATTTTTTTACCCGAAGTCCCTGCTAGTGCGGGCTCCAGGCTGCTGCGGTGCCGGCAGAGGTGATCTGGAACCTGCACCAGCAGGTACTAGGGCGATCCCTGGGTGATTTAACATACACCCCACCCCAGGGATTGTCCTGCTCCCCCACCCAGGGATCGCCTACCTTACTTGCACTCTGAGCGGTGGCGGCAGATGCAGCACAGCAGGCCCGGTGACTTCAGCACTGGCTGGCTTCACTAGGGCCTTCCAGGAAAACCCAGAAGTTCCCCCGGAAGGCCTAGTGAAGTGCTGAAGCCAGCCAGTGCTGAAGCCGACGGACCGCTGTGGTGCAGCCGCCGCCGCCCGGACTTTTATTAAATTCTCATAGTAGAGACTATTTATAATGTTATATTTTGCTGTATATGTGGTGAAAATTAGAAAAAAAAATTAAATGATCATTTTTTAAATGTTTGTTGTTGTTGAACCATGATGACTCTTGGTTATTTGGTTGTAAATAAATCTGAATCTGAAATCTGGGTCCTGAGGAAGGGGAGCTGGTTCTTAATCCAGGACCGCTCCATCCTACAAGATAGCTCTGCTTCCATTCAGCCCGCCCAGGAGAGGTCATATCACAGAACCCCAAAGCCCTCATCAGACTCAATTCCCTCATTTCATAAGGAGATGACTCAGTTAAGAATATAAGAACGTAAGAAGTGCCATTCTGGGTCTGGACAAGGGAGTCTGGACAATCTTCTACAAAATGTGGAGAAACTGTCATGTATTTCCTATTATAAGCTATTATAAGCTTATATTTTTGGCCATCTGTGTTCCAAATGTATTAACTTTGAGTTTTTATATGTTAACTTTCTGTTTCAATGTATTGGAATTGTATTTGCAGCATTGATTTTTAGAATCAGCTTTTGTGGATAGCTAGGTTCAGATTGGGCCCCTCAGCCACATTCCAATGACTTTTTTCAAACTTCCCAAATGAACTTTTGACTGTTGCCAAGGAAACAGCCAAATGGCAGACCATAAAGAGTCCCCTATCTCTAGCCAACCTAGCCCTCCCTCTGGCCAACCTAGGTTTTCTCAGACTAGGTGTCTGGAATGTTATCTTTAAGTGTCTAAATGACAGATAGTACTATTCATACGATATCTCCAAGACTGAGAGGAGTATTTTGTTAGTTTTTTCTAGCTAACA
>QEPC01000729.1:1994498-2006348 GCA_003113815.1 Sphenodon punctatus
GGGGGGGGGGGCTTTATTACCACAAGGGAAAAAGTCATTCCCCCCAAATACCAGCCCCACGTCCTCTGGACTCACCATGACTCCCCTTTGGTGGGCCACCCCGGACAGCAATGCACCTTGTCCCTTGTCCATCGAACCTTTTGGTGGCCGGGACTCCGCAAGGACGTAGAACGATATGTTCAAGGATGTCCCACCTGTGTCCGCACAAAGACTCCCCACCAAGCCCCTGCAGGGTGGTTCCAAATAAGCAAGACCCCCCAAGGCCCATGGCAAAGGATTGCCATGGATTTAATTGTAAACCTTCCTCCCTCCGAGGGTAAGGACGCCATCCTGGTCGTGGTGGACTACTTCACAAAACTGGCACATTTCCTCCCTTGCAAGGAACTACCTACCGCACCAAAGACCGCAGGGATGATCCTCCAAGAAATCATCTGCCTCCATGGGCTACCCCAGATGATCATATTGGATAGGGGGCCGCAATTCATTTCCCGCTTTTGACGGGCGCTCTTCCTCCTATTAGGGATTCGACTACGACCTACCACGGCGTACCATCCCCGAGTCAATGGCCAAGTGGAGTGGATTAATCAGCACATTGAACAATATTTATGGTGTTTCTGTGCATATTTACAGGATGAGTGGACCAGACACTTACCGATGGCCGAATTCACGTACAATAAGGGACCAAATGCCTCCATAGGCAACTCTCCGTTTTTTATAATGTACCGTGTTCATCCCCCTTGATGCTTTCCCAAGGTATCCGCAATGACCGTCCCCACAGCCGGAGCACTAGTAAACCAGATCAAAATGGCTCAAAGGCTCACCCAAAGCTGTCTTCACAAGGCTTGCCTTCGTTATAAGAGTGCCGTGGACAAACGGCACCAGCCCGAGGCCTCGCTACAGGTAGGGGACCTTGTTTGGGTCCGAAGAAAGAATTACGCCTCCTTACGCCCCTCCACAAAGCTAAACAATGCCTATATGGGCCTCTTCCCTGTTAAATGGAAATTGAATGAAGTTACCTACGTAGTGGCCCTCCCCGCTCAAGATACACCCTGCCTTCCATATTTCCCTCCTCAAACGATTACACTCACCCCTGTACCCTGCCCCGACTACACCCCCCCTGCTCCTCCCTGAGGGCCCGGAGTACTCTGTCCGGGCCATTTTAGACTCTCGCATTCTGGGCAATCGGCTATACTATTTAGTCAATTGGAAACACTATGGGCCTGCCGAGCGCTCCTGTGAGCCAGCTATGAACGTTCATGCCCCGCGGCTCATCCTTGCCTTCCACCACTGCCACCCTTTTCAGCCCAGCCTCCTGTCCCACGTCGGGGGCGGGCGGGGCCTTGGATGGGGGGGTTCTGTCATGCCGCGCCCGCAGGCACCAGCGCGGCATGACAGGGTGCTTGGCGGTGTTCCTGCCGGGGTCAGGCGGGGAGAGGGCTCCCCGCGGCCATCAGGTGCTAGGAGGAGGGATCCGTCACGTCGGGGGAAGGCTCCACCCCCCATAGAACTCCAGAGAGCCCCGCCTCGGTGCAACACACACCTAGCGGAGGCAGTGCAGCGCAAGGGGGCGGGGCTCACACAGCACAGCTGGTGGGCAGGGCTACAAATGGATAAAATCAGCCAGCAGGGCGCAGGTCCCCCGCCGGTAATCTTTGAGAGAAGCTGGCCCTGACCCTTCTTGCCTTGCTAACGATCTTGCTCTTGCTCTTGCTCTGTTTCCTTGTCCTTGTTGCTAGGAGTACTGGACCTTGACTTACTCCCCCTCCCCCGTCCCTTCCTGTGTCCCTGGAGTATGAGCGTGGGTGTCTGGTGTGTGAACGAGGGTGCCTGAGGTGAGTGTGACCTTTCCTTCTGTGTTAATTATATTCCGGGTTGCAAGTGAACATTGAGTTGCCTTAGTTCCTAACCCCGCTGCACTGTTCGCCCTTGTCTCCCCCCTCCCTGCACCGACTTCCCCTCTGAGCGAAAGCCCCATCCCCCCTTGGCTCTTTGATCACCTTGCACCCCCCCTTCTCATCCCCCTGGGCTCGCCACCCCTCCCATGCTCCCTCACGCACTACCCTCACGATCCTCCCCCTTCCTTAGGCCCGGCGGTGTGTGTGTGTGTGTCCATTCTCAATCCTTCTCCCCCTTGGGCAATTGGTGTCTCTCTCTCCCTGTGATGACTTGGGCCACCTCCCGCCAAGGAAGGAATGCCCACACGAGATCCTGAGGGAATTACCTTACCCCAATAGCCTGTGTGGAGACACATCCCCCCTTCCCATCCCCCTTTCCCCCCCCTCTCCCATGACAGAATTACCGGCCTTCCTTTCCTTTCCTCCCCCTCCTCCAGCCCATGTAAATATGGATGGTCAATCAGAGATACAGGACCTGGTTAGGGCGGTCCAGGCCCTTACCCTAGAGGTGCAAGATTTAAGGGAGGAAAACCAGGAGTTAAGACGGCGTAACCAGACCCTTCAGGATTCCCTTGCAGGCGTCCCTATGGAGGGAGTGGGGGAGGCACCTGCGGCACTTCCCCCCTCCCCCGGCTCCCATGGGACCCGCACCCCTCCCCCCTCCGGGGCCCTGACCCAGGGAACCTAAGGCCCCCATCCCTGATACATTTTATGGAGACCGGAGGGCCTGTCAAGGATTCCTGGCCCTTTGTGCTTTGACTTTCAAAACCCAACCCCAGACCTACGAAACAGACCAAGCAAAGGTGTCTTTCATAGTGGGATTATTGGACGGGGTAGCCTTAAATTGGGCTACCCCCTTATTAGTGGCGCAGGACCCGGTACTGCGGAACGATCAGGAGTTTCTCACACAGTTCTGCTTTCTCTTTGACTATCCCCATCGGGTCTGGGACGCGGAACAGGCGATTTTGCAACTCCGGCAGGGAAAGTGTCCCCTGCTGGATTATATCACCCACTTCCACAAACTGGCATTTGATCTAGGATGGGGGGACGCTGTACTGCGAACCCTATTTCGCCAGGGCCTAAACGATGACATAAAAGATCTAGTGGCTGGAGCCGCAATGACCCCAGCCACCCTACAGGAGATGGTGACCTTAGCCCTACATGTTGACGAATGGTTAATGGAGCGTAGGAGGGACAAGCAAAGAGACCAAGGAAGGGGATATAGCAGTGGAGTTCCCTAACCCCTGGGGGTACTCCCCAGCCCCTCAGGGGCAGGGGCCACAGGTCCAGAGTCGATGCAGATAGGGCTCGTTCATGGTCCACTTAGCACAGCCGAGAGGGAACGCTGGCACCAGATGCACCTGTGTTTCTATTGTGGGGCGGGCTCCCATTTCTCTTGGGAATGCCCATTGAGACCAGGGGGGCATCAGGGGCAGGGAAATGCCAGGGGCCGAGAGGATCTGGGGGTCTCTCGGCAAGCCACCTTTACCCCAAGCCCCAAAGAGACTCAGGCCCATCCTTAGGAAACCAACTTCGGGTTCTTGTAACCCTCCAAACTTCCGCATCATCTTCCCTTGTGACCCCAGCTCTGGTGGATTCAGGAGTCACGGGGAACTACATAGATGGCAGTTTTGCTCAATACCATGCCCTTCCCTTGCAGGGTCGGGTGGTGGTGGAAATGGTTCAAACAATTGATGGGTCCCCTTTGTCCTCAGGTCCAATCCAGAAATGTACTTTCCCCATCCAGTGCACTATTGGAACCCATTCGGAGACTCTAGGATTTGACATCATCTTTTCCCCCCTGGTTCCCCTTATACTAGGGTTCCCCTGGCTACAGAAGAACAACCCCTCCACTGATTGGACTACGTGCCAGATTCACTTCCCAGCCAAACCATGCACACCTCATGGTCTCAGTTCTAGTTCCAATGCTCTCCTACCCCTGGCGGTAGCCATTTCCACCCTGGAGTTAGACATTTCCCGGCCCTACTGGGATATCGCCGAAGTGTTTAGTAAACAGGAGGTGGGAGAACTCCCACCCCACCACCCCTACGATTGCCCCATAGATTTAGTGCCCGGAACAGAACCCCCCTATGGCCGTATATACAACCTGTCCCCAGGAGAGACCAAGGTCTTACGGGAGTATATAGCGGATAACTTACAGCGGGGTTTTATCCACCACTCGAACTCCCCCGCGGGGGCCCCATTATTTTTTGTGCCTAAGAAAGAAGGAGATTTGAGGCCCTGTATAGACTACCGGGGCCTCAATAAAATTACGATTAAGAATAGGTACCCCCTCCCACTAATTCCCGAATTACTAGGAAAACTCCAGGGGGCCCGTCTCTTCACAAAACTGGATTTAAGGGGGGCCTACAACCTCGTACGCATAAGACAAGGGGATGAATGGAAGACCGCATTCCGAACTCGTTTTGGACACTTCGAATATTGGGTCATGCCCTACGGTCTGGTCAGTGCTCCGGCCACTTGGCAAAATTTTATCAACAATATTCTGCGGGACATGCTGGACCTTTTTGTGGTCGTATACCTCGATGATATTTTGATTTTTTCTAACTTGTTGCCGGACGATGTGCAACATGTGCGCCAGGTATTACAAAGATTGTTACAACATAAGCTCTACTGTAAGTGTGAGAAATGTGACTTTCATGTAACTTCTGTCCCTTTTTTTAGGGTTTATTATTTCCCCAACAGGGATTCGAATGGACCCCAGCAAGGTGGACGCTATCCGTCTCTGAACGCCCCCCACAACAGTAAAAGCCCTACAACGGTTCTTGGGCAGCATGAACTATTATCGTCAATATATCCTAAACTATGCAGCGCGAACCGTGCCACTGACCACCTTGTTGAAGAAGGGGGCCGCGTTTCAGTGGGGGGAGGCGCAAGACCGGGCCTTTACGTATCCTAAAAAAGCCTTCATATCCGCCCCTCTGCTTCAACACCCGGATGTGGAACAACCTTTTATTGTAGAAGCCAATGCTTCCAGCACTGCCGTAGGAGCCGTCTTAACTCAGGTACAAAGTAAGAATGGGTTACGCCTACCTTGTGCCTTTTACTCTAGACAATTAACCGCGGCAGAACGTAACTACATGATTCTCGATAAGGAACTCCTGGCGATTAAAGCGGCATTCGAGATGTGGAGACACTTTTTGGAAGGGGGTCCCCATCAGGTAATAGTCTTTACTGATCATAAGAATCTAATCTTTCTACAAACCGCCCGGATTAACAGTGCCAGACATGCACGGTGGGCATTGTTTTTCTCCCGTTTTCATTTTTCAATCCAATACCGCCCAGGTTCCAAAAACACCCTAGCCGATGCTCTTTCTCGCTGTCCGAACACCGAGGAATTACCACCAGAGAGAACCAGCCCCCTACTACATCCAAGGGTCTTTGCCTCCACTTTTCCAACATTACGCAAACTCCAAGAGGTAAGCAAGCAACAGCCCAGATGCCCCGACTACCAATCGCGGGGGGGGGGGCTTTATTACCACAAGGGAAAAAGTCATTCCCCCCAAATACCGGCCCCANTAGCCTGTGCAGAGAGACATCAGCCCTCATTCCCAAGACCCCCCGGCCCCCCCTTCCCACCCCCTTTCCCCCCCTCTCCCATGACAGAGCTGTGGCGCGGGGTGTGTGTGTGGTTGGTATGAGCCGTGATCTGTGTGCGGTGGGTGGGTGGAGGTTGTAGACAGGCGCACACCCATCTACACCCACCTTCCCCCACCAACACGCACAGAGCAACCACCATTTTCACCCGTTGTTCCGTGCATGGGGAATGGGTGAAGGTGGGTGTGATGGGTGCGCATGGGAGTGCGCACACCCACCCCACCATGGGATTTACACAGGTGACACCCACACATGCCGCCCATGTAAAAAGGGCTCATGTTGTGTGGAACCATCTGGAATTAGCTCATTCCAGCTTGCTTGTACAAGTTGAGCTAAATTCAATGGAATTAATCATTTATTTTATTAAAAACAGCTGACCACCTTGTCTCAAGATTTTAAAATGTAATCTGTCCAATAACACAAGTTTTGCAGTATGGAGGATGATGACCAGATCTGACTCTGATAGACAGGGGGTGCAGTCACACGAGATGCCTACTGTGCCTTGGGCAGCCTTACCACACAATGCAGTGGATCATGTGGCCGGTGGCCATCAGATGTTCTCCCCGCCATGGGATGGACAGCTGGCCGCTATGCTTTCTCAGAAAAAGGTGGAGGATGTAGCACATAGCATCCTTACCCAAAATGGGGTAAGGCTGCCCAAGGTGCAGCAGCACCAACTGCCCTACCACACTGCAAGGTCCACGGCGGGGCTTTAACTGGCAGCCGCTCACTCTAGTTCTGTGCAGTCACATCACAGCCAGGGACAAGATAGTGGTCAGACCAGGGGAGGGAGGCGGGGCAGGGGCAGGCACCCGTTCGTGTGGCAGTTGCCTTGGCCCACCCCACGCTGTTGCAGGAGGTTCAGCAGTGACCTGCCTGGCTTCCGCATGGGGTGGGGGTGAGGCAGGTAACTGTCTGCCCTGCTCCCTGCACTGCCCATGCAGTGTAGGAGCTGTGCTTATCCACCACAGGGCTGTGTGGGGATCACGCCCTCNAGGCACCCGTTCGTGTGGCAGTTGCCTTGGCCCACCCCACGCTGTTGCAGGAGGTTCAGCAGTGACCTGCCTGGCTTCCGCATGGGGTGGGGGTGAGGCAGGTAACTGTCTGCCCTGCTCCCTGCACTGCCCATGCAGTGTAGGAGCTGTGCTTATCCACCACAGGGCTGTGTGGGGATCAGACCGTCTCCACAGTTTGTGTGGCTGCACTCAGGGCTTCAGCCTGTTCACCAGATGGAGTTGGTGAAAAGCACTTCTAGGCATCACCACAGCTTGACATTCCAGACACAACAGTGGATCCAGGAGTACCACAAAGATGTGAGCCTGAGTGACCAAAGGAGGCTCAACTCCATCAATGATAGGTGTCTCTATGCCCCCAGGTCACAGGGCCCACCAACCATCATCATTTCAATCTTAACTTGCCTGTATTCAGTGTCAGTTGGTTCATCTACACCCAGTGGCAGTCAGTCACTGAGTAAGCACCAACACTGCAGGACCTGTTTTGAAAGAAAAAGATAGAACTGGATGTCATCAAAATATTGACAACTCGGCTCCTCTCTCCAAATCTTGCCCAGCATTCTTGGATACTCATTGAGCATGAGGGGAGACAAATGACAGCTATGTGACAGTTGCACCATGTGGGGAAGATTGTGTTCTATTTCCCATCCTTTTATGAGCACTACATTTGCGTTTTTGAAAACACATTCTTATTCCATTTCTTTTTTTACCTCTATCTAGATCATTCTGTAATTTTTCACTCCCATTTCTGAACTAGATATGTCATACCAAGGAGTAAGACAGGCAATGGAACTTACATTACCCATGGGCCTCCTTCAAAATGGTTCAAATCTCTTGTATTGTGATGAATAAAATTGTCGAACTTCTCTGTGTAATGCTGCATCAATAGCTATTAAATGAAATTTACTGTAGAATCAATAAAATGAATGTAAAAACTGCCCGGGGGGAACCTCTGAAACAATCTTAAATGAATGGTTCAATTAAAAATTGGCATTTTAAAGTGTTGCTATCTGATGAGTCACGTGTTCTCCCCTTGGCTACATTATTGCCACTAGCTAAGCTGGAATGGCATCCAAATAGAAATGGAATAACAAGCCAATGCTAAAATCATCTTTAGTCCTCTTCCCTCCAACAACATTCTGTAGGGAAATATTTGTTTAAAAGTCTGTGGGGGAAATACTTTGTCTTGTTTTCTTCACCCAAAATACTTCCAGTGATTCTGCAGCTAAGAGAGACTTTGAAACAAATACTTGTGGATTTGATTGACATTGTCTTTGTACAAATTTCAGCTAGATACTGAAATCCCATAGATGTGCAGACAAAGAGTTGGCTCTTTTCATGTTCCTGTCTGGAATTTCCATGGGTGGGGATGGAGACGGGGGCTGTTCTATAGGTTTAATAAGTAACAGCAACTAGAGCTAGACAAAGTGGAGCAAGTTCTTAAAATGATCAATTTGATCTTTTTAAAAAAATATGTTGTAAGATAAAAAAATATGGCCAGATCTCCAGTTAGTATAACTTTGCATAGCTCCATTGGCTTGAGGTTTGCCATCTCTGGTGGTTTTTTACCTGACACTCTGTCACGGAGGGACATACGGTCACACATGTGTAACACGGGCCTACATGTAGACTACAAGTCTGGTAAATATGTAATGCAAAAGGTTCCACATGTATGTAATGTTACAATTGAAAACTGTGATACAAGAAAACTCCAGGAAGTAGGGACAGTTAAAAAGAATGTGTGTTGGCAACACTTGCCAGACGGAACCCTGTGGAGATGTAAATGGACCTTCATGTTTGCCTGGCACACTTCAGGTTTTCCCCAAGGCGGGAAACCACATACAAAGAAAGGAGGAAGGCTACTTAAGCAAGCCAGTAAGTCACCTTCGGGAGCTCTCTCCCTAAGCCATCTCGAGCAGTTACATCTGCATACGAAAGCCTGCCAGCAAGTCAGGCTGGAGACCATGAACTGAGAGAGATGATTTGCTTTCTACCAACTAAGAAACTAGTGCCCAGTCGCTTACATTAAGGACTGAGAGGAACCAGAACTTATGGACCTTTGTAGGGTAAGATGCTTATTTAGGAACTCAACCAGTATAAGTTAGGAATGCGTTATATTTACCTTTGATTTCTAGGAACCACTCTGTATCAACTATCTGGCTTATGTAATCAATAAACTTACTTCTTATCTTTATGAAGAAGTGTCTGTGTCTAGCATTGGAACACAAGTGAGCAACAAGAGTTCTCAAGCTCTTGCAAACCCAGAGATTAAAGAGTCTGTAAACGGGAAGGATTGGACCCTTGAGTGACAAAGGGATTGTCCCTGTGGCAGGCTTGAACTGGCCAAAGGGGAAAACTGGTTCAAGTGGGCTGTGCGCGAGGGAAACTGAGTCACTCAAACCTGGTAAAGTGGGAGTGTGAACCCTCCAACCCGTGACAGTGGCACCCCAATGCGTAGGGTCAAGCTCAGCTTGTGGACCAATGTGTAGCGAGTAGAGGAGCATTGCTAGGTGACTGGACTCCTCTGAGGGGAGTAAATCCCATACCTGCAGAGACTGAAATCCCAGGAGGAGCCTGGAACTCAGCTCTGAGAGAATGGAATAAGCAGATCCTTGAACAGAGTGCGTTGAGTTTGTTGTTTTGGTTTAATTTCGGGTCAGGGACAGTGACAAAATAGGGCTCCCAAAGCACTTTCCCCACCTGAGAAAGTCAGAGCTGAGCAGGGAAGCCCAACACAGAGGTCTCAAAGCGGAAGGGAAAACTAAGCAGCAACTGAAGCAGCTGATACAGGAATTTGAAATGAGCATGAATGAAATGGATGGGACTAGAGCGGGGGCAACAAATCCCCCTCCAGACCCCTCTCCACCCAACCAAAATGGAGATGCACTGCCAAACGTGCCTCAAAACCCCCTTTCAACTGACCGGCAACCAGAGGGAGGAGGCTCAAACCCTGAACTCGAGATGGCCAGACTGAGAATGGAACATGAGCTCAGACTGGAGAAAATAAAACAGGAAGAAAGAGAGAGAGAGAGAGAGAGAGAGAGAGAGAAATGACAAACAACGAAAACATCAACTGGAAATCCTCAAAATGCAGGCAGATGCAGGAATCCAGCCCACAATACCCTTTGGAAACAATGCAGGAGGCAGAATTCAGGACTACGCCCCATTGATCCCACAATGCGATGGAAATCAATGCATAGAAGACTACTTCACAACCGTGCATCATGTGTTTCTTCAAGAACAGATCCCGCAACAGATGTGGCTCAAATTAGTGTTACCCAAACTTACAGCGAAAGCAAAAGAAGTTTACAACACAAAAATGGAGGAGACTCCAGTGCTGACTTTTGATGCTTTCAAAAAGGCAGTTCTTGAGGCTTACGTAATTACTCCAGAAACTTTTCACCAAAAATTATGCAGCTTCAAGAAGGCAGAAGGTATGTCATATTCAGAAGTTCGTAATATGTTGAAACAATATGGAGTGAAATGGTTAGATGCATATGGGAATGCCACTAAGGAACAAATTATTAACTCTGTATTGCTTGAACAGTTCTATACTTTGTGCAGCCCAAATTTAAAAGCACACCTGCTGAATAAGGAGATCACAAATCTCAAAGAGGCAGGGACAAGTGCTGATGCATTCACTGAAAATGCTATCTTAGCTTATGGGGAAATGCTATTTTAGCGTATAATCTTGCCTGGATTCAGGCTCCCCTTGCCCTTTGATTTGATTTATTATTTGATATGGTTGAGGCTGTTTTTGCAGGGTACAAGAGGGATGATACAGTCTCGGGGAGGGCAAGGTACTGGAGATTCTGCAGGCAAACAATAACTGCAATGGAATCACAATCTGATGCCTTCTATAAACCCCATGGTGATATTTGATTGTCTTTTAACTCTGGCCCTTTTGCTGTTGTATCTAAATGTATTGTTGTTATGGGCACAGGCTAAACAAATAACACCTTTATTATTATTATGGGGAAAGGAAACAAAATAATGGGGAAAAATCCAAACAAGGGTTTTACCATAAGCAGAATGGGTACAATCCACAATCTGAACAAGTAAACTTGACCCAGAACAAACCAAACGAGAATGGGGGTAGGGGGGAGACAGGGATCACCCAGACTCCAAAGAACACACACCTCCCAATCCCCTACTAATGATTCAAGACAGTCCTATAACTGTAAGCAAACAGGGCATGTGGTACGAGACTGCCCCCCCCTCCAAAAGGGAGTTTCATAGCCCTAACAAAGAGTCTGATGAGATTATTGGGACAGCCAGTGCGAATTTTGTGTCTGTACTTCAGCCCCCCCACCCTCCGAGGTGTTGATGAGTGCTATCTCATCCCTAACTCACCCACAGAAGATCAGTTACTACAAAAACCTGCTAAGATTAATGGGGTAAACTGTGTGGGGAGATTAGACAATGGGGCGTACATGGTTATGGTATGGGAGGACTTGATCCCAAAGCATAAAATAAACACTCATAGAAAGGTTGTGGTATCCCTGGCAACGGGAATCAAGGATATTTTTCCCACAGCCAATGTGGGGTTGGAATGGGAGGGGGTGAAGGGACAAATCCTAGTAGCTGTGCTCCCCACAACTGCAAAGAACAAGCTGTTGTATAAACAAATGGATGCTGGGATGGAGGGTGAAAAAAGCCCAATCTCAGGAACATGGGGAGCTCAAGAGCAACCCAGGAAGGAGGGTGAGGGGCAACAAGACTCAGAGCCCTAAACAAGTTGCACCTCTACCCCTGGAACATGGGGAGACAGAGAACAACCCTAGTGGAGGGGAAGGGTTACAGGAAGGCTTTACAGATCCTGCACCCCAACCTGTGAACTCCACTCAGGGGCAGGAAAACCCCAAAGAGGAGTCCCCAAATCAGCCAGAAGGCAGGGGAGGCCAAGACTCGGGGAGTGAACTGCATGCTATCTCACATGGGGAACTGCAAGGAGTGAAGCCAATGGGTCAAACTGATTCTGAAGCCCAGGACTTGGCACCCCACCTTACACAGGAGGGACCCAATCCTGCAGAATCAAACCGAGTAACCACCGCAGGGGGAGAGTTAGAGGCTGAAGATGCCCCAACTCAAACCAGGGGGTTGCAGAATGACCTGGAGGTTTGTTGTCCTACCTTAAGAGAAGGTGGGCAGTGGCTAACTGAACACAAGGGGTTACAGGCAATCCAGGAGGTGGAGGATTCTACTGTAGGAGGAGGCGGGAATGTGCAGGAAACCTTTCCCGGGATGAAGGGGGGAATAGGGGTATCTCTTCCCCAGGGATAGAAATGCACCACCCTGTAGTCCTAAAGGGACAGACGCATCAA